>PVHT020000080.1:12781505-12849190 GCA_004024745.2 Catagonus wagneri
CTTTGACTTTTTGAACGCTATTCAAAGTATCAGCTAGATTATTTGTCCTCATTCAGGTTAAAATACAATTAAAAAAAGTGTGGTAGGTAGTTTCTGGAACTTATGTAAACAAAAAAACAAAAAATGTGGGCAACTTCCTTTAATCTAGATAAATGCATTAGGTCATATGCTGAGATTAATGACATCATCTAAACTCAGCAGGAATGCAATTAAACACACAGAAATGGAAAGCCCCTCACAGTTTTGTAAAACTGAGCTGTTTTTACCATCATAATAACTAAAGCACATGCTCAATAACTCATCAAGTACATTAACTTCCCTTCAGCATCTACAAGGTCAAAACTAGACACGAGGAACAACCTGAAGGGTCATTAATTTCTCTGAAAAACTTTTGAGGAAATTGTTTCAAGCAGCAGACTGGATCCCACTGAGGACTGTAGGATATTTCAGGTACTTTGGGAGCTGGACACATACCTTTTTTTTTTCTTTTCTTTTCCTTTTAGGGCCACACCCACGGTACACGGAAGTTCCCAGGCTAGAGGTCGAATCGGAGCTCCAGCTGCCGGCCTACACCACAGCCACAGCAATGCCAGATGTGAGCCATGTTCGCCACCTACACCAAATCCAGGCAATGCCAGATCCTTAACCCACTGAGTGACGCCAGGGATCGACCCTGAGTCCTCATGGATACTAGTCAGGTTCTTAACCCGCTGGGCCTCGGTGGGAACTCCTGGATGCAAACTTTTTGAACAACATATTTAAGGACAGTATTACTCTTAATCCTCCGACCAAGAAGCTTGCCACACAACAGTTACTCATACTATGGCCTACGGTTCCACATGCAACCGTCCTGGTTTCCAGTGTTTTGCCCTATGTCTAGTCCTTAGCGATTATGGCCATTATAGCTACACTGAAGGACATAACATATGACAAGGGTAACTGCCACTTGGTAGCTGGTAACCGAACAGCATTGGGTCAGTATTGATACTAGAGCCGTCTTTTCCAGATCTGCTCCCACAGCCCTTCTACTGGCACAGCTTTTCTTGGTGTCTGCTTCCTTTCAATGCTTCCACCTTCCTCCCATCACCTGCTAGGAATTTCAAACCGTTTGGGGATTTCTTTGCTCTTTCAATGTTCATACTTATCAGACTCATAACTATAATATATATTTATAATGTCAATGATAATTTCAAAGCCATCTTAGCAAATAAAATATTTCGATCCTCCTCACAATGTCATGTGAGATGAGGAAACCGAGGTGAGACGAGGTTCTATGATGTGCCCGAATCACTGGCAGTTCGCGTCAGAATGTAGTCTCTGCTTCAAAACTCTGAACTGAACTGTTGCTTTTTCCTCATCTGCTTGGGTCATTCGACTTGGGTTGGAAATTCTTTTTCACCAGCTGTGTGGTTTTTCAAATGTGTTAATTTGAATTTTCGTTTCCTTATTGGTGAAGGGCAGATAACAGTACCTATTTCACGGGGTTACTTTGAGAATTACATGAAATGATGTATGTACAGTAAAAAGCCCTGTGCTCAAAAATGTTAGTCCTTCCAATTCTCCCTCTTGGGGATACTTTACTCCAGGTAATTCCTCTGGGTCTGCAGAGGGTCACGGACGTTAGCCTGTGATTCAGAGGTGGGCTGGGAGAGCAGAGCATACTTAAGGATGAGTAGAGTGGCAAAGTGCAGCTAACCAAGGCTTTTACCAGTCGTCTACCGCATCCCAGCGCAGTGCTGTGTGCTTTAGCACAGTGAAGTGGCAGCAGCCAAGGAGTCTCGGCAGTGAGGGGAACAAGACTTGCTGATGATTTCCTAGAAAATAAGCAGGTTCCAAGAGGGGTTGACCTGCCAGGTTTCACAGAGCTCTTTGTCAATTCTCCAAAATAATTTCAAGTAGAGTAAAATAATTTTAAAACTAATCAATTTTATAGTTTACTCTTTTTTTTTTTTGGCTTTTTGTCTTTTCAGGGCCGCATCCATGGCATATGGAGGTTCCCAGGCTAGGGGTCTAACAGGAGCTGCAGGTGTTGGCCTACACCACAGCCACAGCAACGCGGGATCCGAGCCGTGTCTGCAACCTACACCACAGCTCATGGCAACGCTGGATCCTTAACCCACTGAGCAAGGCCAGGGATCGAACCCGCAAACTCATGGTTCTTAATCGGATTCATTCACCACTGAGCCACGACGGGAACTCCAATTTCATAGTTTACTTTTAAATAGGGGGTTATTTTTGTAGACAAAAAGTTATTTTTGTAGACCATGACACCATATCCAACCTACAATTATTACATGGGGTGAGGGAGGGACCAGGGAAGAGCCAATCTCAAAATGAATCCAGAAATGGGAGGAAAAAATGTTAGATGTTTCTGCTTTGTTGCCATTACCTGAATCACCCAGATGGTAAAATATCCTAGGGTAAGAATAGCCATTTTGTATTTTTCTCCGTCTTTCTCCTTCGGTGCCTGGGACCAGAAATACTTGTTGCGTTGAATGTGGTTTAAAGTATAAGAATAGAGAAGAATTAATTCCATGATTATCAATACGTACTGCATGAGGCAGTACAGAGAGTGAAACTGCCTAGGGTTTAGGATCAGGTATTTGCTTCTCATTCTGCCTCTTCTTGTGATTTTAGTTAGTAACCTAACTGCTCAGGGTCGTGTAGTTTCGGTTTTCGGAAGGCAATGACGCCATCTATCTTTTAGTATTATTGAGAAAATTAAATGAGATGAGCTATTATTGTATATACAGTAGTGTACAGTAATAAATAAGTAATGATTTTTCAGTGTTTGATATGTATTAGACACTAAGTTCTTTTTATTAGCTCATTGAAACTTTACAACTTAAGGAGATGGGTGCACTACTATTATTACTATTTCGCAGAAGAAAACATTGAGCATAGAAAGTTTTTTTTTTTAAATATTACTCAGCTATTAAAAGGAAAGAAATAATGGCATTTGCAGCAGCATGGATGGACCTAGAAATTATCATGCGAAGTGAAGTCAGTCAGACAATGAGACACCAACCTCAAATGCTATCCCTTACATGTGGAATCTAAAAAAGGGACACCGTGAACGTCTTTGCAGAACAGATACTGACTCATAGACTTTGAAAAACTTATGGTTCCTAAACGAGACAGGCTGGGGGGTGAGGGGATGCACTGAGGGTCTCGGATGGAAATGCTATAAAATTTGTTTGTGATGATTGTTGAACACCTATAAATGCAATAAAATTTATTAAAAAAAAGAAAACTAAAGGCAAAGGGCCAGCAGGCTAACTTCCTCAAATTAGACAAAAGGAAAAGTTTTTCCAACTACCACTATAAATAAAAGTCTTTCTTTCAAATATAAAATCAATTTTCTCAATGGTACAATGAATTCTAATTTGAAGTTTTTATTCTTACTACTTCACTTCAAACAGTGACCTATGAATGTTTAAACAATAATAATAAAGTCCTTTTCTGTTTTTTCAGAATAAAAATAAAATAAAATAAAATAACCTTGCCCAAGTCACACAGCTAGTAACTGGCTGAGCAGGAACTTGAACTCAGGCAGTCTTGCTCCAGAGTCTATTCTGTCTTTTTGTTTGTTTTTTGCTTCTTAGGGCCGCACAAGTGCATATGGCTAGGGGTCCAATCGGAGCTACAGGTGCCGGCCACAGCCATAGCAACTCGGGATCCGAGCAGTGTCTGTGACCTACACCACAGCTCAAGGCAACACCGGATCCTTAACCCACTGAGCAAGATCAGGGATCCAACTTGTATCCTCACGGATACCAGTCCGGTTCCTTACCGCTGAGCCACGCCGGGAACTCCCCAGAGTCTATTCTTAACCACCCCTCTTTGTTACATCCATCCATCACAGCAGCTCTTTACCAGCCCATTTTCCCCTGGTCTTGGACTCCGGTATACAAAAATGCAACAGATCCTGCCTCTTCAAAAATAAACAGCTACTCTGAGGACACAGGGCAGATGCATGGAGACAGAAACAGCAGTTCATGATACAAGTTGTCAAATGCTCGAGGGGAGGTATGAATACAAGCTCTACACACACACGGAAAGAAGGAAATAATTGGGAGGGGGATCAGCAAGATGTTGTAATATAGGTGAAAGCTGATTTAGGTCTTGAAGGAAAGAGAGAAAAGCCAGCAAAGAGGATTTGGGAAAGTTATTTCCGATGGTGGGAAGGCAAGACAAGGCTCAGAGCATCAGTGGGAAGAAGGTATGGGAATGCTGCTTGGGAATACTGAGACGAGTGAATTGGAAGGCAGGTTTAAGTCGTTCTGGAGAGTGTTTCAGGAGCCCAGAGAAGAGAAAGGCTCTCCCGGGCTTCGCGCTTCGGAGTGGCTGTGTGCATGCGCGCATGCGCATCCAAGTCCTGCCAAGTAGCGCTTTCAAAAGGCTGATGAGGCTGCAGGTGTATGAATAACATGGACAGGAGAGCTAGATAACAGATTACTGCAGGAGCACAGAGAAGTCTTTGGTACACGTACCTACATTCAGACACTTCCCGTTATTCCAGCGGTGATTATCTAGTTGGTGGGTATTCCATGGCCTCTGCACACTTACTGCTGTCCTTGCGGTTTGTTTCCCACTGTTAGCGCCTGGGGAGGAGAGGCAGAGGCAAAGTGAGTTTCCAATTAGTCTTCCCCTGACTGCCGCTCCTTAATAGCTGTGGTTCAAGTTTTGCGTGGGAAGAAGCATATTAGGTATGATCAGAACATTTCTTTTTTTTGAAAAACGGTACTTCCAGCCATTTTATTAAACGATTTGCCGGTGAAGAGCAGAGCTCACATATGAGTCTAATCCTGGAATATATAATTGCTAACTCTCTTTGATCAGAGACAGACTTGTAAATTGGGGAGCTACCCACACACACTTTCAGGTTCTTGGTTTTGATCTGGCTGCTGAGGATTTCAGGTGGAGAGTGGTTAAACGTACTCTCTTTAAAAATGCCACATATTGTACATCTCGACCGACCTTTTTACAACCATATGATGATCATCCATCAATCATTCTTACCTTTGCTACTACTTGAATATATTAAGCAATTGCTGCTTCTTCCTAAATTGAATACAGATTACGAGGAGGCCTGAGTAATTCTCTAGCTGCAGAGTACATGTTTGGCTCTAAAACACAAAGTGTCGTATTGGAAAGATGAAAAAAGAAAGTGATGAGAAAATGAAAAAGAGGGCGATGAAACAGATTTGCAATGCCAGATGCCTTTTTTAAAAGTAATATTTCATTGTCATTTCAGGCTATTATTAAGAGTGTATGTTACATCTAACTGGACTGTAGGAGCCCAGTCCTAATATATCATTATCACTAATACGTATTTGATAATAGTAGACACAAAGATTACTCTAGTTCCAAAGAGTCAGAATATCCATCTTTCACTTCATTAGGTACAAATATATTTAGAGTGCAAAGCAAACACACACACACACACACACGCGCACACACACACACACACACACACACACACACAAAACCTTTTTCAAGAAAAGGAAAAACTTTAAAATTTTATGTACTTGGCTAATCCCAAATCTGTTGTATTTCTCCAGCTACCAAAGCAACCAGATCTACTGTTAGCATTTCTTCTCTGATTAATGTACTTTCATCTATTACTTCCAGTTCTTCCACTAGAATGCTTGTCAGCGCTTCCCCTCACAACCTCCACATTGCCCAAAGAGGTCGAAAGAAAGCAGAGGACGACTATAAAAAAGTTCATTCAGTTATTTCAGGACAGCAGCACACATCGTTAGTGTCCACTTATTAGTCAGAAAGCAGGCTCCATTGCTCGTGAAAACTTCTTGGCATTTTCATAGGCCTGCTGAGACCTCAATGTAAAATAAAACAAAACAAAGCCTCAACTACTGTTTTGCAAGTTGTTTAATAAACTAGAATTATTTCTAAAGGTCCCAAATAAACAAAAATCATTATAATTATAAATAATTAACATGATAAATTCAAGAGGGCACTCAACATTCATTACACTGTAGAACTTGTCCCCTAAGGGTAGTACCTTCAATTAGTTCAGTTTTTACGACAGAAGAAAAATGTGACAATCAGTAATTGCAGGTATCTAGTACAAGGAACAAAACGAGTGAACCTGCCTTTAAATCACTCTCTCCCAGCCAGCAGAGGCTCTTCTCTCTTTTAGATTCTTAACATTTGTACTAACATAGAAAAGCAATAGATGACAGAAAAACATACTCCCTTGAAGGATGTAAGTAAATGTGCCTCAGCTTTATCAGTTATTTAATTGAGGAGGTTAAAGTACAAAGTAAGAGGTAAAAATAAATGTTTTTAAAAGAGAATCTTTTAAAAGATGTTTTATAAAATGTATCAAAGTATTTATTCACTCAATTTACAAACATGTATTAAAACTTACCACGTATCAGAATAAATGATATTTACTTTGTACTATAAGAACTAGCCAATGTGGAGAAAAGGGGACCCTAGTAAACTGCTGGTAGAAAAACTGGGGGAACCATTAAGGAAAACAGTATGGCAAGTCCTCAAAAACCATAAAATACAACTACCATATGATCCAGCAATTCCACTCCTGGATATATGTTTGAAGAAAACAGAAATATTAATTTGAAAAGATACATGCACCCCAATGTTTATCATAGAATTATTTACAAGTCCCAAGATATGGAAACAACTGAAGGGTCTATCAGCAGATGAATGGATAAAGAAGGTGTGGTATGTACACACACACACACACACACACACACACACACACACACACACAAATATTAGTCATAAAAAAGAGTGAAATTTTGCCCTTTGCAATAACATGGACAGAACTGGAAAACAGTATGCTTAGTGAAATAAGTCAGATAAAGACAAACACTGCACGATATCTCGTCTATTTGCAGTCTAAAAAAAACAAACTAACCAAATGAATGACTATAACAGAAACAGACTCACAGATACAGAGAACAAACTAGTGGTTACTAGTAGGGAGAGGGGTGGGGGAGACGGGCAAGATAGGAGTAGGATAATAAGAGGTACAAAATACTATGTATAAAATAAATGAGATACAAGGATATATTGTACAACACAAAGAATATAGCCAATATTGTATAATAAATTTAAATGGAATATGATCTATAAATATATTGAATCACTATGCTGTGTACCTGAAACAAATATAATATTGTAAATCAATTATATTTTATAAAAAATGAAGACTGAAATATAAGAAAAAGAAGTAGCCCATGAGTTCTTTAAACAAACACAAATTTTTACATACAAATTTGAATATAACAATATATTTGCATATTCTTACAAATATAAAGTTTGAAGTAAAAATATTTATCAAATGAAGCTATTCAATGTGCTATTCCACATTTTTCTCAAAATTGCAATATGCCATTTTAATTAAAAACTTAAATCACAAAATTAGTTTTTTTCTTCCTCAGAATTTCTTCTATAAAAAGTACAATTTTTTAACAAAATATATTCATTTTCTTTTGCAGTAATAAATGTGATTATAATTATTAGGGTTTTCTTAGCCACTTGTAGAACTAAACATAAATCAAATTGAAAATGGCTTAGCAGAGTTCCCGTTGTGACTCAGTGGTAATGAACCCAACTAGCATCCATGAGGACGTGGGTTTGATTCCTGGCCTCTCTCAGAGGGTTAAGGATTCGGGGTTGCCATGAGCTTAGGTGCAGGTAAAAGATGAGGCTCAGATTATATGTTGCTGTGGCTATGGTGTAGGCCTACAGCTCCAATTTGACCGCTAGCCTGGAAACTTCCATATGCCCCGGGGTGTGGCCCTAAAAAGGCAAAAAAAAAAAAAAAAGGGAAAAGAAAAGAAAATGGTTTAGCAAACAGTAACTACAGTTTTGTATGTAAGTAGGTATTCTTGCTCTGATTCAATAGCAAGTTGACAACTATGACCCAGTAAAGGATTATCTTTTATTAGTAGCCACCTGGGGAGATATATTTTATCTTCCGTTTAAGTAGAGGAAAGAATTCATTAGAAATGTGGAACAAGTGGTTTCGGAGTGATAAATCTCAAGTTACTGATTCCACTTTTAATGATAAGTTGCCCGACTCGTATTTAATTAAAACATTTATTTTAAATGCTTATATTTAAAGATAATTAGCTAAACCTCAGTGTTACTGCCTCATCCATTTTGAAATTAATTAATTTATAAAATGGCTCAAAAAGTGCTGTAAGATTTTAACACCAAAATAAATCACAGTCATTTTGCTTCTTTTGTTGGTTCCAGTTGTGACCCCATCGTGAGCCATTTATAATAGCTACAACTCTGGGGTCTCTGACATGGCTAACATGTAGTAGAATCAAATACTGATAATGCCATTGAGATTTCCTTTGTACATATGATAGATTTACTTTAACCTCCTAGGCAAAAATAGTCTATAGATAGGATGTGATTATTTCAACTTTAAAGGGATCTACATTTTCTAAATTAATTTTGGCCTTGATATATTTAGGAGGAAACATTCTTCTTAGAAGATGATTCCTGAGTCTGTAACAAAATTTTCTTTTTGTCAGTGAAAACACTGACACAGAGAAATATTCTGATTTTAACTTCTATTTAAACAAATAACATGGTATATCTATCACCTGTCTGGCTATCTATCTACCAAAAGAGAGTGGATACTAACGTACAAAAAGTTTCCTGGTCTACAGAATAAGAGGATATTCTGAAACACTTATAATAATCATGCAGAATTGGCTTCCTGGTGTAGTGAGAAACCACACCCATGAATATTCTACAGTTCTTGGTGTGGTTGGTGGGCAAAATAGCTAAACTGTGCATCTGTGTCCATTAATGATAGTACTATTATTTATTACATATTGAATACATATTAGGGACTGAACTAAATG
This sequence comes from Catagonus wagneri, assembly GCA_004024745.2. Lineage (NCBI taxonomy): Eukaryota > Metazoa > Chordata > Mammalia > Artiodactyla > Tayassuidae > Catagonus > Catagonus wagneri. Next base: position 12,790,382 of record PVHT020000080.1, read on the forward strand.
CCTAATGAGGTAGTGTTATTAGGCTCATTTTATGGATGCACAAAGTGAGGCTTGGGGAGGCAAAGGCACTTGCCTAGGGCCACATGATTAGTAGGTAGCAGAGACAGGATGTAGAGCCTCATTTCCCATGCCCAGCTCTCCATCAGAGGTCCAAGGAAGCCATTCTCAAATGTGAGATGTTTACAACCACCACCATGATCACAACAAACTCCTTCCCACCCTAGCAACGACAGTGTGAGTTAATTAAAAGATGAAGATAGCACAGTTGGCTTGCCTATTAGCAACTAAAATCTGTTGTTCCCAAGAGTAGAATATTTTCACACTAATATATGCAGCATTTTCTAATATGTCTACTCGTCAATGAACACTTATCAGTTGGGGGACTCTGTTCTTGCCACTCTCTAACATTAGCTCAGATGGTTTGTCCTCTCCTCCCCGCCCCCGACTCTTTAGGAATTTTAACTCAGAGCAGGAGATAAAATCTGACTCAGCTTACACATCAGTGAAGTTGTGTAGAATATTTCTCTTCTTTTCACACTAGAACTGTTAGGTGGCATTCCAGGATGCCTTCAAGCCATACTGTATCTCAATTACCTCAACTACCATCTGCTCCTGTTTCTTTCCGTCCTCTCTGGCTCCCTAAACAATGAAGAATAGATACTGTTATTCGAGAGCTAGACTTAGGAGGTGCATTCTCTACAAAGAACATGGGTAACATATACAGCTCTCTCCCTCCTGTTTAGGTAAGACAACCGAAGACTGTGATCAAAGCCAACTACCTATCGATTTTCTGTTTAACATTTCAACGATCAACTGCTCTCTTAACTCTGGACATCTTTGGAGGGTCCAAAGGATTGGAACTGCCACAAAATAATCCCAATGCAGAAGGGCTCTTTGAGGACCAGAAAGGTACATCTGCTCTGTTAATCTCGCCAAGGCCTTTAAATACCAAGTGTTTTCCATTCTTTTCGGGCTACCATCTTCCCCTAGGCTAAAAGGTTTTCAAATGGCTGGGAGGGGGAACTTGAGAAACTAGTTTGAGATTTTAATTCTGTATTTCATCTGCCAGACAGGGAAATGCAGTTAGCGGCAGCAAGTGTTCCTAATAGATAAGGGAATTGTTGGTTCACATATAATTAAATTGAGTCTAACCGTGGACATAGCCAACCATATCGTCTTCATACCATTAGAAGTGCTAGTGAGTCTGAAAAGAATCCATTTGGAGGAGGGTCAGAGCTACTTTTATTTTACTTCAAACCAGGGTTATCATGGAATAAAACTGATCATTCTTCGGGGGGAACGATTTTTGGAATATAAAAAAAAAGTATTAAAGAGTAAATGAAACTGACTGTTGTGACTGGCAGTAAGTTCAGGCATTTTGTGTTCTTTTGTGTTTGCTTTGGAATGTTAAACAGGTCGGGTTCTTTGAAAAAAGAAAACATTTTATTCAGAACATTCTCCCCTGAAAGCCTTCTTTGACAAAGTGTCATTTTTTGATATATTAGGACATGTCTGCCCATATTTTATATTCAAAAAAGGCAAGCAATGTTTTAACAACTTTTGACAAGCATGGGGAATTAAACTTCCACAGAATCAACTCCCAGTGTAATACTATAGACTGTTATATTTTCTATTTTTGTATCGTTTCACGGCAGGACACATTTTAAATTATATCAATTTCTGGTTGAAGAAAAGTGCAGAGAAATTGAAGATGAGTAATTAGGACAGGAAAACTTCAATTCATCAATAAAATGTTTTAAGCCTAGAATTCGGAAACTTGTTGAGAAACAGAACTACAGAGCATTCAGTGAAACATTAAGTAGCAGGAAATAAGTCAAAGATTTTTTTCTAGAAAACGAGCCAGGAAATCTCAAGAAGTTAACTATTTCTTAACTATACTTACAAGCTACTTACTATATATTTCAAAACCGAATCATCCTTCAGTTTTTGGCAATGCAGGCTCTGCCCACTGGCAACCTCACTCAGAAACCCACAGGTACCTCAAGTCAGCAAACTGCTTCCTGTCTTGTGTCTCTCTGACAGTGACCTTGCAGGGCGGGGACCTGGTTTCTCTCCAGCCTCACTGTGTCCTCTTTACCCTGCCCTTGCTCATTTATTCACCCAGAGCTTCTTCCACTTCCTTAACCAAGTCAGAGTCTCGCTCCTCTGTGTAGATCACTAGCCCAATCAAGCCTGGCTAATTCCTCCTCTTCCTTTTAATCTCAGCTTGGGTGTCATGTCCCTCAGGAAGATCTCTCTGACTGTTCTCTCTCTAGGGGCCCTTTTTCCAGATCCCGTAGAGCCCTATTCTCTCCAATCCAAGTCCCTGTCATCTAGTGATGCCACTGTCTCTTTATTTGCAGACTGTAAGCTCCTCGAAGGCTAAGACCACATCTGTTTTATTTACTGTTAAATCTCTACTTCTTAGACAAGCACCTGAGATATTCTAGGTTCTCTCAAACACTTTGTTAAGCAGATTGGTGAATCATTTGAGTGAAGTTCATACATGTCTGATGATTTTTTTTTTCGTTTTGGTGATAATAACTATTAAATGTAACCACTTCTACCAAACATACTAACTTGAGCTGGTATGTATTAATATCAATGTTCCCATTTGATTATCTCACTTAGCTGGAACAAGCTGCATATTTTAGTTCAAAAGCCTTCTCATACTACCTTTCTCTATAGAGAAAGTACAAAGTGAATAACAGCCACTGAAGGATGTTAAGCTCTGGAATGCCAATCTCAGATAGGTGTTCAAGATACACGCTTCTAATGGTAATAACCAGTGTAGACTGAAAATAGCAGGAAAGATTTATGGGGATTACAATATAACATCTAAAAGAGTTGAAGGCCTTGCTTTACTCTCGCTCTGTTAGTATAATCTGATCATTTAGGGAGACATTGCCACTGGAAAAAAAAAGACAGCTCGAGAACAACACTCCTTAGTGAGTCAAGGAAATGGACTTGAGGACAGGGTATCTTATAAATATCGTTCTTAGATAATCAAGGGCTGTAATAATCAATATACCCTTGAAAGACCTTAAATCTAATGAAGCAGCTGCAGATAATGAAATTATAATTATGACAGATTCAGGGAATTGGTTCAGAATTCTTTGCGTCCAAAATTCAAATAAGTAATCAAAGTGAAATTGCATTAGCTCACCTCTTCAGACCACCTCTGAAAAGAAGCCATTTATTAAAGATACTCCAAGCAACAGCCTGACATATCTGCTTCCGCATTTCACAAACACCTCTGGCTGGGGGAGAGGCAGGAAGCTGGGGAGGGTGTGGACGGACACAGGAGGAAGAGAAGGAGCTATGTGGGAAGACGTAAGTGGGCTCTACCTTTAAAAATCACCACAGTAGAACTTTTCTGAAGATTAAAAATATGATAAAGCTATGCAGTGTTATTATCTACAGCAAAAGTAACATGAAAACAATTTTCATTCCTACATAAAACAACTTAACATAGTTGCCACTGGTTTTACAGATTAAGCTGGCCCTGATGAGGCATCACGTGTAAGAGATTTTTTTCTCTATACTTTTTAATCTCCAACCTTCAACATTTCTTCATGTCTTTAGCAGACTCTTACTCTTTATTCTGAAATATATTGAAACAGTTCCTCAGAGACACACACGGAGTTATTCCCCCTGGCTCTCTTCTGGGGGCCATTATGTGGATGGTGGCAGAAAACAACGTCAAAAGTGATAATAATGATGAATAAATTAAAGCACAGGGTATATATATTCCCCATCAAAGAAATGCATTTGTTTTACTGAACTGTATTTTCATCTCAAAGTCTGTTGACCCCTCCCCACTTCATTCCAAAATGCTTCTATGTAGGGATTTTCATTTCAAAAGGGTACTTCAAATTGATGCTAAGGAATTTTAGTTCTTCACACTGTTTCCTGGCAGTATGCTTTTTTATCAGACCCAGCAGAAACAACGTGAAAACACCTGTCACAGTAATTTCAAATGTCTATCATCTACCAAATTACACATAAATGACGTGTAGTTGCAATGTGGTCTTTGAATGAGGAACTTTTTCAAGAAAGAACAACAAATACTGTTGAAAATATAAATGGATATGCTGGAAGAAAAAGCCACCTGTAGCACTTGCAGAAACTTCCAGTTTTTATTTTTATCTTGAATTGGAACCAAGAGAATATTTCTGAAAGAACTGGTCTTGCTTTCATTCACACAGAGCGTTCTATCTACATGTTCGCCTCCTACTCCCAGGTATAGACATCATTCAACTAAACTCCACGGGGCTGCGGTGGGAAATAAGAGTCGGATGGGCAACAAAGCATTTACTGGATGCCGACCGAGGGTAAGTGATTAAAAAAACTCTACCCTCACCCCATGCCATGCCCCCAAATGAAGGAAGGTATAATTGTTGAACATGTACAGGTTTTGGAAAAGCACCAAGAAAGGCTCTGGGTTACAAATCTATTTTTAGGTCCTACCTGTCAATTCTGTTCTGGAGTCTTAACTTAGGTGCTAGTCATAGTCGCTCCCCAGAACCGGTCTGCCCAGGGGGAGGCTGCTGTGCAGACAGAGCAGAGAATCCCGCTCCAGAGCCTCTCCCGCTCCGTGATACAGCGACAGGCTCCTCTCCGTTGTCTCTGTCATCTGTACGCATCGGCATTTCCCTCACAACCAAAGAGGCCGTTCACCAGGGCTTGAAAATTCTATTTTCCTCTCCTACAGCCCCTCTTCTGTCCTCGGCCCTGGAATGCAATTCTACTGTCTGCTGAATGCCAAGTATTACCGGTTTTGACATTCAGATTCAAAGAAGCAAGTATGTATCAAAATAATGTTTACAGGTTTTATCTAAAGGAATAAGGCCTCAGGAGTTCCCATTCGGGGCTCAGCAGTTAACGAACCCCACTAGGATCCATGAGGATGTGGGTTCGATCCCTGGCTTTGCTCAGTGGGTTAAGGATCTGGTGTTGCCGTGAGCTGTGGTGTAGGTCACAGATGCAGCTTGAATTCGACGCCTAGCCTGGGAACCTCCATTTGCCACAGGTGAGGCCCTAAAAAGCCAAAAAAGAAAAAACAGGGAGGGGGGGGGAGAAAGAAAGGAAAAAAAAAGAAGAATGCTTGAAATAGCTAGGCCCTTTGACACGGGGTTGCAGTGTGATAGGAAATAAAATGGTATTAAAAGCAACGAAAAGACAGATCTTTCACTCTTTTAAGTTCAGTGTATTTCAGACTTCAACCTATGGGTACATAATGACACAGTATTATAATTGCTCCAATGTTCCTCAAGGTTTGATATTTTCAGAGAGTATATGTAATATTCAGGTGGGGCTCAAATGGATCTCATCATCCAGCTGCTGTTTTGTAAAGCAGCGTGTGCTATGGTAGCAGAGGGCAGCAATATTCAGTCTTCAAAAGGCAATAAAGAACACCCTTAAATATATCTTATTCCTAAACTACAGGGGCCCCTTATAGCACTCTTTGTCAGCACTTTATTGGTTTCACAAGAATAAAAACAAACACTGAGGTCTCTACTCTGAAATCCATTTCTAGAATTTATCTCACTAACAAAGGGCTGAGTCCTGTGAGAGGTGTTCTAGTTATAAAAGAATTCCTCTTGCTAAGAGCTTATTTGCTGTTTGAAAGGCTGTAGTTACTTGGCATTCTTAATTTATAAATGTGCATTAAAAGCAACAAACTCTGTCAAGTCATACTTTTCCACGATCCATATGATAAACCAGAAGAAGGACACTTACTGAAATAAGAATGCTTTTCTGTAGCTGGGCAAAACGGATGCATTTATGTATTTATGCGGGAAGAAAAAAAAAAGAAATCCAAAACTTTGTTTAAACATGAAAAAAAATTGGAATCAGTCCAATTTGCTTTCAGCATTGTTTCTAGTGCCTGTTTATTTACCACAATTGTGTATTCTTTGAAGTTTTGCCAAAATACTTTTACTTTTTCCTTTATTTCCACATACAATGATAGGCAGCTGGTATCAGTGCTTCTCTTAGCTGTTTTGATTTTGGATGGTATATATATAAACTCAGGTTGCCTCAAAATAATAAGGGAAAATAAAGTTTATTTCCAAAGCAACCACAACAATGAAAACAACCTATTCTGCCTACAGTGTTACTGCAGAAATGTGACTAGAAGAGTGGATGTTTAGATGTGAAAAATAGTTTATTAATTGTAACCAAATCCATTTATGGATCAGCCCTGACCATGGGTGATAAAAGAATGACAAGACACAACAAATAACGTGGTAAAACGCCACCAAGCCAAACGAAAATCTACCCTGCAATTATTTATGCAGCAAGAGTCCACCCATTTTAGCCTGTCTTCTGCATCAAGAGGGAAAGATGAATGGTGAATGGAAAAATGAGAACGCACACAAGCACTCCAGCCCCGGGAACTGACCAGGTTGTCCTATACAGACATTCACAAACACCAAGAAAGGGGGCTGGCAATGGGAGGGGCCCTATCAGAAAGTGAGCACGGGGAGGCTTTAATTTCCCAACTTGTTTTAAGATCTGTTTTCCTTTCAGGCTGAAATTTTTCAGAGACAAGGTTCAGGAAAGCAAATAAAACATTACAGGACAATGGAGAGATCAAGCTATAATTTTGGGGGGGGATAAGAAAGCTGTCTTTATATATAAAGCCTGTCTTTCTAGAGGGGAGTGATGAGGAGAAGGAAGACTCTTGGAGACTGAGAGTGAGGTACCGCTTTTTACAACACGTCATGTCCAACAAGGGTCCTTCATGCATTTTTGAAAAAGGAAGGAGGAATATTTACCATATGCCTGACAGGTTATTTGACAGCATACGTCCTGCTTCTTTTTACATACATTTAGCCTTTCCCAGGGACTGTGTGAGTTGCCCAGAACAAGGCTGTTTTTGGATAGGAGACTTGGTTGGGGATTCAGAAGTTTGCCAGTCCCAGGTTCTTGTCATTAGACTCAGAAACTTTCTCTAGAAGTAAGCTCCATGAAGAGAGATCTTGTTCTGCTCTGTTTTTGTTTTGCTCACTGTTTTAACTCTAGCACATATAATTAGGCCTGGCAGATAGGAAGTATGCAGCGAATATCTGGGGTTACTGACAAATGAACATAAACCGGCTCAGACCTCGGCTAGGGGGACTTTCAGGATTCTGACTTTGGCTACTATACGTAGTTACCAAAAAACTGAGACGTCAGCATGTGCCAGACATTGTGCCCCAAACTAATACTGACCTGGAACAAACATTGCCTGATATTTCTCCAGCAAAGATAAGTTTATTCAGGATCAGCCAAAAATTGCAATTCGGGGTCTGCAACCGTAGTGAGCCGTGTGCAAGTTCCCCCTTCAGCAGGGGAAGGAGAGCACTTTTATAGAGGAGGAAAGGACCCTGGGAGGGCTAGAGGAAACAAAGAGTCCCTGGCTGTTCACTGGCTGAGTCCTTGTCAGGAAAGGAGAGGGGTGTTTCCTCTTCCTGTTGGGCTCTGCTCCGGTTGTAGGGTATGAGAGCTCCCAACTCTATTTAATTGCGGTTTCTGTTTATTATTTTTTTTTCACAAATTGTTGAATTCTCATAATGGCTAGATAATAAAAACCAAGGTCTATTTTAGGATCAGTGGTGAAGTAACTGAATTAAAATGAGGTAGTTCCGTAACTTAAAACTGTTGCAACTTATAGAAGATAGAGGGAAAAAAAGTTAGGTTAGTTTATGTCCAAAGCCTAAACTCTCACTTTCTATGCTAAATCCCGGCTCAGTCTTGCTCAGTAGATGGTTCTGTCCCATCCATAGTCACCATCTTATCTTTATTCTGATCCCTGGTCTCATCTAAAAGCTGCTCTGACTCTGACCTTGGGATTTGTACCATCCCTGCTGAGGACTTTGCTTCAACACTGCCACACCTCCAGTTCAACTATACAGTATTGTCTTAGCTTCAGCTGCTATTAAAAAAAATACCACGGGTTGCTGGCTTTAACAACAGAAATTTATCTTCTCACAATTCTGGATGCTGGAAGTCTGAGATCATGGTGCTCGCACAGTCAGGGGCTGGTGAGGCTGTTTTTTCACTGTGTGCGCGCCTGGCATTTTCTGGGTGAGAGCCCCCAGAGAGAGCTTTCTCCTTCTCTCCTTACAAGGCCACCAATCCTACTGGATTAGGACCCCACCCTCATGACCTCATTGACCCCTATTAACTCCTAAGTCTTATCCCCAAACACAGTCGCACCGGGGAATAAAGCTTCAAATATGAATTATGAGGGAGCACAATTCAGCAGATATTCTTCTGAACTAAACAATCTGGGGCAGTAGCAACCATATATATTCTATTTGTCCTGCATTTATCACATGATTCACTGTCACACTTGCAGAGATAATCTTTGATCACCTTTTGGGTTCTTGCAGTGGTTTGCTCTCAGTAATTTAGAGATTAAACATATAAATCTTGGTCACATGGGTGTTGGATTTGAAGAACTGTTAAAATTCACGTCATTCTGTGAATGTCATCCTCTAAGAGTAATATCTTGGGAATGTATTGATCTTCCTAGAGCCTCCATCCCAGCCATCCCATGATCGGCGTTAATATTACAAAGGAAAACACAGATTCAGGGGTCCTTCCCCTGAGTGCTAACCCTCTTTCTATCTGTGTGACCTGGAAGACATGGTAAAATTCACAAAACCTATATTTAAAAATTGTTGTGGCTCAAAGTCGACCAAACCATAGCTACTTCTTGATTACCCAAGGGTAATTTTATAAGTGTCACATGGCTCAGTATAGTTTCCAGTGGTCATCACACCTGTTTTACTCATACATAACTCTGAGACTCTCTCTTCTGGGTGGACAGTGACCAGAGGGTCAGTACAACTCTAAGTTATACCTTGAGAGATTCTAAGTATTTGTGGGAACTTTTCAGCTGGATTTTAGAATCAGAAATCAATCATCTTCTGGCTTAGTTATTACAAAGTTTCCTTACTACAGGGGAAAAAAATGAAGTCCAAGACAGGCTCTCTTTAGTAGTGATGACAGCCTTGCTTTCTGAACTTGTATTAAGCATCTTTTGGGGGTAGGAGAGAATCTTGCATAAGAGATGTACATGACATCATGACCTGTACCCAAATTCCCAGATGCTGCTGTAGATTTAACCATTATAGACATGACTAAAACACCAAAGTTCTGGTAAAGTGGTGTGAACATCTTGTTTTGATAAAAATAGACCTTCTGGCTTATGAATGTTCTATCTTCAGGGAAACTCAGGGAAGTCTAATTATGTGTGTGTGTCTGTGTATATGTTATATACACATGTTGTTTTAAATTGCAAAGTTCCTCTGAAAGGGAGATGTCTCTTTCATTAGCATAATTACATTTCAGAATACAATAGTGGATTTTTTTAACATATGATTAAAACTATTTAAGTATGTGTCCACAGTAAATGCAAAGCCATTATTTAAAACAGAGTGAGAATGTGTGCAAGTCATATGTATTGCAATACTAATAGGCATTTCTTAGAAGTACTGTAACAAGTTATCACCATTAGATTTTCATGTAATTACTTACAAGCTACCATTTTTTTTTTCTCTTTTTGTCATTTTAGGGCCACACCTGCGGCATGTGGAGGTTCCCAGGCTATGGGTCTAACAGGAGCTGTAGCTGCCGGCCTATGCCACAGCCACAGCAACACCGGATCCGAGCCGCGCCTGCAACCTACACCACAGTTCATGGCAACGCCGAATCCTTAACCCACTGAGCAAGGCCAGGGATCGAAACTGCAACCTCATGGTTCCTAGTCGGATTCGTTTCTGCTGAGCCACGACAGAAACTCTCCAATTATTTTTTTTAAAGAAGAAATTGATCATCCTTCAGCTGCAATTAGGCACTAAATTTAGACAATAATGCAAAATTCAAGTAGAAAAAGTAATTCTATTTCTGCTATATTTTCTTTCATCACTGAATAAATAAAAGTTTTCTGTTGTTGGGTAACACTGAGAATTAATCAGTTTAATTTCATTATCTCTAAAAGACCAGGCAGTATGTTTCTCCATAACTGTAGAGAAGAGTTCCAGAAGGAACTTAAAGAGCTCTTGCTTTTGGCTATAGCTTTTTATTTTTCTTTTTTTTGGTCTTTTTAGGTCTGTACCCACAGCATATGGAAGTTCCCAGGCTAGGGGTCCAAGCAGAGCTATAGCCTCTGGACTACACCGCAGCCAAAGCAATGTGGGATCCGAGCCACGTCTGCGAGCTAAACCACAGCAACGCCAGATCCTTAATCCACTGAGTGAGGCCAGGCATCAAACCTGCGTCCTCATGGATGCTAGTCAGCTTTGTTTCTGCTGAGCCACAACACGAACTCCCGGCTCTAGGTTTAAATAGCTATGAGACTTCGGGCAGACTACTAAAACTCCTGAGTTTTCCTGATTGCAAAAGGAGAGGATAAGGTAATTTAAAACACGAAAAGACAACCCAGAGAATGGGAGAAAATCTTTGCAGATGATGCAACTGACAAGGGCCTAATCTCCAAAAAATACAAACAACACATACAACTCAACAATGAAAAAAAAAACAACCCAATTGAAAAATGGGCAAAAAATCTAAACAGACATTTCCCCAAAGAAGACATACAAATGTCCAGGAAGCACATGAAAAAATGTTTAAATCACTAATTATTAGAGAAATGCAAATCAAAACTACAATGAGGTACCACCTCACACTGGTCAGAATGGCCATCGTTAGCAAGTCTACAAATAACATGCTGGAGAGGGTGTGGAGAAAAGAGAGCCCTCCTACACCGTTGGTGGGAATGTAAACTGGTACAATCACTGTGGAGAACAGTATGGACGTACCATAGAAAACTAAATATAGAACTACCATATAACCCAGCAATCCCACTTCTGGGCATATATCTGGACAAAACTTCCTTGAAAAAGATACGTACACCCCTATGTCCATTGCACAGCATATACACAATAGCCAAGACATGGAAACAACCTAAATATCTCTTGACATATGAGTGGATTAAAAAGATGTGGTACAGGGAGTTCCCACCGTGGCTCAGTAATAACGAACACAACTAGTATCCATGAGGATGCAGGTTCTATCCAGGCCTTGCTCAGTGGGTTAAAGGATCCATCATTGCCGTGAGCTATGGTGTAGGTAGCAGACATGGAGTGGATTCCATGTGCTGTGGCTGTGGTGTAGGCCGGCAGTTGCAGCTCTGATTCAACCCCTAGACTGGGAACTTCCATATGCCATGGGCGTGGCCATAAAAAAAAAAGTCGTGGTACATATACACAATTGAATACTACTCAGCCATAAAAAAGAACAAAATAATGCCATTTGTATCAACATGGATTGTTATACTAATTGAAGTAAGTCAGAAAGAGAAAGACAAATACTATATGATGTCATTTATATATGGAATCTAAAATGTGGCACAAATGAACCTATTTACAAAACAGAAACAGACTCACAGACATAGAGAACAGATTCGTGGTTGCCAAGGAAGTGGGATGGATGGGGAATCTGGGGTTAGTAGATGCAAACTATTACATTTAGAATGGATAAGCAATGAGGCCCTCCTGTACAGCATAGGGAACTATATCTGGTCTCTTGGAATAGAACATGATGGAAGATAGTATGAAAAACAGAATGTATATATACACACACACACACACACACATATATATATATATATATATATATATATATATATGACTGGGTTATTATGCTGTACAGCAGAAATTGACATAACACTGTCAATGATATAGTTGACAAATCAACTATACTATAATAAAAATTAAAAAAATAAAAGAATACATGAGCTCTCAAGTCCTTACAGGTCCTCCCAGGCTGTGACCCCAGGTGGTTATTCATATTACTAAAGCCAGTAGCATTAACCTCTGTGAACAGAATAGGTGGTAAAGGTTGTTCCAGGTGAATATCATTTCTCACGTGGTCACCATGGCTCACCTTGTCATTCTTAAACAGAACATTCCAGGTGACATCCTATGGTTAACTGCTCCAGCCCAACAGAAGCCACATTTGATGGTTTCTTACTCTCTTCTGAAGTTTATTACTCAAAATGGTTATTTGCCAACTACTTGGGGTTGGCACCTACCACACAAGGTGCCAACATGTCACTCTCCCAGGGAAGATTTACTTGATCCCCCTACTACACTAAGCCAACGTTCTTTTCATAAGGGTTTATACAAGACTAAACAGGAAACTTCCATCATAGCATTTATCAGAGTTGGTAGTTAGCTACATACCTATGTAATTCTCTGTCTCTTTCTTTAGAGTGTAAACTCCAAGACACCTAAGACTAGGCTAGTATTTTTTATTTGCTTTTTATTTTTTCAAGGGAACAAATGAACATATCTTAAAGAGACAGTGTTATGCAGGTTATCAGGGAAAACGGCAGCTCCCTGCCTGCTCCAGCACCATTTTCATCTCCCTAGAAGCAATTGCTTTCGAATTTTGCTTGCTGAATATTTTGGCATTTTCGACCTTTTCTGTAAGAATCATACCTATATCACTTCTGCTTGAATTTTTGGTTTCAGGCATTGAATACTCATTTTCCTCTTGGAAGAGAAGGCTTTATTTAGTTCTTTCATTTCTTCCACTATAGTTATGAAACAAACACTTTCTACCATCTCATTCTCCCAGAACACCTAGATCAATCGTCATTATTATGATCATCATTAATACATTACCTAGAGCCATTATCAGCTGAGTCATGTAGTACACTATGTGTCCTTTTCCTCTTTTTTCTTTTTCCTTGTCTTTTTAAGGCTGCATATGGCATATGGAAGTTCCTGGGCTAGGGGTTAGATTGGAGCTGCTGCTGCCGGCTTACGCCACAGTCACAGCAACACTGGATGTGAGCCGCATCTGTGACCTATGCCACAGCTTGTGGCAATATCGGATCCTTAACCCACGGAGCAAGGCCAGGGATTGAACTTGCCTCCTCATGGACACTATGTCAGGCTCTTAACCTGCTGAGCCACAACGAGAACTCCTGATCATGTCCCTTTTTGCACAAATTCTTATTCTCAATGAATTAATAATTCTCATTTAGTTTGTTTTCAACCCTAGCCTTTTCCTAATTGGGAAAATCTCTCAATATGTATAAATATAGTAGGTATTATGTCGCTTTTTGAGTTTTCTGCCTGGTCCCATTCTAAACTAGTTGTCCCACAGATGTTCTCTGGAAACTCCCAATGCTTTCTCTTGGATTGTTTCTCTTTGATTTTTCTCTCGGATTTTTTTTTTTTTTGGATATGTTTCCTGATTCAATAAATCCTATGTGCTCTACTTTTTTTGTTTGTTTGTTTGTTTCTTTATTCTTTGAAGTACATCCTTCAAAGGCTTCTTGAGAAAAAGTACATGTAATTTAGAATATTATAAATCTTATATATGTCAAATATGATCTTGTGAGTTATATCTCTCCTCACTAATAGTCAGTAGTGCCAATTGGTATGGATTCTAGATTAGAAATAATGTTCCTTCTGAATTCTGAAGCTGCTTATTATCTTCTAGCTACCAGTGCTGCTATTGAGATGAAATCTGTATTTTTGTTCTGGAATTAGATTTTTTCTTTGTCCCAAGAGTTGTAAAATTTCCTAATGAACAATTTATTTTTATTCACTGTTCTGGGCACTTCATGGCGTCCTCAGTTAGGAACTCAAGGCCTTCAGTTCTGAGAATATTCCTTTAATGATTCCCATCTCCCATTGAAAAACTTCTCATACTGCAGAATTCCTATTATTCAGAAATAGCATTTTTACACTGTTTTCTATCTTTTGCTATGTTTGCTGTGATACTGTCTCAACATCATCTTCCAAGACTTAGTTTTTCATTTCTGCTATTATAATATTAGTTTCTGGGAATATTTTTTTGTTCTCCGGACATGCCTCTTTTATATAGCTCACTCTTCTGGTTCCACTGAGACAAAACCTTGTCTGATGTCTTCATAGAGTCTCTGCTTCCTAAAAAGTATTACTTTCTGTTTTTGGTCTGTATGTCAAATTAGATGCCTTCCTTAAACACATGTTGATCTATTGTTGTCTGATTATATCATGAGTAAGGAGCTTGTGAGCAGGCAAGAAATGGGTTAATTATGTCCTTTACTCTAGGGTGATTTGGCCAAGCTCTTACCCTAAGGAATCCTTGATCTTTACATCTTTTGATTTTTCATTTTTGGATTGATCGATTTATCCAAAGACTCACTGAATAGCTTTCCTGGAGAATTCTGATTGTCAAGATTCGCTGAGTCCAATGAGGAAGAAGCCTGTGAATCTCAGCATTCCATATGGTAACTGTTACTTAAATCCATCAGTTTGTGTGATACTTCTGTTCTTTCTTCTCCCTGTTGTTCCCAAGTCCATTACTTCTGTTTTGCCTTAAATATGGAATAGAACATCAGTCTCCCAGCTGTATGGATAAATGACATCTAGAGGGTGTCTAGTTGCTCTTGATTATTACTATTATTATTATTATTATTATTTTGGTCTTGTCTTTTTTAAGGCTGCACTTGCAGCACATGGAGGTTCCCAGGCTAGAGGTCTAATCAGAGCTACAGCCACCAGCCTATTCTACAGCCACAGCAACGCTGGATCTGAGACGCAAATGCGACCTACACCACAGCTCATGGCAACGCTGGATCCCCAACCCACTGAGGGAAGTCAGGGATCGAATCTGCATCCTCATGGATGCTAGCTGGGTTCGTTAACTACTGAGCCACGATGGGAACTCTGATTAAATCTTACTATTAAGCTCATGTTTACTCCTTAAACCCAAAGATATGCAGTGAGGTAACTTCTTGAGCATTCTGGGAGTGCTTTGGTAGAAACTGCATTGCTTCTGGACTTTTCCACCTACTGGTTTTAAGATTCAGCATTTGGGGTTCTGTTAAATTGGTTTTCATGTCAACCTCTGCCCTCTAGCTTAAATGGCTTTTGGCTGTCATCTCTTTTTTGTTGTGTTTTGTTCTACATTTTTATTTTTTTAATTACAGTTCATTTATAATGCTTTGCCAATTTCTACTGCATAGCAAAATGACCCTGTCGTACACATATATACGTTCTTTTTCTCATATTATCTTCCATTACTTTTTATCCCAGGAGAGTGAGCATCGTCTCCTGTGCTGTACGGTACGACCTCATTGCTCATTGTTCCTTTTATCCCACGCTTTCGTCCTTATAGATGCGTGCTTTTTGGTCATTTCATTAGGGTTTCACAAGGTGTTATTATACCATAACTACCCTGCTCGCCATGCCACCTTCATCAGAGGGCACGGTACTTGGCACTTAGATGTCCCTACTAAGTACCTGTTGACTGAGTAATCCTTACAGTGTACAATGCTTTTCATCCTCTCATGTAACAAGCCTCCTCCATGGAGCAAACTCTCTGGATTGTTGCTAGGCAGATGCCTCCAAATATTACAAGATCTTACATATTCTTTGTCATCTTAATGTAAAACCATGTACGGACCTGACTGATCTCTTAGAATGTAGCTGTTGTGAGGCTTTTTGGAGCTAATGCACCATCCAGACTAGCACCGGACACCAGTCTCCAAAAACAACAACGAACATCTCTGTGGCCGATATTACCATCTGGCTTGGTTTCCACTTAATATGTATATTAGTTGTTTGAATAGGTTCTTGGATGGTGAAGGTCAGTTTATTGCTGCCCTTTGAGTGTGAGGTCATCCTGAATAACCTCGAACCGCAGCTGTGACCAAAGAGAAAATGCCTTCAACTGCTGACAAAAGCTCTCGGTCCAAATTTAATGGTAGTGTAATAACATTAAATATAGAAAATATGGAACAAAGAAAAAAAAAACTTGAACTCAAAAGAACAAAAGAACTCCACTGCATATATCCTGACATTTTTTTCCTCCTAAAGGAAGTGCTTCAAGGTATACATATACCTCATATTTAAGTGTTCTCTTTTGCTGCCTTGCCTAAAGTTATTTTCAATCACAAAATAATAATCATTACCACATAAAAATGTATCTAAAGTGGATCATTACTGTCACTCAATCCTGCCTTATTAGCACAGAATGCTGTTCATATGAAACTAGGCTCTTTGTTTTATTAGACAGATACTTAAACAGATCACTTACCAACTGTTTATGTAGAAATAAATGCTGTGTTATGGGCAGAGAAAGATAACATGAGAACCAGATTCTATGAGAATCAGTCCTGAGGCAGGTAGTTTCTAGGCTCTGAAAGTAAAAGAGTGGATGCTGGCTAAATGGAAGAGACTTTTTTTTGGTGCACGAGGCAGCACGAGGCTGAGTGAGGAGAAACCTCAGCGCACAGCCCTGGACCCTCAAAACACGCACCCACCCAGTGCCTTCCAGTATCAAAAGCTGGGGCTTCACAGTTACTCTGGGATGTCTGTGGAAATAACTATTTTCTGAGGAAAAGTTTGGCTCTGTTCACCGTGGTCTCTCAGCCCATCCCAAGGGCCAATCTGGAGGCATTCTTGTGGATTAGACTTAATTTCTGTGAACAAAATTTAACCCTGGCTGATCGTAAAAGTATCTGTACCTCAACAATGCAGGCACTTAAATTTCAGTTACTTCTAAATGCTGTAACCTCGAACTCTGTTGGCAACTTTTTCCTCAGGGCAAAAAGTGGTACCTAATTTTCAATACCCTATAGAAACAGATAGATACCTGCTCTTCAAGAGAGAAAAGTTTTCCTGGAACAAAATTAAATTGGTCATTGTAGTCTTCAGGTAAGAGATAACATAATGCTGGAGTTCCCATCGTGGCACAGTGGTTAACGAATCCGACTAGAAACCATGAGGTTGTGGGTTCGATCCCTGGCCTTGCTCAGTGGGTTAAGGATCCGGCGTTGCCGTGAGCTGTGGCGTTAGGTTGCAGACACAGCTCGGATCCCGCGTTGCTGTGGCTGTGGCGAAGGCCGGCAGCTACAGCTCCTGTTAGACCCCTAGCCTGGGAACCTCCACATGCTGTGAGTGCAGCCCTAGATAAGACAAAAAGACAAAAAAAAACAAAACAAAACAGAGATAACATAATGCACATTAAATAACATCACAGATATTATTTTGAACAAGGGTTTTAACTTGGAGAAATATTTTTCACAGGGTTATTTTTATATAACCTTCAGTAAGTGGTGGGCACACTATTACAACGATTTTTGAAGGCACTTTGGTTGAGCTTTACAACTTGATGACGGTTACAAATACTTATAAGTTTACTTCTGTGTCAATGTTGTTGTGAACAGTTTACACAGATGGGCCCATTTAATCCTCCTAGTTACCTTAAGAGGCATACACTTATTATCCCATTTTACAGACGAGGGAACTAACTCACAGAGAGGTTAATATCTTGCCCAACATCCCACTGTTTAGTGGCAAAAACACAGGGCTAGAACCTGTCTCTATATGGTCCATGCCACTTTTTTGGGCCTGCCGTTTTTTTTTTTTTTTTTTTTTTTCATATCACTTCTTTCAGCTTGGACTTTTGGAGGTATTTGTATAGTGATAAATTTAAAACTAAACTCCAAGAGCCTACTCCCTTATAATTCTATTTTTTTAATTAAAAAAATTTTTCCTTTGTCTTTTTATGGCTGTACCCACAGCATATGGAGGTTCCGAGGCTAGGGGTCTAACAGGAGCTGTAGCTGCCGGCCTACACCACAGCCACATCAATGTGGGATCTGAGCCGTGTCTGCAACCTACACCACAGCTCATGGCAACAATGGATCCTTAAGCCACTGAGCAAGGCCAGGTATCAAACCCACATCCTTATGGATACTAGTCGAGTTCATTAACCGCTAAGCCACGACTGGAACTCCTGTCTTGTAATTCTAAAGTGTCAATTAAAAGAGCCTCACCCAGGAGCAAGGCTGACATCCCTCCCATTTTTGAAAATTTAGGAGACAGTCTGCTGTCCAAGGGAGGGTCACAGATTATTCGGCTAGACCTCAGAATTACATAATGTGGGTGAATACTGGTCATAGCTTTTACCCCAGAGTTATAAAGAGAAATAAATCGCTCCAATGTAAACAAAATATATATGCTATCACAATCTCTTCTTAAACAAGTTCCATCATGAACTTCTATGCTATATAATGTGTGTGTATTATTTTTATCCAAAGTTCCTGTAGAAGCTTTGTATTACCTACGTTGCTTTTTCCTTCCCTTTTTAAAAAATGTTACTTGATAGCAGCATGGGTGTGTTTTCCTTTTCTTTTTCATTTCAGATTCTGTTATGCTAACATCACAGCAGTTTTTGTGGAACTAGGACTAAGTAGTTAATGCCCTGTTTGCCCTTTCATGGAACACACTAAACCAGCGAGCTCTGATTAATCATTGATGTGTGGGACACTGGAGATCAAAGCTACCTGCTTCCTGATTTGATCATATTTGGTGGAGTAACAGGCATAAAAAATGATGGCAGTTTAATGTAGTAAAGACTAAAGGAGAAATACACATAAAAAGATATACAGAGAGACTGGTGTGTGTGTGTGTGTGTGTGTGTGTGATGGGAGCTTAGGAGAAGGAAAACTATAGCTCTCCTTGGAAGATTCAAGGAAGTCCTCAGAGAGGAAGTGATATTTGAATCATATTTTGAAGGACACAAGTTGGACCTGATGAACAAAGGTATTACGGGTAAAGCGAACACCTTGTGGGACACAAAGAGTTTAGTGCACTGGGGGACAACGACGGCTGTAGTACAACCAGGCATGTGAAGAAATGTCATGTGGAGGCTAAGAAGGTAGACTCTGGCATCATTCTGCCAGATTCGATCCCTGGCACTGACCCAGGATAACTTCCTTAGTGACTTCTCTGCCCCATAACTTCCTTATTTGTCACAGGGAAAATAATAGTGCTTAAACTATAGGGTTTTTGAGAGTTAAATAAAATAATACTGGAAAGGAGTTCCCATCGTGGCTCCTTTTACATCCAGACCTCACCACTGGAAGGACAAATAAAAATGAAAAACAAGAGGCTTTTCCCAGTTGAAAATTAGGGGAGAGACTCCCTCACCGCACCCCCTTCCTTTACCTGGAGCATTTATTTCACAAAATTTATCACTGCACATTCTTTCTCCTGTCTTTAAAATGCAGATAAATACTTCTGAAAACTAGATAGGCCTTTTGTCAGCTTTATGACCCAGGGACCTGAGAGCCATTTTTTTGAAAAGCAAACATCCAAGAAAACAGTATCCCTCTCGCTCAGATCCTGTAGGAGGGGAGGAAAGGAGGAGCCCAACTTCAGAGGATGCCTTGCTCCACTGCAGAGTTACCTCCTGTCATTAAGATATGAATTATGTTTTTCCTCTAGATGAAGCCAATGAGCTAATCCGGTGTTGGATCAATTACCGGGTAAAGTTGGGACACACTGTAAGCGACGAACAGTGCTGTCAAGTCCTCCTACTTGAGGACTGGTTCTGGGGTCTGTAACGGGTTGAATCCGCTCGCCCATACAAGGGAGTCTCTCATTGGACAGTGCGTGATGTCCACCACATTTTAACTTCATATTTACTCAATAATAAAAGTGTCTCTTTTTCCACTCCTTTTGTGGAGAGGATTTCTGGGCTGGTGGAAGACTTTGTTGCAATTATATTCTTCTCCAACACTGTACATATTTGAGCCCTCACCTTCCACCGCCACTTTACAAACACCAATGGACGACAGTGCGCACATTTTGGGAATCACTGGTTTACCGTATTCCACTTAAAATGACTCCAACTATCTTAAGATCTCAATTACCTTAAGAATGAGAATTAAGAAAATTTGCCTGAAAAAGAGACAGAGAACTTAAGTTTCTTTAGGCATCCGGGCATCTCATCTGGGCTTCCCCACCCGAACCACTGGACTCAGAACGACAACTGTGCACCTCTTTCAAGGTGCACATTCCACATACCCAAGAGTGAACCGACCTAATTATATACAAGAGATCTTTAAGAATTAAGAATCTTTCATTCTCTTGTGAAATTCCAGCTGAGAAAGCCTGGCTGATCATCATCTCCTTTAAGAGCAGAGCATGCTCTCTGCTGATGACTTTTCTTTAAGACTTTACATTCATAAAGGCAACTGCTGACTCGACGTGTTCACGTCAATGTCTAATAAGCAGCTCAACTCAATATGTCCAGGACTACATTTGATCTTTCATCATAACCCTGCTCCTGAAAGTATCTTCTGCATCTCAGTTGATCTCCATTCTTCTGGCTGTCAAGTCACAAAAACCTTGGAGTCATTCTTGACCCCTCACTTTCATCTATACTGAAGAAATCTGGTTGGTTCTACCTTCTCAATATGTCTAGAACTGGCCACTCCCCACTGCCTCTACCGCTATGACCCAGGAAGGAGAAAATGCTGTCTCTTGCCTCTTTATCCCAAGAAGCTTTTACGAGTCTCTCTGCCTGTACAGGTAGCTCCCATTCAGTCATCTCATCACAGCAGGTGGACTGGTCCTCTCAACAGTTATCTGTCTGTCCTGGCACAGCCTGGCACAGCTCTCTCTTTGCCGATCGAACATGCTAGGTACCTTTCACCTCGGAGTCTCTGCAATGACGGTTCCCTTTGCCTGGAATATTCTCTAAATGGTCACATGCCTCACTTAAAATCTTTACTGAAATATTACCTTCTCAGTGAATCTACTTTAACCATACTATTTAAAATTGCAACCTAAATCACCAGTCTTTGGTACTCCTGATCTCTCTTACCCCGCTGTCCCTCCCCAAATATAAGTACCACGAAGGCAGGGGTCTTTGCATCCAAGTGCCTAGAGAGATCCTGGCTCATAGGAGGCAAGAAATGAACATTTAAATAAATTAAACAAATGGAGTTTGAAACCAGCAGCAGGCGAGATTAAGATATGATGCATGAGAAAAAAAAATATCCCAGTAGGCTGGTGGTTAGGTTCATGAATAGGTTAATGATCAAGGTCACAAAAATCCCTTCACAGTAAATCATAAGCCTACACACAGTCTGAACAGTCTAGTACAGTGAGGGGAAGCTGGCCTGGAAGCAGGGTAATGAAAAGACTTCGGCAGATTCAGAGAGCTCTGTTGTTTTACAAGGGAAATGGAAGAAGGTTTACGCTCTTCCTTCCTTCCTCTTCCCCTCCCACCCCTCTCCATCCCTCCCTCCCTTCCTCCCCACTTCCTCCCCGGTGCAGGGTACCAACTGACTTTATTTGAAGGAATGATACCGAGGCTAAACTTTTCCTTCAAAGTCAATCTGGGAGTAATCTACTAACTAGGAACTTGATTAACTCTCCCTAAATGAAAATGAAAACTGGGGTCATCAATCCCTCCTGACTAAGTGGTCTTGCAAATAATTTAAATTTGATATTACTCTTAGGCTCACAGGCAATAACTTCAATGTCTTAACCAAAAACAGAAGGGAGATTTGAGGTGTGGTTGATTCTACCATTTTGTAATCAGCACTGAGGGCTGGTTGGCAAATTGGAAAAGCTGGAGAAGGAGGGAATTTGACAATTAATACACATTATGTATTTCATTTTTAACTTAAAACATATGAATCATCTTTTGAAGAAGAATCAAGGCCTTTTCTTTGAGTGGAAGTCTGGTGATTAGTGTTATTTTCTTCCTTGCTCAGTCACACTCACATTTCATCATTTACAAATTCCAGTTTCATTTCTTTAAAGCAAAACCTTAAAGACAGCTGTGAAAAATTTTGAGTGGAGACTCCTCCTAATTTTTTTTAAAGATTTTTTTATTATAATGATATTTACACAATTAGTTTTTTAATGATTCTAAAAGTATATTCTGAAGTAATTTCTTGGGTAATTTTATATTCTAGGAATGAATATATTTTATTTTTAATCTTTCTAGATTTAAATATTTTCTTCAGTCTTCTAGAGTTGCCTTGTCTAATCCCTTTTTTTGTTTGTTTGTTTATTTTTAGGGCCACACCCGATGCATACAGAGGTTCTCAGGCTAGGGGTCAAATAGGAGCTACAGCTGTCTGCCTACATCACAGCCACAGCCACAGCCACAGCCACAGCCATTCCAGATCTGAGCCGTATCTGTGACCTACACCACTGCTCATGGCAATGCCAGATCCTTAAACCACTGAGTTAGGACAGGGATCAAACCTGTGGCCTCATGAATACTAGTCAGATTCATTTCCACTGAGCCACGACCAGAACTCTCTCTAAACTCATTTTGACAGGATTTTTTGGAAACTTACTTTCATCAAGTCTTTCCAAAGAATTTCGTTATGTTTTCATAGAAAGTACTCTTGAGGGAGTTCCCGTCATGGCTCAGTGGTTAATGAATCCGACTAGGAACCATGAGGTTGCGGGTTCGATCCCTGGCCTTGTTCAGTGGGTTAAGGATACGGCATTGCCATGAGCTGTGGTGTAGGTTGCAGATGTGGCTCAGATCCCGCGTTGCTGTGGTTGTGGCGTAGGCCGGCAGCTGCAGCTCCGATTGGACCCCTAGCCTGGGAATATCCATATGCTGCAGGTACAGCCCTAGATAAGGCCAAAAAAAAAAAAAAAAAGGAAAAAGAAAGTACTCTTGAATTTCACATTTATATTCCTAAGTTTACTAACTATTCAATCCAAGTGTGTAACTATTACACAAAATACAATTACCACAAACAGTTTGGGGGCAAATGCCACTAGTTACTGACAAGTACACAGCACATCTGGTGGACAAAGAAATGCAAAGTGACCTAGAGAGTCCCACACTGCCATGTACATTCCACATGCCTTGAGCCCAGCAGTAATCCACTGGTGTTTGGTTTTTCCAAGCAATAACCAATTCTCAAATTTTCTGACACCAGCCAGGTGTCCTACGATTCAATTCAATTTCAACAGTAACCACCCAGAGTAAGCACAGATCCTCCCCTCTCTCTCAAGGGCTCAGTTCCACAAGACTGTCCCCACTTCAGATGCCATTCTCAAGTCCCAGGTCCCAAGCTATGCGTACTTCTGTTGTCCTTGGTTATAAATTCAAGGGTCCCCTCACCACAGGTTCAATATTCATTAGAGTGACTCACAGAACTCAGGCAAACACTATACTTACACGATTGGGTCATTTTAAAGGATACAACTTAGGAACAACCACATGGAAGAGATGCATAGGGCAAGGCATGGGTGGTGGGGCTGGTGGGTGCTGCCACACCCCCTCTGGTTGTGCCACCCTCCCAGCACATCACCATGCTCACCAGCCCAGAATCTCTCATAACATCACGGTTGCAGAGTCTTTCATTGAAGTTTCATACAAAGGTATAATTGATTAAATCTCTGGCCTTTGGTGATTGAGCTCAATCTCTAGCCCCTCTCCCCTTCCTGGACATTGAGGGGTGCGGCTGAAAGTTCTATCATTTTTTCTTCTTTTTTTCTTTTCATGGCTGCACCTGTGGCAGTTTTGGAAGTTCCCTGGCCTTGGGTCAAATCGGAGCTGCACTGAGGCCTATGCTACGACCACGGCAACGTCCGACCCAAGATGCATGATGACTTTCGCCGCAGCTTGCGGCAACGCCGGATCCTTAACCCACTGAGTGAGGCCTGGGATCCAATCTGAACCCTCAGAGAGACTGTCATGTTCTTAACTCACTGAGCCACATCGGAAACTCTTGAAAGTTCCAATCTTCTAATCACTAATCACGTGGTTGGTTTTTATAGGCCCCTTCCCCCATGAGCTATGTCAGTAGCAGACAATGAGACATTCCTGTTATTCACGAAATTCCAACAGTGTTAAGAGTTTTGTGCCAGGATGGGGTGGGGGGAAGAGCAAAGGTCAAATATATTTTTATTACATCACAAATGGTTATGGTATTCTAGTGAGCCTATACGTTTACCTACTTTCCCTCCTGGACTGTGTGCCCCATGAGGGCAGTTTCTCATGTCTATTTTTCTTTATTCCTTCTGATGCACAAAGCAGATACTCAAAAATGGTTAATAAAGGTGTGACTGCCTGAATGAAACCAGCAGATTACATTTTAGCAGTCTACAATATTGTCCAGCAAGAAAAAAATGATAGAACTAGATATTTCGGCAGAAATAAAACTGTTATAGTCAATTATAATACCTCCTATGACAAAATTCTAATTAACTAAAGATTGGCCCGTGGAAACCCCGACATCTAGCCCCAGCTTGGTCACCTGCTCACTACAAACGACTGGGCAAGTCTCATAACCACTCTAGGTCTGACTGTTCTCAACTGTAAAACAGGAAAAATAATGCCCTCTTTTATCACAGAGCAGAATTATGAAGGTTAAATAAAATAAGGTACTAAGGTGCTTGTAACTTTAAAATTTCAGGCACATGAGAGTAATTAAAGTGGTACTAAATATATAGTATTAATAAACATAAAGTCTGACTTCTGAGCAGCAAAAGAATATTAATGAAAAGGAATAGGAAAATGTCAGCTATGAAGTCTATTTGGATCCCACAAGAGGCTGAAAATGTTGGTGTCGGAGAAATTGCTCACCGTGACCCTCCAGCTCATCAAGTTTGAGAAGGCTGTGGCACAGGAACAGAAGGGGCGTCGGAGAGTATATTAAACATTACCTGGTCTTCAGTCCATTTGGGGTCTGATGCTGTAATCAATGGGAAATCTTCCTGTATAAAGGCTGGAGCATACAGTATATCACGTTCAACCCTTTCCAATAAGGTTATTTATTGCTATTCAATTCCCATTTCCCTCAGGTTTTGGCAAGATTACAGAATTCATTCTTCTACATGGTAGCCGGCCAAGTAAACCACATTGCATATTTTCACTGTCACACATTTTTCTCACCCAGCATCAGTGGCTTTCTTTCTTTGTCCCCAGAGTATCTTAAAATTTAGTTGTATAAGCTTCCCTTTTATATTATTATTAAATATTATGGTTTTCCTCCTAATATTTTCTTAATAAAAAGTTTTGGAAAAAAAAAAGCGTGGGTCAAAACAAAACCAGAGACAAGGTGATAAATATTATGGATGAAACCCTTGTCCTTGTAGACAAAAGGTACTGGTTGATATTAAAGCAAAAATAATACTATCTCTGCCTGAGGGTCTCCAAACACTTCGTTAGAAATACGCAAGCACAGAGCGCTGCGTTAGAGCGGCCTCGTGGGCCCCTGCCAAGGACAGTAGTAGTGACGACGGCTCACTCTGCCTCCTTTCTGCCAAGCATTCTGAGTAAAGTCCACACTCTCGAGATCTGATAAGGTTATACTGCACTATAACTCAGTGGCTCTCTCTCTCTTTTTTAAACTGGCTTTCGTAGGAAGTCCTTTTGGTAAGAAAAAAGACACCATCATTCATTTACATCACTTGTTTCCACTCTCCAATGGGAAAAAATTTTGGTGATAACAATATTATTCCATACCATATTACACGATACTATTACTTTACTATATGGTAGTATTCTATGCCATTACTATACTCTACTGTCCACATACTTTAGTATAACTGTACCATTATATACTATATATGTTATGATGTACTATATACTATACTACACTACACCATACCATGCAATTTCTGATGGGATGTTTGTGTATGTATCTACTTTCGCAATAAGTTGAATCAATAAATCATTTTTTTTGCCTTTTTTGTCATTTTATGGCCACACCCGTGGCATGTGGAGGTTCCCAGGCTAGGGGTCTAATCGGAGCTGTAGCCACTGGCCTGCGCCGCAGCCACAGCAACGCAGGATCCGAGCCGCGTCTGCAACCTACACCACAGCTCACGGCAACGCCAGATCATTAACCCACTGAGCAAGGGCAGGGATCGAACCCGCAACCTCATGGTTCCTAGTCGGATTCGTTAACCACTGCGCCACGACGGGAACTCCAGTAATTCATCTTTGAACCACAATATACAGCATGTCTTAAAGTATAGCGACTGTAAGTTAAGGTCAAAATATTGTTTATAAAAGTAGGGATAACTAAAATCTTCAAGGTTAACTAGGTAGCCCATAATAAACCAAATCTATAACGATTAATTAAAACTAACAGTAATATATAACAAGGAATAGCAGCAACCGAAAACCCTGACCAACTCAAAATGACACTGTTGAGGCACCGACCACATGTTCTTTCTAAAAACGGGGGCAATTCCAATGTATGTGTACTTGCAGGAGGTTTCTGACTACTTCATGGTGGTCAAGGTTCTTGGTCAAGTTCTTGATAAATTCTGACAATCATTAGCTTCAAGTTATGAATGCCAAATTTTTAAAAAATCTTAATAATTCACTATTAGTAATTAATGACATAGGTGTTTTTCATCAGGGACACTGTCCATATCTTCATCACGGGCACTGGCCACTCTTCTAGATAATTATTATCTCTTGCTCCTCTGAACACTAAATGCCAATGGCATCATTTAATCTTCGTAACCCTCAAAAAGACCAGGGCCAAAGGCTTGCTAGTAGGGGGAGGGTGGTGTTGAGAATCATACTGCTTGTAAAAACCCAAAGAGGAATGGAGCAGGAGTTCCTATTGTGGTCCAGTGGGTTAAAGACCCGACATTGCCACTGTGAGGATGCAGGTTTGATCCCCGGCCACGCTCGGTGGGTTAATGATCCGGATTGATGCAGGCTCCAGCATAGGTCACAGATGCAACTGGGATGGGGTGTTGCCACAGCTGTGGAGTAGGTTGGCTGCTGCAGCTTCAATTTGACTCCTGGCCCAGGAACTTCTATATGCCACAGGTACGACCATAAAAAGAAAAAAAAAAGTTGGTGCATGGACCAGTCTGCATTCCACCAGGAAGAACTCATCCTCTCATACTGCCTTGGTGACTCTGAATCTGGCCGGTCTAAGACAAGCACAGATATATTTCTTAGCGCTGCGTAGTAGGAAACAACATCCTGGCCTTCCTTACCTGTTCTGTGACTCCACATGAGTTTTTTCCTAAATTCTCTGAGCTTCAGCTTTCTCAATTTTGGGAAGGGGACAATAATGCCCAGTTTAACTATTTTATACAATTTTAGGATGAAGTGTTTTCTAAATTGTGAATCATGATGCAGAAAGATACTACCAATTTTACTAGTTTTTAAACATCAGAGGTGGCCTTGAATTATATGTTCAATTCTCAAATGTAGTGGTAACAGAGCTACACTCTAAGCTCAATAAATATCTCCGGAAATGAATGCAATAGATCTAGTTAAAGACCAACAGGGAGGATACGGTTAAAATCCATAAGCGATCACAGCAATTACTGGAATGTAAATGGCAGGCAGTAGCCCAGTTCCAGTGAGTTGGGTTGTGGGCGGGTGCATCAGTGGGCTACACAGATTTTCCAAATCACTTAATTATTGCTGAGTTAAAATGTATAATGCTCTTTCCTATAATCCATATTTTTGGTAAGACCATAGACTCTCTACAGTCAGTTCAATTCAATCAAGCAGAGCTTTACTAAACATACACTAAGTTGGCACTGCTTTTGCTTTGAGAAATTTCAACCATATATTTAAATCTTTAAAAACATGCATTTCTAGTTCCCTTTTTTATTACTGAAGAAAACACTTTATTTTCTATTTTATAAGCTTCTTTTTGAAGCACCTTCCCTATGTGTAATTTTCAAGACTTTTTTCCCCCTCTGGCCCAATTTTCTCTCTTTTTAAGCTTCTGCTTCCTACATTTTCCCTTCCTGTATTTTCTCAGCTTTTCTCTGGAGCATTGCCTTCCTTTCCACCAATTCACTACGTGGTCTTAGAATAAAAAATCTGGTATTCAAATTCTGGATACTCCTTTTTTTTTTTTTTTTTTTTTTGCTTTTGAGGGCCACATCCACGGCATATGGAGGTTCCCAGGCTAGGGGTCCAATCAGAGCTGCACTTGCTGGCCTACACCACAGCCACAGCCACAGCAACGCTGGATCCGAGCTGCGTCTGCGACCTATACCACAACTCATGACAGCTCCCGAGCCTTACCCCACTGAGTGAGGCCAGGGATCCAGCCTGCATCCTCACGGATGCTAGTCAGATTCGTTAACCTCTGAGCCATGACAGGAACTCCCTTTGGATATTCATTTTAATAAAAAGAAAGTTGTTAAGGAGAAGATGAAAATTACTTGTTCCTGTTCCAATTTTCATTCTGACATCCTTTCTAGGAGGAACTGGCACGTAAGTATGAATTTAGGGTAGTTAGAAATGGAAATCACCTCTATCAATTGATGAACATAATTTCAAATATCCTGGGTGACTGACCAGAAGCACGAGAGAAGAGGGGAAGATGAGGGAGAGAGAAGGTATGGAGAGAAAGTACAAATCCATCTGAATGGCTGTGTGTTGGTGAGCTAAAGCATAAAGTTCAAGGTGTTTCTCCTTTCAAGGTGTTATAGAGAGAAAATTCTCAAGTGATCTTTCAATGTATCTTTAAAATCCACGAAGGGCTAACATTATCATTCTAATAGCATTTTACATCTTTTACAGGTTGTTCATGGTCTTTGATTTTTCTGTCAAAGGCCAAGGTGGAAAAAATGGATATGTCATCCGTGACAAATATGTAGATATTGTATTGTGACTGAACCAGATGGAATAAAATGGAAAAGTTGCCAAAACACTTAACTAAAATATTCATTACTAGTAGTAATTACAAACTGAAAATAGGAAATAAAAGTTCCATACGGGCAGAAGTGATTTTTGTAGCTCCATTCATCTGTGTGCCCCTGTAGGTATATTCCACATTTTCATTGCATAATTTGAAAGCAAAAGCCTGTTGTAGTCTTGGACCTCAATTACAGGAACGACAACAAAAAAGCATTAAAAAAAAATCTGTGATCACAATTCATGTCTTAAGGGATTTTAGCTTATTTTCTCCATTGTAGCAGCTGCTCTGATTTCGGAGAAAATGATAGACAAGAAAACTATTAGCACTTCCCCAGCTTAGGCAGTAGAGATGTGAACACCAGCTAATATCACAGGGACTGGCATATTTGGGGCTGCAGGAAACAGCTTACTAAAAGCTTAACTGTTGTTTCATTACATTTTCTTTTTTTTAACATATGTTCTAATCGGTTATTTTTCAAGCAAAGAAGTGTTACTGCTTTTCCTTCCTTCCTTCCTTCCTTCCTTCCTTCCTTCCTTCCTTCCTTCCTTCCTTCCTTCCTCTTTCTTTCCCTTTCTTTCTTTCTTTCTTTCTTTCTTTCTTTCTTTCTTTCTTTCTTTCTTTCTTTCTTTCTTCTTTCTTTCTTTCTTTTGCTTTTTAGAGCCATACTCACGGCAACTGGAGGTTCCCAGGCAAAGGGTCCAATCAGAGCTGCAGCTGCAAGCCTACACCACAGCCACAGCAACATCAGATCCGAGACGCGTCTGCCACCTGCATCACAACTCACAGCAACGCCATATCCTTAACCCACTGAGCAAGGGCAGGGATTGAACCCGCAACCTCATGGATCCTAGTCAGATTTCTTTCTGCTGCGCCATGACGGGAACTCCAACGTTGATGTTTTATTGCTCTTTTTCTCATTTACTGTCTGAGTCATGAGCACCCCTCTAACTTATCACTCCTCCTCTTGAACCCTAAAGTCAAGACCTCAACATTCATAATCTACAAGTTCTGGTGGGAGAACCAAAAATGGCAGTGGCAGTTTCCTACTTTCTGCTGACAAGCACATTAACTGGATCAAAAAAAAAAAGAATGCTTGTATACAGAGAGAATTTCCAATACTATTTAACATTTTAATAGTCTTCTAATTAACTTAGACACGTTTATTTTTTTGCAAGTCCATCAAAGAAATCTGTTTTTCTCTCTACCCAAACATTTAAACTAAAATGCCTAACTCTAAATTGATTGCCTTGTGTTTGGAATGCTCTCAACTTGTCCACGGCAATAGATTATAGCTTCCATGGCCTGTCTTTAAGCTTTTCTCGCAGGTATTCAACTTCTGGCCTGAAGATTCAAGCTGTCTCTGCAGCTTCCTCTTGTTTCTTTATAACATTCCAATTTTAGCTATTTCTTCTATAGACCTATTCCCAGATATCTCAATAAAAGATACAATTCCAGTTTTAAAGTACTTAGAGTCTCCTGGGAAATAAGTTCAAACATGTACAGAGCTATCTTGTTGCCTAAAAGAGGCATGGCAAACCCCTTGCCTGGCATTCAAAATCTTTCACAATTTTATGTCTATAACCTTCCCATCCATCTTTATCCCGTACTAAGCCTCAGCTCACATATGGTGAATTGGAGCAAATCAAATTGCTTTCAAATCTTTTTCCATGTTCCATACACCTTCTTGCCTCTCTCTTTGCCTGTAAATTAATCCCAAGTCCTTCCTCATGGGCTATGCTCTTTCTTTTTCTTCCACTGGTTTTCGCTTCTGGAAGAGTCCTCCCTTTTCCTGTTTTCATACCTTTACCCACCTTATTTTTTCTTCCTGGAAATGTCCCTTTACCTTATTCTTGGATACCAGCTATTCCTTTACAAAGCCTCACCTTATCGATTGGAAGTAAGTAAATTTTTCCTTCTTTAAGCATCTAAATGTATTCTTTTGTGCCTTCCCTATAGGTTTTATCACTTTTTTTTTTGCTTTTTTTAGGGCCACACCCAGGGCAAATGGAGGTTCCCAGGCTAGGGGTATGAATCGGAGCTGCAGCAGCCGGCCTGCACCACAGCCACAGCAACGCCAGATCCGAGCCGCATCTTTGACCTACACCACAGCCCACGGCAGTGCCAGATCCTTAACCCACTGAGCGAACCTGTGCCCTCAAGGATACTAGTCAGGATCATAACCTGCTGACCCACAACAGGAGCTCCTAATTTGAAATGAACTTAGAATTCTAGAAAAGTTGTACAGAGTTTCCTATATACCCTTGAATCATATTCTCTTGATGTGAATCATATCTCACATGACCATACTTATCAAAATGAAGGAATTAACATAGGTACAGCACTGACAACTAAACTGGGAAGTTTCTTTGGGTTTCAGCAGTTTTTCCAGTAATGTTCTTTTTCGCATCCAGGATCCGTTTCAGGATCCCACACCGCAGTGAGGGGTCACGCCCGCCCCTCTGCCTCCTCCACGCGGTGACGGTGCCTCAGTCTTTCCTTATCTTGACGACTTTTACCTTACAGTATCATTACAGCTGTACTCCTATCCTGCCTCACTCCGCTGCAAGTTTCCTAAAAGATTTGTCACCGGGACACGTTTGTATTCCCAATAGTGTCTAGCACATGGCAGGAACTCAATAATTAATACTTAACTACACGTCAGAAACAATTAGAGAAGACAGTAACAAAATCTACATAATTAAATACTGAGCTGTGTGCTACAGCGACTTTAAGTTGTTACAAAAGTTAGCCAGAGCTTGAAACTACAAAATGGAAAGCTCTTCTTGGCAGATACTGTATCTGAGTCCACTCTCTGAGCTCCCAGAGCAGGAATCATCCAAGCTCCCAGCCCGTGAGCCCACCGTGGCATGTGGACACTTGGTGACAGCAGGAAGGGGAGACACAGCCACAGTCCCAGCATCTAGCGTGGCTGCTGTGGACCTTGCTACCAACAGACCTCATCTGTCCTGTGGCCGGGTTGGGTCCTTGATACCTATACAGACACTGAACTAAAATAATTGCTCCCTCCCTCTCTTATACCTTGGTTTCTGTCTGACTGCTTCCTGTTAAGAAACTCATGATGGAGAACTGTAGCCTTTTTGCCTGCGGCCCTGAGCTCTGGCTGGTTCCCTTTCTGGTTCTCCCGACAAGCGACTGACCAGTGTGTCTGATGTCTCAAACCATGAACCCAGCACTCACCTACCCTCCGGTATCCAGTTGCCTGGATTTTCCCATCGCTATGACTCATCTGGTCCTACTGAGTCCTGCTCCTCCTCCCTGGAGGCAGAAGAACACCCAGCTGACAGGTCCATGCCTTCTGTGCCGTCATACCTAGTGTTTGGTTGTACCCCTCAACCGTGGGAGCTTCTTTCTCTTTCCCACCAAGCACCTCCTGCTAAGTCCTGGCATATGGCGGAATTGTGCCAGTCCCCTGACGACTCAGCTGTCCTTAGTTATTTCACTTTGTTTCTAATCTCAAATTACTATGACATCTCACTGCTGCTGTAGAGGCTGACTCTGTATTTTTCCCTCCTGCTGAATGTGTTAGCATTGGCCTGCTGAAGGTTCCACCCATCTTCTGGGGCCACAGAAGCTTTGCTTTGTTTTGAAGGGCCTGTCATTACTGGCATTTCAAAGAGGGTGCTCCTTCATTTCAGTTTCACACTGCATCAGATTCAGATCATTCCCAAAGACTCAGAAATACCATTTGACAGGTTCAAGAGAAATTGAACTGATTTCTCTTAGATTTTACCGAAGCCCTGCTGCATAATTTTTCATTTTCTTTGGAAGGCCTTACCACAAAGAGAAAACATGCCTAGTAGGGTCCCACAGAGGTGTTTGACATTAGGCTTAATAAAGCATGAAGAACTCATTAATAAATAATGTTCTGCTAGGTTAACAAATAAAGCTGAATGCATTGGCTGGACCCTGGAGTAAATCAAATCATGCATGCAGCCGTGCAACTTGTTAACCTGCGGTGGTCTCTTCACAATGTCTGGCAGAGCCCAGGGCACCAATGCACAAATGAACCCAGCACATTATAAATGCAGCCACATTCAGCTGTTATGACACTAACTGTCATTTTTTTTCATACTTTCTGGGTCCCCCAAAAGTAAACAAACCATTGATGCCGATCAGGAAGCATTCCAATGATACATTTTAACTCTGCTGGAAGGAAGGTTCCACTCATCAGCATGTCTACACAACGGGAGACACAGTAACACCTTCTCATCTCATAGCCTTTGTCTCATTGTCTATAGGTAGCTGACCAAAGAGAACTAGGGAATGATTCATGTGCGCAGGCAAGCCAGTCTGTCTAGCCAGATGGTTAACTGATGAAACATCAGCTAGATTTTCAGTCTGACCCAGAAAACTTTCAGGGATGGCTAGAAAAAGAGAAAAGAACCATCCTCCCTTTTTACAAGAAATGGAACTGCAATGCTTGAAGAATCCTTTCCTGGATTCAGAAGGTGGCAGAGTTTGGGCTGGCGAGAGATTTCATAGTTGCCCAGAACAGGTCAAAGCTCTCTGATCGGTGGAGGGTGGGAGGACAGCTTTGGTACTTTGGGAAGTTGTATTTCTCTTTTGGGTCCTTGGTGCTCAAGGCAGCTGCTGCTTCAAGGAAGCTCTTTGGATGATTAAAAGCTGATGGACAGCTGTCAAGTGTCAGTTAAGCATGACTCACTCCAGCTGCTCAGCAATCTGGAGGGGCAGTCTCCTGTCCCACGCTCTGTGAATGGCCCACACTCCCCATTCACTGTGGGTTGAGCTGGAAAGCCAAACACTGAGCAATAAAATGTAAACTTTTCCAGGCACTGTTTTGATGGAACAACTTGTTGGGTGCGTTCAGTTTCAGCTCGAAGGCCTTGCCAGCCATACCCATATGCACAAATTTACCCATCTTGCCAGACCTTTTATGTGGTTATGATGACAAAGCCATTAGATTGCCATTTAAATCCTGTTCCAAAGCTGCCGGTTTAAAGGCAATCATTATCCTGAGAATGAAAGCATTCCATTAAATAATTTTACTTGAATATCTTCACGATTTCTATATGCTTATGTACAGTTATACAAAGTTATACACTAGTAGTTTCTTCACTTTCAAGTTCATAGAAACAGTGAAAATGCATGAACAATCAGGGTGCAAAGTGATGTATGACAAGATTCCATTTTTAAGAAAATAAGAGAGGCCATGTGGAACAGCAGCAATGAGAATAGTCCATAACTACTGAGCCTTACAAAGCTCTTTGTGCGACACATCTTCCTTAATTCCAATAGCCCTGGGATGTTGGCAATATTATCTTCTGCATTTTACATATGAGGAAATTGAGAGACACTGAGTCGAAGGTGTCCAAGATCACACAGAAAGTAAGCAGCAGAACTAGGGTTGTGAATTTAGGCAATACCATTTCACAGTTCACCTCCCTAATTTCTATTCAATACCACCCCTGTACATTATCAGGAAATCTAGTTATGGATAGTTCTACTAGCCAATAGAAAAAAATGCGACCTCCCTTTTTTCCCTTGCATTGAAATGAGTTTAGGGTAGCCTAAATATTCAAGTCAACTTCCTCTATGAGTCTGATAAACATTTAAGTTACACACACACAGATGGTCCCTGACTTATTATTATTTTTTTTTTAACTTTACAATGGTGCAAAAGCATTATGCGTTCAGTAGAAACCGTATTCAGATTTTGATCTTTTCCAGGGCTGGCAATGTTGGGCATGATACTCTCTCGTGATGCTGGGCAGTGGCAGTGAGCTTCGGGCAGCCACAAGGTCACCAGGGTAAACCACCGATACAGAAATGACCATCCTGTACCCACACCATCATTCTTTCACTTTCAGCACAGTGTCCAATAAATTACATGAGTTTTTCAACACTGTATTCTAAAATAGACTTTGATGATTCACCCAGCTGTAGGCTAATGAACATGTTTTGGGCACATGTAAGGCAGGCTAGGCTAAGCTATGATGTTGGTAGGTTAGGTATATTCAACGAGTTTTCTTTTCTTTTCTTTTTTTTTTTTTTGGCCCTGACCTCAGCATATGGAGCCAGGAATTGAACCCACGCCACAATAATAACAAAAGCCACACCAGTGATAATGTGGAGTCCTTAACTGCTAGGACATCAGGGAATTCCCCATTTTCTACTTAAGATATTTTCAACTTAAAATGGGTTTATGGGTTCATATCCCCATCATAAGATGAGGACGATCTAGATTTAAGTTATTTTGCTTGCCATAGTGAAGGTTCTCAATGCCAAGTTGCAAAGTAAAATTGAAAATATTCATTTTGTTACCTAAACAGTTAAGCAGTTCTAGTTTCAGTGACAAATGTCCTTGACATTTAGCCAAACATATACTGGTATAAAAATATCTCCCCAGAGACTAAACAATACTTAAAACCTCAGGGTTGAAAATTTTGGTTCTTTGGCCAGGATGAAAACTGGGTTGAAAGGCCCCTAGGTCTTTTATTAGATACGAAGTTTTGAAAAAAAGATTCCATTTCTTGATAAGCTAGGACCAAGCTGGGCCTCAGACAGTCTACTCTGAAAAAACAGGAAATACAATGCATTGATTAGTTCTAGCATGAGACTGTATTATTTTACCCCTATTAAGAATCAAGCACCTTGGAGGTCCCATTGTGGCTCAGCTGGTTATGAGCCTGACTGGTATCCATGAGGATGAAGGTTCGATCCCTGGCCTTGCTCAGTGGGTTAAGGCTCTTGTGTCACCACGAGCTGTGGTATAGGGTGCAGATGCGGCTCAGATCCTGTGCTGCTGTGGCTGGTGGCTACAGCTCCGATTGGACCACTAGCCTGTGCCTCAGGTGCAGCACTAAAAACCAGGAAAAAAAAAATCAAACACTTCAAACACCTAACTTTCCTATGTCCACCATCCAGATCATTAGGAAATATATTCTGTTATTAACACATGAATAAAGTGTTTTTTTGTATTACTTTGCCTAAGTGTTTGTATGCACTGAACTTGTTCACCTATGAAATATAGAAAGATAATTTATATGCCAATCCACATAGAAATTTCTCATTATTATTAACTCCTGTGTAATCTGACTTATGCCTCTGTGCTTTATTTGTCCAAATAGATTGAAAGCTCTTTGTGGGAAGAAGTTGCATTTGGCATTTCTTTGTCACCCTTTGAAAACACTTTTACTTCCCACAGTGAGTGATTTTATTATGCAAATCTAAATTCTAGAAAAAAATGTGTAAATGCAAATACTGATTCCAATAAATATAGTGCCCCCAGGCACAATTTCTAGCTTATAATAATTTGGATATTATATTACATGATACTGTCTGTCAAACCATACTCCCAATCACATTATTTTATTCTTGCCAATTTACATAATGTGTGAAAAGACAATGAAAGGCAAAGGTAAGTTCAATTTTCTCAGCCCAAGAGAGAACTGAAGACACTCTCAGACAATGTAGGTTTACACAGAAGGGGAGCCTGGCTGGCCAATTCCCTTGGTTAGCAGAGGCCAATTCATCTCGGAAGTGATTAAAAACAGAAAAAATAATGTCCCTTTGGGAAAAGTATATGCAAAAAATGTTGCTGTCTTCTAAATTGCATCAATATTCATGGGAGTGGGGGGAAAGAAAAGGAAGGGGAAAGAAATTTCCAAGGATATCGCTAAAGGCTTCAGACAAAATGAATTCAATCAATCAAAAATAAGCATAAATCGGTTATTTTCAGTTTTTTTTCCATTGATAATCTGAAGTATATTAGCTTCGTATATTCTTAAACCTCTTTTTTGTTACTGATGAAAATGAAAAAAAAACTAAAATGCCTACTGCTAGAATGCTGATAATTAGCTATCACATTCGTAAGAACCAGACGTAGTTTCAAATTTCAATTTCAATTAATTTTACTTATTATACGTTCATTGAACTACATCATGGATATTGGGACAGTGAGAAGATCCAGCTTAGCTTGGTAGTCTTACAGGATTTACAAGTGCACAAAACCAGAAGTACAACCTGGGTGAATTATTCATTTTCTTACTTCATTCACTATCAGACAAAACCATTTAAACATCGATAAGTTCACAGAGTTCTCACTAAGTCTCTGGACCCTAGGTATTTACAGCTGTTTTCCATAACCATATTCATCAATCATTTAGTGCCATGTACCAAATGTTATACATACCTTTTACTGCACTTAAAATTTAAATTACATTGGTTTAATAAATGATAGGCCTGGAAATACATGTGAAAATTCTACTCTGTACAATGAGAAATGCTCATTTTGTCATTCTATAAAGCTATAGTTATAGCCTTCATTTCAAGCAAATTTAGAATCCATTTACAAGAACCCGACGTACAGCATTTTAAGATGTATGATAATGCTTAAACTAAAAACTGTCATAGAAAAGTAACTGGTATTGCTTTAATTGTTTAATTTTTTTTTGCATATGAAACTCCTTAGGCTTAGCAGATAGAGTTTTTTATACTTGGCTTTACATTTTGAATATATTGCTTCTTTGCTCTGTTAAATCTGCTGGAATTATTTTCCAGTGAGTTACATAATTTTCCCTTATGAGAGTTCAGAGAGTTCTCACATGACTCTCTATCATTTCCTAAGACTCTGAGGAACCCAGGGCCCAGATGTTACTTAAGCTGTTTTCTAAATTCAGAAACTTTACCATATATAATTTTCACCTTCCACAATTCCCTGAAAAAAATATACTTGTGTTTCACTTGTTCCACGTATCCTGATTAGAAGGTAAGTAATTTCATGACTCATAAATCATTTTACTTATTTTTCAAAGAAAAAAAATCTTCAAAGATCATCCTAATAAAAACATGTCATCTCCGGTAGTGCTGAAGAGGTTTATCAAATAACAGCCCATTCCTGGGAGCTTAGACACACTCCCTGATGAGAGGACTTTGTGGAATTCAAATGTATGGTCAGATTTCCTTAATTGAAAGGAAACATTATTTTAATAAAAAGCATTGGGATTTACCAAAAAGTCATGAATTGGGCTTTTTACAGAATAGATTTCTGTCCTAGTCCTACTACTAGTGGACTTCTTGCACCTAAACACACCATCTAACCACAGATTTACCATCTTTGGGAGGTAGCTTTTACACCTGTAAAGTAAAGGCAGTTGGACAAGAATTTCTGGGCTCACTTCCAGCTCAAACAGGCTGTGATTTTATAGCACTGGTAGTTGGGGCTGTACATGGTTATCAACATGAAAATAATTCTTAGAGTGGCGTCACAAAATTAACTAAATACGAAATAGCTGTAGGTTATTTTTAAAAAATAGGTACTCAAATTTAGAGTGCTTATTTGTCTGGGAATCAAGTTAAGAATCTTATCTAAAGTGTCCAAAACTAGCTATTTTCAAAATTCAGGCTAAATCTAAAAGTTAATATATTCCAGCTTGACATTTGAGTTTTTTAAAATTAATTAGGCATTGCTTAATGTTACTGATGAGGATTATGGTTATACCGATACTATAATTTAAAATTACTCCATGGATTATAAATCACCAGGGGAAAAGAAAGAAATTTTTTTTTGTCTTTTTGCCTTTTCTAGGGCCGCACCTGTGGCATATGGAGGTTCCCAGGTTAGGGGTTTAATCGGAGCTGTAGCTGCTGGCCTACACCACAGCTCATAGCAACGCCGAATCCTTACCCACTGAGTGAGGGCAGGGATCGAACCCGTAACCTCATAGTTCCTAGTCGGATTTGTTAACCACTGAGCCACGATGGGAACTCCAAAAGAAAGAAATTTAAACTTAACTTTTTACTCCTCACTGTTTGAGCTTTTTTGGACATTCCACAGCATCATTTGGAGAACACTTGCTAATTAGACTACCTATGATAAAACCAAGCTCTAAAGCTAAAAGTTAATAAACGCATGCAGCTGATTCCTTTAATTTTGTGGAAACTCTAAGGTAAGAATCTCAAGTACAAAAAAGAAAGTTTTTTTTTAAGTAAAAAAAGAAAGTTTGAGCAATGGTCATTTGATAGATGGCTCCACTCTCCAAGTTCCATCCATATATTCTTATTTTAAGACAACCAAACTGAATATAGAAAAAAAATCTGCCAGAAAAATGGGTACAAACAGTACTGGATCTGATCCCATGCCTGTCACATCATTCTCTCCCTCTTTTCCCTTTCAGTTTATATTTTCTTTAATACCTTATCATAATCTATGATACTACATAATTCGCCTGTTATGATTATTTTTTCTTATTTACATGTCCCAAGAGAACGCCATGTTTTGTTCACTGATGCATCTCAAATCCTAGGATAGCCTGGCACTTAGCAGTCATTAACCACATACTTGTTGAATGAGTTAAGAAATGGAGTTTGCAGTGGAATAAAATGTATCCAGGTACAGGTCTTGAGTCTCAGCTGAAATCACAGTACAATGCATAAAAAAAAAAACCCAATACCCATCAAGCCAGCATAATTTGTAACATTCATACTGGGCTTGGCTGGACATTTACTTCCTTTGCTGTGAAAAACCAATCATTGAACTCAGCAGTGTGGACCCATCACATGACAATGTAGTGGTCATGGGAGATGGTGCTTATGTACCTCATTCATGAAAGAAGAGCAATTCATGGAAGAGCAGAGTGAATTCCCTGAACATCAGCATGAAGTTAGAAGATTTTGTGGTTATACATTAGTGGCTCAGACACCCACATCATCTATTTGATTTCAGTCAATTTGATGAAACTGTCATCTAGAATTTCCTTGCTTTTTTTGGGGGGGGGGCTCACCCATGGCATATGGAGTTTCCCAAGCTAGAGGTTGAATGGGAGCTATAGCTGCTGGCCTACACCACAGCCACAGCAATGCCAGATTGGAGCCACATCTACGATCTACACCCCAGCTCATGGCAACGCTGGATCCTTAACCCTCTGAGCGAGGCCAGAGATTGAACCTGCGTCCTCATGGATGCTAGTCAGATTCATTTCCCCTGAGCCACGACAAGAACTCCTAGAATTTTCTTGTTCAAAGGATACAATCAATACCTTAGTAAGCTACCTTATAGTAATGTGTGGTTTACATAGTTTAGCTTGAACTTATTACAGATTTGATGATGCTAATACTAACACACAAAAGATATTTGAGCAATCTCCACTTTCTCAAATTAGGGGAATGTGGGCCTCACGGTTGAGGTGGAAGCCTAGTAAGAGAAATTAAACTGAAGAAAATTCAGGTAAGTTAGAAAAACTGTGCCATCTAGGAAAAAATGCTACCATAAAATAGAAAAGCTTCATTTATTTATTCACTTATTTTTGCTGAACTAATAAAGGCTAATGTATTAAGCTTTTATTTTTGAATATTTTTATCCTTTTATTTTAATAGGAGTGTCACACACTGGTATATATGACATTTCTTCCCAATTTTAGGTCAGAAAAAAAAGCAAGGTTTTTCCCCTCATAATTTTTCATGCTCTACAAAGTTTGGCACTATAAACCACTTTGCATTTATTATACACAGGTATTACATTAGAAAAGCAATTCAACTGTATTCCATTTCACTTGTGAAGCTAAGCAGCTTTGCATTATAACTAAGGTGAGTTAACGGGACTATGTTTAAAGGATGTGTTAACCTGGGACAGGAGTTACCTAGTTGTTTCGAGGAGTCTGCAAAACGAAGGCAGGAAACCTGCTGCGAACAGGATAAGGAAATTGTTATAATATGCTTTCCTAAACAGAATGAGAATTTTTGCTCAGCAGAAACCTCTTGACTGCCAAAACTGAAACTATATCCTGCTGTTAAGAATATCCTGCTGTTGGGAACAACAACAGCAAAGAACAACAGCAACAACAAAAAGATCACCTGTTGGGGTGGGGGGAATTCAAATATCCTGCTTTTCTTGAAATCAAATAAGTGTAATGCACACATTTACATTTTTAGTAGCAGCTATCTTTCTTTTCACAAGGAGAAACAATTTTTAACACTTTTTGTTGATAATGAAAAAAACTGTCATGAGTTAACGTACTTAATTCTTGGTTAATAGGTAGTTTTAATTGTCTTTCACATCAGAATACTTTCACTTGAAAATAAATTTTAATATGTAAATTTTGCTTTCTATTACAGAAGTGACATTCTTTCGTGTTAGGCTAGGAACTAAAATGTGGACTCTTTGAGATTTTGGGGGATGTTCTTATAAGTTTGTTTGCTGAACAAACTCCTGTGGTAGCCCTTAAAGTTATTATTTATTCATGATTGCAAACTTTCATTATGTATTAACATATCAGCATTCATTATAAAGTTTCTCTTGTCTCAGTTAATGCCTTTGGCCCCAAACTTAACTTTTTCTAATATTGTGATTCTAATTCCTAATTTCTTCAGATTGTATTTGTCTGGTGTACTTTTGCCTATCCTTTCATTTTCAAATTTTTGAATAATTTTGTTTTGGTTGTATCCTGGTAGATAGTTTAGAATTTGGTTCTGCTCTGTGATCCAATCTGAAAATATATATATATTTTTTAGGGCCGTCCATACGGCATGTGGAGTTCTCAGGCCAGGGGTCGAATCGGAGCTGTAGCTGCCAGCCTACACCACAGCCATAGCAATGCGGGATCTGAGCCGCGTCTACAGCCTACACCACAGCTCACGGCAACGCCGGATCCTTAACCCACTGAGCGAGGCCAGGGATCGAACCCGCAGTCTCATGGTTCCTAGCCGATTTGTTTCCACTGTGCCATGATGAGAACTCCTGAAAACATTTTCTTTAAAATAGTCCATGTATTTCTTTACATTTATTGATATGAAAGATGTGACAAATCAATTTTGTCATAATATTTTAAAATTTTATGTTAAAAGTTTTAAAAAGACCTTCATTATATGATTTATTTTTATTTTTATTTATTTTGCTTTTCAGTGCTGCACTCATGGCACAGAAGGTTCCCAGGCTACAGGTTGAATGTGACTGCAGCTGCCAGCCTACACCACAGCTACAGCAACGTGGGAACTGAGCCCTGTCTATGACCTACACCACAGTCATGTCAATACCAGATCCTTAACCCACTGACCAAGGCAAGGGATCGAACCCATATCCTCATAGATCCTAGTCAGGTTCATTAACCACTGAGCCACAAAGGAAACTCCTATATGATCTGGTTTTTTTGTTTTTGCTTAATATCTGTACGTAACTTCTTAAGAATATTTAATAGAGTGCATATATTCTTCCAATTTATATTTAATAGAGTGCACATTTTCTTCCAATTTATATAGCTTTACAAGTTTAATTTTTTTGTTTTTGCTTAATATCTGTACGTAACTTCTTAAGAATATTTAATAGAGTGCATATTTTCTTCCAATTTATATAGCTTTACAAGTTCATATAACTTTATGATCTATATATAAAGTTTGTACCCTCATATAACTCTGAACTTCTGTATCTTTAGAATATTCACTATTTTCCTATTATGATTGATAGAGTAGCATCATCTCATTCTTTGCCACTCAATGTTGAACATTAACATGACCTTTTTCTACTATTGTCTTTTCTACGTGTCCTTTTTTTTTTTCGCCTCTTAAATATGCTTACATTTCTATGACTTGATTAGTCAGGTTTAAATGTATCTACTGATTTCTAGATATGGAGAATAAAGGAATCAGCGAACTTACTATATGTACCAGTTTCTTATTGTTGAGCCCTCCTGATTTTTGTCAGTTGCTTTAATTCTACAGGATATTCTACTTTTATGCTTATTCTGTCACCATGATCTCCGTATTTATTTTAGATTTAGTTTTAGAATTAAATAATTCAATGCTCACAAGCAGAACTTCTGCAGTAGTGTCCACAGTCATCTTCTGCTTGGATGGAGTTTGTCCTCTAAGAGTTACCTCAAGAGGGGCTCATAATAACAATATTTCCTGAATTCCACTACGTTCAGAATATTTGCCTCTAGATTTTCTACCTTGAAGCCAGTTCAGCAAGTCATAAAACCTTGGGTACCACTTTCTTTTCCTGTAATGATGGTGAGTTCATGATCTCCCAAAGCATCCTATTGAATTGTTGGATATCTCATCTGTTACCAGGTGGGTTTTTTTGTTTTGTTTTTAAGTTTTGCCAAAATTGGTCTCTTTGCAAATTTCTAATAGAGTAGTGAACAATCTCTTTTTTTGTAGAACTCTCCAAATATCTCTTCTCCAGGATAAAAGTAATAAGTCTTGAAGGAAAGTTCTCCAGAGTATCTTTTAATAGATTTAATGATTTGTTAATTCAGTTAGCTCAAATCATTGCATCTTCCTTGTGCCCTCTTCATAGCACTCATTTAAAGCCAGTTAGAGTTATCATTTTAGAGGGACCCCTGGGATCTCCTGGTACAAAGGCCTCCTTGTAGGAAGACGAAACTGAGGCTCGGGGATAGGTAAAGAGATTTTCACAAGGTCAGTCACTATCAGGAAACTGAGTCTGACTTTGAACCCCAGTGATTCCCGGGCAAACGTTCTTTCCACCTCACTGAGCCCTTCAAAAATATAATGATCAATTTTTTTGTGTAGTGAGAATACTTAAGATCTCTTCTTTTAATTGTATGAGATGATGAATATCCTAATTAACTTTACAGTGATAATCATGGTATCATGGTAATTGCATTAAATGCATAAATGTATCAAATCATCACTTTGTATATAGTTTATGTTTCAATACAGCTGGAAAAGAATACAACGATCAAAAAGTTTCACTGCACTTAAAGGACTCAATGTATGCCCTGTTACAGAAGAGAAATTACTTAATCCCTACTTGGTAATTATCATTTCATGTCTTATTCCAACTACGTATGAAATTATACAACATACAGGCTAGCTGGATCAGAGAATTTAGACTGGGTTTGCTGTTCATTTATACAAATCGTCACTTTCATTTTCTGCTTCTCGAAACAGAAAAACTTCAGATAAATGTAGATTTAGTTTTCCTAATCTAAACTCTCTAAGCCATCATTTTGAAATTAAATCACACAGCTTATGCTTAAAACATAAGGGCCGGATTCTATCTTCAAATACACCACCTACTCTCTAACAGCAGAATTTGGCCCTAAAAACCCATTAACTAAATATTGTCATTAAACTAAAGAGCTAATTACTTTGGATTCAGACAGAATGAACAAAAATCATAGGCCAATCACAGCTGGTAGTAATAATGGCAAGACTAACCGTATGTTACTCTGGAGATTTAAAGAACAAAGATGTATTAACACTAATGCAACCAAACACATAAAATTATCTTCCAAATGGAACAAACTATTACAGTTAGAAAATTATTGAGAACACACTGGAATTATGTGATACGAGAAATAAAGAGTATTCTAAGGAATTAATGTCATAATTAAAAATGATCCGTGTATAATGACGGGGGAAGCTTGGGAAATTTATTGACTGCGATTATCCACAAATGGAAACTTACATCTAAAAGTTATTTTGATCTAACTGGAAGTACTGTTCTCATATCAAATAAGTTTAATACTACAAGATGCAAGAGCCTTGCTTTCAGGCTATTTTTCCCCCCATTTTTAAAGTTTTATTGAAGTGTAGTTGATCTACAGGGTTGTGATCATTTCTGCTGCACAACAAAGTGATTCAGTTATACACATACACATACCCTTTCTTTTTCAGATTCTTTTCCCATATAGGTTATCACAGAATATTGGGTAGAGTTCCCTGTGTTATATAGCAGGTCCCCGTTGGCCTACCATTTAAGGCTCTTTTATTTTTTTTTGCCCTTTTTTGTCATTTTATGGCCGCACCCGCGGCATGTGGAGGTTCCCAGGCTAGGGGTCTAATCGGAGCTGTGGCCACTGGCCTGCGCCGCAGCCACAGCAACGCAGGATCCGAGCCGCGTCTGCAACCTACACCACAGCCACAGCAACGCAGGATCCGAGCCGCGTCTGCGACCTACACCACAGCTCACGGCAACGCCGGATCCTTAACCCACTGAGCAAGGCCAGGGATCGAACCCGCAACCTCATGGTTCCTATTTGGATTCGTTAACCACTGCGCCACGACGGGAACTCCTAAGGCTCTTTTAAATAACTGTTAGAACGACTACCCTATAGAGCTCTGAAAGTGAACTTCCCCGATAATTGAATATTTTCCTCAGCTCTTAAAAACATGTTAAAATTTCATTAATAGCACATATTTTTAAAAAGTTTTATAACACCTGAGAAGCAATAAAAATTAGCCATAATTTCATCAATTGGTCACAACTGTTAATAATATTTTGATGTAGATCGTTTCAATCTTCCTATGCATCCTAG
This sequence comes from Catagonus wagneri, assembly GCA_004024745.2. NCBI lineage: Eukaryota > Metazoa > Chordata > Mammalia > Artiodactyla > Tayassuidae > Catagonus > Catagonus wagneri. Next base: position 12,835,112 of record PVHT020000080.1, read on the forward strand.
CTTTTTAAAAATATTTTTAAATTTATTTTTTAAAATTTTATTGGAGTACAGTTGGCTTACAATGTTGTATTAGTTTCCGGAGCATCTGTAGATTTTTAAAATAAGAATGGGACCACATTACAACATGGTTTGTAACTTGCTGTTTTCATTTACATTATAAGCATTTCACCACATCAATAATTATACTTTTGATGCATAAATGTTAATAACTTCCCAACTTCTTACGTTGAACATAATAAACACATTTTCATCTTTTTGGCTGTCTCACAGATATCACTATTACAGTGTTTCATAATAACACTAATACTCCCCAGAGATTCTTACATATTTAAATCTCCTTTCTCTTACACTGAATGGTCCCAGATGGCTCTACTCTTTCTAAAGCTCTATCTTGCTTTTAGCTATTTTTCCCTCTCAAAATCAGATTTCCATACACAGCTAACCCAGACAGAAATAAACCTAAATTTGCTATCTTCATTTGAGATTAACGACACGGTAGATTATCTACTGATAGCTAAAATAATTCATATTTTCAAATGGAATTACATTTGTAAGTACTCAGGTATTCCCTTCACTTCTTCAAACTTCATCCTGGAGGAACGTTTTTTTCCTTACCTTTCTTACCCAAGCAATCACTATCGCAAAACCATTGGCTAGTTTCTCCTTGTTAATAAGTCATGCCTGACCCGACTGATGTTTACTGCTGTTTGTAGGAAGCTTTTTTTACAGCCAAGATGGGAAGAGAAAAGAAGCAATGATGTGGGAGGAGACCAGACCTGAGGGCCTCAGCGGTCCATTTCTGCTCTAAAGCTTTATACTTGTATACATTTTCTGAAATGTATTCTCTTGTCGTACATTTTACTTCATGAGCATGGGTGCTGTTTCACCACGGTTCTGCAAAATTACATTGTCTGTTTTCTTTAGGGAAGCCACAATTTAAGATAAATACGCCAGTGATAATGAACGTGACTCACTTGAGGACCCAGTTCCATTCTAACTCCACCTGCTCCTCTGCAAAGGAAGAAAAGGAGAGAGAGAAAGAAAGAATAGAAGAGCAGTTTCGATGTTTTTCTGAAATTGATGAATAATAGAAGATCTGCACTAAAAGCTTTGTGAAATCTTTGGGGACTCTACTGAACCCTAAACTTGCGACTGCATATTTAAGGATTTTACCACCGTGTGTACCATAACTTTTAGGTTTTTATCATCGGGTATGGCAATCTTACCACTGAGAACAGTTCTGACAACAAATGCATGTGAAAATTCATGATTACAGTTAATCCACTTCTGTAAATCTTTAATTGTGATTTCTTGAGAAAAGTGCTGCTTTATCTTATGCATATGAGTCTATTCGTTTTCTTTGTGTAATACTGAGAGCTAAAAGGTATAGATAACTTGCACTATAGGGGCATACTTCTTTTTGATTAAAGGTTCATCTCTGCCTTTTGATATTTTATGGGCAAGAAAGTCTATACAATATGAACAACTGCGCACAAAGACTGCTAGAGAAGAAACCAGCTATAAGCCCAATGATTTTGATTAAAAACCTCACTCTTCACCGTAAAAATATCATATTGAACTTTAAAAAAATCAGCACAATTTAAAATCTGAATATGTGCCTCCCCATCATACCTTTTACTGGAATAAATAAAGCAACCTTTGATAAACTTAAAATCACAAATAATAAAGATGCTAAATGAGATACAGGAAACAAAGTGATATGCGATAAACTTACATGTACCCTCTTATAAATTTATCATGATTTCTAAGATTTAATCTGCAAAAAGAAGAGTAGCTAAAGTGTATTAAGCAGATCTGTTCTTTTGAAATCTTAGCTTTAGTTTTCAAAATGAGGAAACAAAAGAAAAAAATCCTCAAAAATATAGAAATGCTTAGCCAACTCTTATAGTAATTCATTATTTTCATCATCTAGATATTTCTTAGGATTATACCCATAACCATAAACATCTGAATAAATTAAAACATTGCATGGAACAGGGAAACAACTAAAGACAGCAATGACGGAACTTCACTCTAATAGAGACAGCTGGGGATTAGCTCATCATACTGAACTTTAAAGACAAATAAGAAAAAGGATTAATAATTCAACTGGGGGGTCAAAAAAGGTGCAGCGATTATTTAAAAATGTGCCTTCCTTACTTATTCTTGTGACTGAAGGAAACAAACAACATAAAACTGCTTTAAATACTGTTTGAAAATTAGAAGTACGTTATTTTGAATGCCAATTTCGGTGTTTCTCAAAGCCCCAACACCCGCCTTCATCAGAATCATTTAGGGGTGAGTAGCTGTAAAAATCCAGATTCCTGGACCATATCCCAGACCTACTGAATCTAACTCTCTGTGAAATATGCCCAGTAATCAGTATTTTAAGAAACTACCTCTCCATCCCATGCGACCCTTACACATATTAAAACTGGAGGGCAACTGTCTGTCATGCTTTCTTCTGTGAAACTGGTCATCGGATATCAAGACAACCACTGCACCTCGCTTATATTTATATCTGCATGACGTATAACGACTTTTAAACTCTGTATTTTATGTCCCTCTTCTTTGCGGCAGAACAGCACACAGCTGGCTATTTTCCTTATATTCTATAGCTGCTTTTACTGTTGTACATTTTATTAAAATAAACAAAATATGCAGTTTCGATGTAATTAAGAGTTACACAAGAATGTGACTTTCAAAATTCGCTTACCTTCAAATCCTTATGCTTATTCAGAGAGTTCTGAACACATAGGATGGAAATTTTCCAGAATATATGCGGTGGCTTCTCTGTTTAATTCCCAAGTGTTTCAAGGCTGGCCAAGGAGACTCCTGAGGTGGACACCAGAAATGCCACTGAGAAGGGAAGACATCGTGCTGAAGCCTCTGGGTACCTTATTACCTCTGGACAGAAGAGAAAAACAAGTAGTCGGTCACCTGAAATTCATAAAGAATCTGCTATGGAGAAGGTTATTTTCAGTAAACTAGCAGTGTTACTAAATTTAAACTTGGCCTGGGTTTGCTGCTCCCTGATTTAGCACAGTTGTCATTTAAAATTTCATGTCGTTGTGAAGTCAGAATTGCATGATGCTGTTGCCTGCAGAGGCTTCTGGCTGAATTCTTATTGCTTTAATTGACTATTTTTTCTAAACATTGCATCCAGTGGTATAATTACGAATTTCATTTCTGATATGCAGGTGCTACATTTTGGGGTTGAATTTCTTCCTAAGTCAAGGTGGATGAGGTCTCTTGGAAATATATCCATACATGAGACTCTGTCACTCCTCATAAAAGACAAAATGTGATACTTTTACTAGGTCCCTGTGGAATCACCTGGTACTTTTGCTATATTTTCCTTCATATGGGTAATGCACGCCAAGATAATTAGACATAAATAAAAATAATATCCTTTGCAGTCAATATGCGTTGCCTACTCAGGGAAACCAAAAAATTTTAGCTTCTTTGCTGAATGAGCTAAACAGGTGTTAGTAGTGGCTACTGGAAAAAAAGAATAAAACATCCATTTTTAAAAGTCGTAATTAATCATGCAAATATTCTCCTAAAGGGCAGAGGAAAGAATATATACAAATAAAGACAAAGTACAAAGTAAGAATACACACGTAAGCAGAGTATACTATAAAATGGTTTTCATGAAGACCTGACAGTTTGGCCATCCAAAAACCATTTCCAATTTTTTTCTTCCTGGCTAGGTCTCACAAATAGACAACAGAAAATGAAATGCTGACGCTCCCGGTCTCCCTTTCTGGTAAGAGTGGTTATGTGAACCCTTTCTGGCCCATAAACTGTAAGAAGTACACTGGGGATGAAATCCAGGCAGAAATTTACTTTACTGATGAGCAGAAAGACTCCTGTCCCTCTTCTCTTTCCCATACAATTGCTTGCCTTGAATGAGGCTGTGACACTTGGAGGTAGAGTAGTCACCTTTTCACCGCAGTGGAAGTCCAGAGAAACACAAAGATATCAGCCCTGTTACTGACGAGCAGCTGAACCACCACTACTAATGGCTTCCTTTGGCATTGCACCTGCTTAAACCATTGGGTTCTCTGTTGCTTGCTAACCAAACCGTTGCCAGTTGACAAAATGCTCAAAAAACATTTGTTAAACAGTAAGTGTCACTGCTATGATTGTAGAGATATCCATATGTATGCATTGCAAAGTAATCTGCTAGTTTTCATTCTGTGGCGTCAAGGACAGTTTTCATTTTGACAGAGTCTGGAATTTGCCTTATTTCGAATCCTAGGAAAGTTGAGCAGTGTAGGGGATAATGGGTCACAGGTGGTGATAAATCATTAGAACAAAATGAAATGAAATGAAATGAAATGAAAAGCCTAGCTCAGAGCTAAGTTTGGAAGAAGAGTCCAGTATTACAGTAGATAAAAGAAAGAATCTCATTTTTGCCTCAGCGCCAAAGCTATCACGTCAGTGAAAATCTTAGTGGAAGAATTTGAAGTTCCACTGTAAAGTTCACTCTGATTATCTCGCTCAGCCCTGCGGATCCTTCATCTGAAATATTGTTCACATCTATTACTTCATTGCTATCTTCCTGTCATCAACGTTACTTACTCAGTCACAGTCTGCGTTTCACGGTCTTTTTCCTAGACTCTTGCTACAGTCTCTTTAACAGTTCTCTTTTTCTTGTTTTTTAAACATCGCTGTATGTATCACAGTTGCCCTGAGACTTAATTTCTTGAAATATCTCATTGGATCCCTCTCCTGTTCAAAATACAAGAACTCTGAGGGTCTACTGGATTAAGAACCAGGTCCTTCACTTGGTATATAGGACTCCTTATAGTACAACTACTTCTAGATGTCCTGTCCCCCTTCCCCAGCACTCTGCGTAGTTTGGTGAGAGCATCTGTTTCCACTCCAGGGATGTACCACGACTAATTTAGCATATTAGTGTATTTCAGTATCTGCCTATGTTAGGGATGAGCACACAACCTTAATAGGTCAATAATCTCCATTCTGGGGTTTTTGTTGCCCTACAATGTTAAAAAAAATTGTGTTTTTCTTGCTGGATGTGAACTTATAAACGTGTAGTGTCTGGAACTACTGGCAACCATCTTGGAATCATCAGAGGAGAACTTGTCAGAACCTAAGTCAACACCAAGGAAATATCTGGAGAATACAACAAGGCCATCTAAGTTCTGAACTTGTTTCACCCCCAGACAGAGCCTTGCTTGCAGGTAGCATACCCTGAACTCTTCAGTTATGTGTGAATTTATAATTTCTTTTTTTTTTTTTTTTTGGATTAAGCCAGTGGGGTTGGTATCTCTCTTGGTCACAACCGAAATCTCTGCAATCTACTTATTTACATTTTTATTGTGTTCCTGCCATTACATTCCTGTCTACCTCGCTCTCTCTTCTATTTTATTTTATTTTATTTTATTTTGTCATTTTGCCTTTATCTAGAGCTGCACCCGCGGCATATGGAGGTTCCCAGGCTAGGGGTCTAACAGGAGCTGTAGCTGCTGGCTTACACCACAGCCACAGCAACGCGGGATCCGAGCCGCGTCTGCAACCTACACCACAGCTCACGGCAACGCCGGATCCTTAACCCACTGAGCAAGGTCAGGTATCGAACCCGCAACCTCATAGTTCCTAGTCGGATTTGCTAACCACTGAGCCACAACGGGAACTCCTCACTCTCTCTTCTCATCTATGTTCTACTTCTTTTCATAATCCAGTCCTCTCCCTCATGAAATGTTTCCAGGCTCCTCTCATTCATAGCGAGAGAACGCTAAGCTAAACCACTTTATTTTCTACTGTATATATTAACGAGAAAGCTCATCAAGTATATAATGCTATCATTTGTTGAACTTGACTCACAAAAACCTTCCTCTCAAGTACATCTTTCCTCAAGTGTCCCTGTTTTTATAAACAGCACCATCAGTCACCATTAGACAAACCAAAAAGTAAGGTCTTAAACCTTTAAAAAAGGAATCACAGTAGATTTAATCCTTCATTTCCTCCTTAGCCCTAGTATCTGATTATCAAATCCTTTTGATTTTCTTTCTTTCTTTCTTTTTTGTCTTTTTCACGGCCACAACTGCAGCATGTGGAGGTTCCCAGGCTAGGGGTCTAACAGGAGCTGTAGCCGCTGGCCTACCCAACGGCCACAGCAACACCATATCCAAGCCGTGTCTGCTTCCTACACCACAGCTCACAGCAACGCTGGGTCCTTAACCCACTGAGCGAGGCCAGGGATCGAACCAGCAACCTTATGGTTCCTAGTCAAATTCGTTTCCGCTGAGTCACAATGCGAACTTCTGATTTTATTTCTTAAATAAGGTTCAAATCCACATATTCTGTCCCGTTTCTCTACCTTCTTCTTTCCGTTTCTTCTCCACTATCGTCACTACGACCACCACCATCATCACCAGTACTAAGACTTTGTCTGTTGCCTGAAACGCTGCATGACTTTTTTCTGCCTCTCATCTCACATTTTGTTTTCCTCCACTAGATTCTCCTCATGGCATTTAGAATTGTCTTTTAAAAAAGCACAACTGATCATGCCAATTCCTTGTTCAAAAGCCTTCAATGTCTTCCCGTTGTTCTTAGGATAAAGAACAAGGTCTTATATCACCCAATACCTACTTCTTTATTCTCATCTCCCTGGAGGAAAGTGACAGTTCTGTTTTAAATATCCTCATTTTAAAAACACCCAGCATTTGGCAGAGTATTTAGCCCATAGTAAGCATGCAATAAATATTTGCTGAATGAACAATTCCTTTGCAATAACTCTTGAACCATGAACCACATTGTGTTTTTATTTTTCCTATATATTTTATTTTCTGATTGCCTGTAAACACACTGATGGCAAAGAAATGTCCTGTTTCTTTGTACTCTGTAGCAGAATGTTATGTAAGTATTAGGGGTTTAGGAGGTATTCAGTTTTGTTGATGTTGATATTTCTACCATGATTCCTTTCAAAAAGGATAAGATTAAAGATGAACAAAGAGAACTGTATTATTATTCTGTCAAAAAATGGAAGTAAAAATAGCAAACTTGTCTCTGATCACAATTCTACAGAATTTGTACAGACCAATTATAAAGGAGCTGTTCTTCAGTATGCCAGGGAACGCCTCAGATAAGCCCTGAGTTTTGTGGATGAACACATGATGATTGCTATTTTCATTTCAAATATTTTGAAATATTTCATATTTCTCTTTAGAAATCTTTCATCTTTGAAAAGTATAAAAGCAAAAATTTAGTATTTCAAATAATGAATAACTGAAGTCTTTTTGAGCAGAGATTAGTTATTTTAGAAAATAGTGATCCCAAGTACCTAATAATTCCTAGTTACTGGATTTTTACCTGAAGAGAGCAAAGAGAACTGCAGAGACCCCAAGGTAGGGATGAAATTTTAGCCTACACTATATATTGACATTACCCTAAATAAGAGATTTCTTAGGGTAACCTATAATCGGAACATGCACTGGAGTCTGAAGGTAATGAAGCAGTGGGGCTTAAATGTTTTAAACAGGTGACACAGCGGGGCATGTTTCTCAAAGGCTTCTGACTGTATTAGCTGTGGCCAGATAATGTTTTCTAACTTGAAGACTCGTAAACAGAATTAGGATTGAGGGGACCAGAGGAGGAGAGGCCAAGAAATTTAAGAATTGGCATATTTTGTGCTTGAATAAAATTCTTGAGCAAGCTTAACCTCCCATTTCTTAAACACTAGCTCAAGTTTGCCTAAGGCATATTTACACAAGAAGTAACTGCCTTTGGGCTTCTATAGACTGGTTGTTCTCTTATAAATATCTTCTGGTATTCTTAGGGTATTGAATCTGTTGGGGAGTTTGTAAAATTAAAAAAAAAATAAAAACAGAAAGGAAAGGCAAAACCAATTTTTAAAGGAACCCTCCTGCACAAAATGCATTTTGAGAATGACCACAAATAATTGTCTTAAAAATCAGAGAGCAACTATTTTACAGTTTTCCCTCAAGGTATTAAAAGCTATTTTAGGATACTAGTGATTCCTCATTTAACATTCAACTGCTTTTCAAGTAAAATAAGAAATTCCACAAGGATATAGTCATGATTTCTTTTCTCCTGTAACTTAAATTTTAAGGGGTAGGCTGAAATGGTTCTTTTTATTCTGCTTCTTTTCATATAAATAAAAAATGAGCTTAACTGCCTGATGGAAGGATTTTATGCTCTGCCTCTTTATACATGCTTCTTTCTGTATGAGGGAAAAATTATGCTTAGGGGTATGATATTTCACTTGCTAAACTTTTCTGTTGTTGTTGCTGTTAATTTCTGAATACTTTGGCAAGATTGGGTTTGTCCTCCTTTTCCATGAAAACTGACATATGTTCTAAAATGATAGTACAAACCTTTTGTATTTCTTTAAAAATTGATTCCTTTAAGGGTATGAGACATAGCCATTCTATGATGCAAATAGTGAAGTTTAAAAAAAAAAACAACACATGGACTAGAGATGTTTGTGAGTGCTAAAAAAAGATTATAGGTTTGCCTATTTATGAATAATTAATGTACTTTTTCCTCAATATTACATAGAAATGCAAGAAGTTCTACTTATCTACCTCTGGCTCAAAGATATATGGAGTGCCCTGTAGTAGCACCTATTAATAAAAAGTAAAATTCTCCCTTATAATTTTGAAAACTTCCTAAGGAAACAAGAGAAATAATACCATATGATGAGAACAAAATAAGCAACAGCTATACATAAGACTTCGATGATTACCCGTAGATGATGGAACTCTGTGATTATCCCAATAAAAGAGTGGCTGAGAGTTTGGAAACTCCCAATAGTCCATTTAGGAGATCTGGAAATAATGTCATTATAAGGAGAAAGGACTAGGAAGTAAGTGGAGAAGCTAAAATTGTATCATAACAAGGAGGGGTTGGCCAGAGAGGGCAGTAGCTCAACTTCCGTTTTTGCTTTATATGAGGACGCATCTCCCACAAAATCCTTAGAGTTCTATGGAACATGGATTGACTGCCACTAGCTTTGAGAATGCAGAAGAGAAAAATCCAGGAATCAGACGTTGCCAGCGTGGACCAGGACTTATATCCTCCTGGATATTGGAGAGGTCACATCTTCAGAAAATAGCTCACACTCCCCTTTGGTCTGAATGGCACATCCTTCACAGCCATGTTTATGGCCAGCTCTCTTCTGGACAGACTAGTGGAGTGGTTGGTTCCCCATTCGTGAGCTGACCACCTGGTTTGGGTACTTCAGTCCCTTGAGAGTCTGATCAGAATGAGACAGCCCCCTTGAGTCCAATTCTCAGGCTGGTACTGTGGAGACTCATCCTGAGAGCAGTGGTGAATTCCAACAGGGCAGGATGGCGCTCATTATGGACTCCATCTGCCTGCTCCTTGTAATACCCTGATCTGCTCTGCTCCTTGTAATACCCTGATCTGCTCTGCTCTGTGGTTCTGCCACGGGCATTTCTCCCGGCTTTTAATAAAAACAATCATTAAAGCATATCCTACTCAGGATTTTCTCTCTCCGTGGCACCATGGAGATATCCGTACAAATCATACATAATTCACATAAGGTAACACCCATTTGTAGATACAGAAACTCAATTCAACTAGTAATTAGGTATATAAGTCTTTAGTGGAGACTTGTGATGGGTTGAAAAAAACTGTGTGAATCTATATAGCTGTACTCATAAATCACAGAATACACTTAGGAGGTTTTCCTTATTTCAGTGTTTCTTGACTATCAACTACTGGATTTTTAATTTTTTTTTTGATTTTTTGCTTTTTAGGGCCAGAGGTATGGCATATGGAAGTTCCCAGGCTAGTGGTGGAATCAGAGCAATAACTGCCGGCTTATGTCATAGCCACAAAAACGAGGGGTCCAAGCCATGTCTGCGACCTACACCACAGCTCAGAGTAACGCTGGATCCTTAACCCCCTGAGTGAGGCTAGGGATGAAACCTGCATCCTCATAGATACTAGTAGGGTTCATTTCCGCTGAGCCACAATGGGAACTCCCAACTATCAGCTACTTTTAAACTGCATTTGTTTATTTGATTAAGAAGAGTTGAGAGCAGAAACTATGTTTTCAATATTCCTCTGCCCATCTAGAACGTCTGGCTTACAGTAGATGCTTAATGTGTGATGATGATCACCACTTACAAAATTTTGCATGAGTACAAAAGAGAAAAACGTTTCTAGCCTTTACCTACTATCGTTTTCATTTATTTCTGGCACTGTCAAGACAGAAAATTTGCATTACTTCTGAGCACAGGCATGATGCATTTCAATATGCTTTTCCATCTCCGCACAGGATAAAATATATGCCATACGACAACTGGTACTGCAATTTTATATGGAATTGAAGTATTTTAGACTTTGATGAGTTCAACAGATACACACACACAGAAAAGATAGATGTCAAAAGCACAGGCACATGTTTCACTGTCTCAACCTTCAGTACTGCTGACTGTGGGTCTGTGTTATCAGCGCTCTTTTCTCAGCCTGTTTCTCAGGAAGTGAGTTACACACACTTTACATGATGACTTTAAAAATGGGTCTACATATGCTAAATGGATTGAAGATGTCTTTTTGACTTACGTAAAATGGAAGTTACAAATATGATTCAAAAACTCTTCACAACAATCAAAGACTAACTTATTTGGGGTAGAAGGCAAGGAGACTGACTCTACTGAGAAATGCAGGAAGTTCACGTGTTAATTCCTACAACTTCCCAGTGCAGCGGTGTATTTTCCTCAAGTCTGTCTGACAGAAAAATTGAAGAGGCATGATTCTTCCTGCTGATCTTATCAAGGGCAAGTTCAAATGTGTCAAAACTAACAAGGGTTCTCAGTACCACATCATTATGGAAATTGTTCTGAACTGGGGCAGGGTAATGGAGTTGCTAATCCAGGCTCTAACAGGGCCATCGTTTCTTGCAGGGTGGTGGTGGTTTACTTTTCATATCCATATGAAGAGAACTGGATGAGTTCCCTCATGGTTAAGGATCCTGGGTTGTTACTGCAGTGGCTTCGGTCACTGATGTGGAATGGGTTTGATCCCTGACCTGGGAACTCTGACATGCCATGCTTGAGGTCAAAAAAAAAAAAAAAAGAATGGACTAAACCAGAGGTTTGATAAACCTTGGTTGTACTTTAGAATATACCTGGGTTTGGAAAAATACCCATCCCCAAGCCCAGTTCTCAAAGATGCTGATCCAGCTGGTCTGGGGAAGATGGAGCCTCAGAAGTTCCCCAGGTGACCGTAATATGTAACCCGAACTGGGAATCACTGACTGTGGGTCCTCTAAACATCTCGATTGCCTAAGATCTATGATCCTAACATTTCTGGGAAAAGTTCCTTTCCTTCTCTCTCCCTCTCTCTCTCTCTTTTTTTCTCTCTCTCTCACATACAGCCAAAGTTTGTTCTTTAATCTGGACTCCCCTTTCTAGTCCAATGGTAGTTTTCTACACGACTGAGGTCTAATTTTTCAACTGACAAATGAAAACTGTGCTATCCTGCCTGCAAATCAGATAAAGCATTAATTAACAGGGAAGGTAGGTAGAAGGAAGAGAAGCAGAGAAACAAAATATAAGCACGGTTAGAATATAAGCTTTCTAAGAGCAAGAGTGTGTTTGCTCATCAACATTTAATAAAGTGTCGCTTGGTGTACACACAGACTTTTAGAATTATAAGCTTTTAACAATTCCTCTGCTTGACGCATATCACGGCAACTATAAAAAGATAATCTTGATAGTGGAAATGAGATTCACTGCTACAGAAATGGTGAGGGTTGGTCTAATTAAGGAGACAAACCTCTTTCAATGAAGAAGACGCTTGATGATTATTTACTGAGTGGGTGAAATTCTCCCATGTCCTAAATGCAGACCTTATGTTTATCTGATGATGGGAAAAGATCTTTCCTAGGAAAATGGTAATGGTTTTTGCTTTGCTAAAGGAAGATCCAGAATGTCTCTGACCCTACTCTTAAAACTAAGATGGGTTTCCTTGGGAGAGAGGAAAATAGCATTAAGTAATAAGTATATTAAGATTAGACCTTCATCTCCATTTTTTTGTACTTCTCTGTTCAGGCCACAGTTAAGAGGCTGGAATTATGGTTTGAAACTAGGCGTTGAGGACTCTGGTCCTATATTTAGGCCTGGCCCCACTTTCTGTGGGTGGTGGGAATCTTTGAGACATGGCGGCAGGGACAGGGTGCTAATGGTCCCTGGAGGGCTGCGCAACTCTCAGATCCTCCTTTGTGTTTGAAGGGGCTTGATTTCCAGAAACAGGTAAACCCATAGCCATGAAAATATCTTTAATTAGATAACATTCATTCATGTGTTCATACAATAAATATTTATGGTGGGCCATCTTTGTTTTAAGCCACGGGGATATAAAGATTCCTAGATAATTAGCAAGCACACAACTTACTACTGACCTCAGCTTAAACTGTTTTAAGTCAGTTCACACACATGGACCCCTTATTCTCCATTCCACTAGCAATTCTTTTCATTCCCTTTTTTTTTCCTTTTTCTTTTTACGGCTGCACCTGCAGCAAATGGAAGTTCCAGGGCTAGGGGGTCACATCTGAGCCACAGCTGGGGCCTACACCACAGCCACAGCAATGCTGGATCCGAGTCATTTCTGTGACCTGTGCTGCAGCTTTAGGCAATGTCTGGGCCCTTAACCCACTGAGTGAGGCCAGGGATAGAACCCACATCCTCATAGACAGGATGCTGGGGCCTTAACCTGCTGAGCCACAGCGGGAATTACTCGTTCTTTACTAAGTGACTTTAAGAGCTGTTTAGTGGAACCTCCTCCTTTTCAGAGGACCTAGTTGCTTGAGTTAATGATGATGTTCCTGATGCCAAGCCTCTTGTTCTTTTACTTTAATCAAAGCCCCTGCACCCCTCCTGACCTGCGGGAGGGGAAGCTTTTAATCTTGTGATGTCCCACCTATCAAAAATGTCTTTTATTCATAAAGCACCAATTTACCATTCATTTACTATTGCTTGACTCTTTTCAATTTACTTTTAATCCTTATCTGAAAATATCAATGAAAGGAAATGGCCCCAAATATTTCAATATTAGAAGCAAGAATATCAAATGTGTGCGTGTGCGTTGGGGGAGGAGGAACAGGGAGCAGATGTGACTGTCCCCTGGTGCTGAAAAATATTATTTGAAAGGACTGAGATGATCCTTTGTTTCTAAACACTAGACCGATGTTGCTGTTCTGATCTAAACCCTTCATGAAAAACTGGAGTAGAGGCACAGATAGACTTTTTGTAATTTAATGTGTAAAAAAGCCCACCATGGAATCTGGACTCTCTTCTCTATGTAATTACAGTCATTTTCTAAAGTGTCTAGTATGAAAACACAGAGTCATAACTGCTGTTTTCAGTAATATCTTGTATAAACAGCATCTCAGAGCTTGAAATCCGCTATGCTGTTCTCTATACGGTGAACACCTTAATATCTACACCCTTTGCCTCGTGGAGGCGGGCACTGATCACTCCAGCTATGAAAGTCAAAGGTGCTCTGGGTTCCCTGAGAGTTATTCCGTGTGCCAAAACTAGGACCTGCTATGCTGCCAGAGGCACGAGCAAGCGTGAGGGTATTTGCCCAAAGTGGTTTTGATATCAATGGGTTACACAATCGAATGAATGAATCACCACTGGAAAGGCATGCAATAAGCAGAATGGGATTTAAAGAGAGAAAAGAAATCACAGGGTGATTTATAGTATTTAAAAGAAAACTTTTTCAGTTCTTTAAGCTGTGCCTATGTATTTAAAGAAACATCAGGGCTTTTTTTTTTTTTTTTTTAAACTACCAAGAAAATACCTATCTCCCTGTTCTTGTCAAGACCCTTTATCAGCAATTTCAATCAATAATAATTGCTTTCTAAAAACTACCCTTTTTGATAAATCTTGCTTCGACAGTTTAGTGTAGAGACGTCAAAACTTTCTTTCAGGCAGTTACAAGCTTAATCTGTTCAAGAATAAACACTATTGATGTTTTCTTCCCCCCATTCTCTGCCTCTGTTATTTCTTACACTACTTCTGAAGCAATATTCTCCCTCTTATCTACTATTTT
>PVHT020000080.1:12850190-12868852 GCA_004024745.2 Catagonus wagneri
CTTATCTACTATTTTATGCATCCCCTCTACAGCCACCCCCAGCTCTTTTTTAAAAAAAGTTTTTTTTTAAAAAAGTAGATAAACACCGAGAAAGTCAACTTTACCATTCAACTTTTCTATTATGAAGGATCCTGGCGTCTTACCAGGTAGAGTTACAATATGAAAATTTATCCACATGGTAATAAGATCTCAAGTAATATCCCTTTACTGTACAGATTTTGGAAAAAAAAAAAAAAAGAAACCACCCCCATCTTTGTTGTCAGACTTTGGGGTGCAATGCTGGCTGATCATAAGTGATTTTGAAAAGGCCTATGTTGAAATGTCTCCAACTAAATAGGCGAGAGAACTAAATAGGCTGTCTGGGATGCATAAGAGAGAACTATTAGAGTAAGGAGAGGAGCTGGTGCACAGAGGCATGACGAGATCTCAGAAATTCAAACACAGTAACAGTCCCCCACCCAATGTCAGTTAAAATATGAGCTTCTGAGAGTTCCCGTCTTGCTCAGCGGTAACAAACCTGACTAGTATTCATGAGGATCGGGGTTTGATCCCTGGCCTCACTCAGCGGATTAAGGATCCGGCATTGCCATGAGCTGTGGTGTAAACTTGGCTCAAATCTCACATTGCTGTGGGTGTGGTGTAGGCCAGCAGCTGCAGCTCCAATCTGACCCTTAATCCTGTGAACTTCAATATGCCACAGATGTGGACATAAAAAGAAAAAAAAATACACTCTTCTCAGAAAGATATATAATGACAATACTGTTTAAATTCAATCTCCTTTCTCTTGAGATTGTAAGATCCATGAGGCAAGTGTCTTACATCCTCAGCACCAAGTTCAATACATAGTCTGTAACTTCACTGTCTAATAGGGTAGCTACTAGTCACTTGTGGCTTTTAAGCACTTGAAATGTGACTAGTTCAAACTGAGATGGGCTCTAAGAAAAAAATACACACTAGATTTTGAAGAGTTAGTGCCCCCAAAATAAGAACATAAAATATCTCATTAATAACTTTAATCCGGATTATATATCCAAATGATACTATTTTGGATATATTTAATAAAATATACTATTAAACAATTTTATTTTTACTTTTTAAAAATGTGGCTACTAGAAAATTTAAAATTCCACAGGTGACTCACAAAATATTTTTATTAAGCAGCACTTGTCTAAAGAATTCAACATAATGTGTGAAATAAACAAGTGAATAGATGAATGAGTGAAAGGGGCTTGCATCTAGAGCTGACAGTCAGAAAGAACCACATCTAACTTGTAACAGAATGATACTCAAGAATAATAGGTCAACAACTGTAGTAGACTTTGTCAGTATCTCCAGCTTCACCTCTTCCAGGATCCACGCCCATTGCCATGTGCTTTTGTAGTCTGTCTCGATAAGAAAGGGTGATCTCTTTCTCTAATCCTTTTCTGTGGGTTTGTTCATGGAACTTTTTGGTCAATGAAACATTAGAGAGCAAGACTTGACCAAAGGACTGAACAATGCTTGCACCATTGAGTTTGCACTCTAGTGCTGCTGCTACTGTCACAAGAACTCGGTCAGGCAGGAGGAGGATGCCAAACATGCAGAACAGAACTAAGCTGCCCCAGTGGAGCCCAGCCTGATCCCCAGTCATGTGAGCAGACAGCTGAGATCATCCCATACCCAGCCCTGCAAAGCCTAGATCAGCCAACTCCAAATGACCTTCAGACCCATGAGCTAGGTACATGCTGCTAAGCATCTGTGCTTGTTTGTTTCCAGCCAATTTCAAGGTACCTAACTGTCAAGTTTCAATGTGACAATTCACACTGGGAACCTCATGGTCACACTTGAAAATCCCCCTCTCTCTAACCTTTTAGATAAAGTATTTTTTTGCTATGATGGTACGAATGAGAACTAGGGAAGATATTCTAGCAAGAACTGGACAAATTCATCCTAGGAGTATAATTCAGTGATGACGGTGGAGTTTTAAGGCAAGCATCAGCCGGGATGCTAAAACTTAAAAGAAACGGAATAGCACACCAAGATTTTTATTTTTCCAAGCAAATGATGGACTGGTTATAAAGATCCTTCTTATGAATATTCCTAGGTTTTTGTTGTTGCTGGGGAGAAGCTGTTGATACATGAGTACTCCCAGTTTTGTCCTTTTTTTTTTTTTTTAAGGGTTGCACCCACAGCATATGGAGGTTCCCAGGCTAGGGGTTGAATGGGAGCTGTAGCCGCCAGCCTACACCACAGCCACAGCAATGCAAGATCTAAGCCGCATCTGTGACCTACACCACAGCTCACAGTGACTCCAGATCCTTAACCCCCTGAGCGAGGCCAGGGATTGAACCTGCGTCCTCACGGATGCTAGTCAGATTTGTTTCCGCTGAGCCATGACACGAACTCTCCAGTTTTGTCTTATCCCTGCTTGATGAGTATGGCACTGGCTTTGTCCACTCATCCCCTGCTCTGTCCTCAACATGCTCCTGGGTGGGTTTCCCTCTTGCCTCATGGGGTCTTTGGGCTTTTGAGCTGCTGAGTGAGAATGTTGAGGATGAGAAAGAACTGGAATTGTGAGTAGACAAGTAAAAGGGTAAGACTGGGAGAAGAGTTTCCTTTTTCAAAAGACAGAAAAGCTCTAGAAGTTCCAGGATGGCAGAGTGTTTGGGGAAGGAGTTTTAAATGAGAAAACTCAGAAAAAGTGAGGGTGTGAAGGACCACGGATAGAAAAGGAAAGGAGAATTTAACAGCATTCCTGCAGGTTGGGTTCAATTCTCTTCACATGATTTAAAAAATTTGGCTAAAATGGCTGAGTTAATTACTTAATTTTTGAAAATACTGTCATCTCTCTGAGACTGGCTTCTGTGGGTCACAGCTTCGGCCAAAGAAGATCGTGTACAAGAGTTTAATATGGAATGAAGACATAATGTGGTGGAAAGGGTAAAGTGCATAGGATCTACGGTGATATTCACTTCCCATATCACTTACTAGCTTCATATCTGGGCAGCCACTAAGCCACCTCAAGGCTCATTTACTTGATTTACACCGTGGAGAAAAAGATCTACGTCACAGGCTGTTCCCAGGCTTACATAAGATGGCAAATATCAAAATGTCCAGCGCATTGCTTAGACATTTATTAACATCAGTTGAAACATGGGGGCATAGCGTTTTCTTTATAAAAATTCAAAGACTGGTTAACAGTCACTGTAAAAATTGAATTTTATACCCCCCAAACTATGCTACAAAGTTAGTAGCAACAGCCGACTGCTTAAGCAGCTGCTAATTGTCAAAAGGCTCTGTTTTCTTTAGAAGTTACTCTCAAAAAGGTGAAAGAAACTATGCTCTTACCAGCCATAACTGATAAGGAGCTTCCCAAGCGGGCGTGAACTCAAATGCTGGGAAGCTCAACAAATAAAGTGACCACTTAGGGAGGCTTTTCAAATTGAATCTTTGAAAGAGCACCTTATATGGCATCCAGTGACCATCCTAAATTACTCGGCGAGAAAAAAGCAAACGTATCCCGATGATCAAAATAATGTTATACATTATTTTCAGTAGTGAAATTTGCAAACAACTGGCACTGCTGCGTGGGAATTGATGGTGGATGGATAGAATTCTAGCTTTACCTAGCAATACAACCAGTGAATCACAAGGTGGCATCTAGGTTTTAGATACTGTTCTATAGAGCTGTAGAGAAAAGAGCTCTATAGGGCTGTAAAGAAAAGGCAGCAGCAATCTATACAATTGAAATATAGAATACAACATCGCTAGCTGAGGCTATGTAGGCAGCAGCTTGCCCAGGGTTGCAAGGGATGAACATAAGAATAAAATCAGATTAAGAAGATAAATAAGCTTTTCTGGAGCCTGTAAGACATCAAAACAGCATCATGCCTCTGACTTTATAAACTGAAGGTGTAGAGAGGTTGGGAAGTAATGAATTAGAAAAATCCACGTGGTTCTTCTCCCATCCATATCAATAATGCTTAACATGTATTACCTGGCACATCAGGATCACCATGAACAATACTGTTTTGGTACCCAGCCAGCATACTAGCACAGATTGCTACCCTGGAGCTCCGCAGTGAGAGGAATCGATGACATTGGGGTAACTGAGAAGATGTTGTTTGGTGAGCTGATGTGGGGACAGCCACAGGCTGTGAGAACAGATACAATTCTGCAAGGACACCAAAGCACAATTTCAAGGTATGCTGTGGAGCGCAGCAGACTGCTGGGAAGCAAGAGCACCTGATCGTTTGCTCTGACACACAGCCACCAGGGAAGGTGGCCTTGTTTCTAGGGCAAAATATCAAGCAAACCAGGTGCAAAGAGCACACTCTTCAAATCCTAGGCTCTGCCCACACCAGTAGAAGCCACAGAAAAACAAGACAATCACTGTGGCTACACAGGTACATTTACACCTGTGTATGTTATACCTGGGAAAGAAGAGCTGCATGTGTGAGAATGCCCAAACCCGGTGAATGACACTAGAGCCAGAGCAAGAAAAAGCATGTGCTTTTTACTCATATAAAGGCAGAATTTTCGTGGGAAGGGCCCAGGAAAGATGCTTTAGTCAAGTCTTGTGACCTCCTAGAAGTTGCGCTTAAATGATGTCCTTGTTTGCATCTTCAGGCTTTGTCTGCAGGCAAATAGAACAAGGATTTTTTACAAACTGACCTAGCCTGGGAATCCTCAGTTGGCTATACCCGGGGTACAGCCATCTGTAGACATAATGCTTGATCCATGAGCTGTATTACATTCTCTGTTAAGAAAATGTCTTAATCTGACTTTGTGTACAGCACTCACTTTCCAGGATTACTGGCAAAGGAAAACGTGTCACACAGCTATATTCCATAAACCGAATCACCAGCGGGGAATGACTGAAAACTTGAAGGCATGGCTGAGCCACATGAGTTCTGAATTTGTCTGTTATCCTCTCTGCTTAAGCCACAGTGTTGCTGTGAGGATCAAATGCAATCATAGATACAGATGGGATCTGTAAACCATCGGGCACTACACATACATACTGCAAGCTTCCAAGTATACTCAAGGGAACTCAACAATTGTGTTCCAAGTAGACCTACCACAAGTGGCTCGTACACTCATTTCAGCTTTAGTAGACAATACAGTCTGTTTACTAGCCTCTTAAGCTAGGGCAAGTAAAAAGCTTTAATGACAGCTTAGGCTGCATTTTTATAGCAGTGCTTCAAAAAAAAGGGGCAAACTCTCATCCTCTTGTTATCTTAATAGTCCTCATAAAGCCATCCTCCCACTCAAAATCAAGTTTGATACTGGCTAGTTAGTTTGGATGTTATACAACCTCCGAATGTAAGGCTGGGCACTGTTTACCCTGTGCAGTTACTCAGAAGAATGCAGGTTGTGTTCCGCTCTACTTGTGTAACAGGAGCGCCTCCAAAGTGAAAGGATTTCTTTTTTTAGCTTGTTACTTTATTTACAGAGACAGCTCAAAAACCAAACCAAGCCAAACAAAACCAATAACAATTTGAATTAAAAAAGTAAACTCTAATCTTCTACCACAACCTCGTTTAATGTATTGTAATAACGGGAATAAGAACAAGAAGAGTAGATTTACAGAAATCTCTAATTTTCTTTTTTTAAAAATCAGAGTTCTTAACTAAAGTCATTTTCATCCATCTCTCCCATAATTTTTGTTCCTTTGCCTCCATCCTGAAATTGGCAATTCACTCAACTGTGGGTTGTTTCTCACCTTTCCAAGTACCGTTCTGTGATTAATCCTCGATTGCTGTGAGTCTTGTTGCAACACAGGAGTTCTTCAGCTTTCCTGAATTTAACACAAGGGACCCAGGGAGCGTGTTCTGTAATTCTGCAGTGGTGTCAATTTGAACTGGGGGTGCCAGCCACTCAGGCAATGAGAGTTACTCTAACGGCCACCAATAAATTATGCTGTTTTCTACTTCCTCCTTAGTGGTGAAAACAAGAATACCGTGTATCTCCATGATAAATGAGATGAACTAAGAATGAGAGATACGCTTAAGAAAAGTAGAAAATAAACTTAAGGTCTGAGTCTTCTTGGAGAAGTAAGGGTGACTGACAGAAATTAATTTTGAACAAAGCACTGGGATTTGTATAGTTTATAATCCACAAATTTAGTGATTCCATAATATCAAGACATGTTTCATAGAGAAGTTGCTGCCTCATGTTTAAAAGTTTGATAATTAAAAATAAATTCCAGAAACTCTTTGGGGTTAAACATTTTGTCTTCTAGACATTATTCAGTTTTCTCAGTGCCCTTGAAAATTCCTACCTCCCATAGTTACATTTCTATCCTTTATTTAATATTTGTATTTTTCTACTCTGCATACTGTATAGCTTAGTCTAGATGAGCATAAATAACTATGAACAAAGATAGAAACTTTAATTTTTATTATTTTTCTAAAAATAAAAAGTCAACAGAAAAATTATTTTACTAACTGAATTTAAAAGCTTAAACTTGTTTTATTAATAAAAAATAATCTATGAAATATGCACCATGGACTCCACCAATTGTATATTCATATATGTTAATGATGATCCTTTTTGGAACTACAGTTGAAAATGAAAGGACAGGAGTTCCCATTGTGGTACAGTGGAGATGAATCTGACTAGGAACCATGAGGTTGCGGGTTCGATGCCTGAGCTCGCTCAGTGGTTTAAGGATCTGGCATTGCATTGAGCTGTGGTGTAGGTCACAGACGTGGCTTGGATCTGATGTTGTTGTGGCTGTGGTGTAGGCTGGCAGCTAGAGCTCCAATTGGACCCCTAGCCTGGGAACCTCCATATGCTGCGGGTGCGGCCCTAAAAAGTCAAAAAAAAAAAAAAAAAGAAAATGAAAGGACAATGTTTGATTAGAATATAATACTATAAATATTACTATAAAAACCATGCATCTCTATTATAAGAAGTAATCACTTATAAGTTTGCTACAGAAAAAGGTATGTTAGCTTTTTCGGAGTAACCCAGCAAATAATTCAGATATTTACCAGATAGTCTAAGAAAAGAATACATGGTCACTGCTGTGGATTACTTTATGGTTGATGGTTCAACCAATCATCAAAGATTTACTGAATGTCTGCTAAGAGCCAGGCAGGGAGCTGGGCTGGAGGAATAAAATAATGAGGAAAATCAGACAAGTTCTCTTCCTTCATGAAGCTAACATCTACTGTCTCATGATTCTGACAATTAACCATTTTCAAAAAAGAGGCAAATTTGTAGGAAAAATAAAAATTGCAATAATTGAAATAAAAGTTAATAAGACAGCCTTCACTTTCCATGGTTTCAATATGTATGAGTTTCAGTACTGTGCAAGGCGAAGATTGCCTGTAAAATATTATCAGCTGTTTCAGTCCCAAGTCAGAATTTTCAGGCTGAAGGTCTTGTTTATTCAATCATGTGTCTACCACGATTTGTTTTTTAACGATATTTTTGTGGATATGCTATGTGAGAAGGACATCTGTGATACTTTTGGAGGATCCTGTCAATGACAGTGCTACCTATCTTTTCAGACTCTGGTAAAGAATAGCCCATTTAACCAATGAAGTACATGACATCATTTTGTGTCTTCCTTTCCTTTCCTCCCTTCTTAAGAAATGTATGAATACCAAAGAAGTCCATTCGAGATGTTCACTGTCTTGTGTCTACACTTTTTTATTAATATTCTTTCAGCACATACATGCTAATCAGTAATGAACCGGTTAGGCCCAGCGGAAATTTTTATGTGCTTTTTTTCTTCTACCAACGATCTATTACTTGTACTTTTATTGTGTCAGTAAATGTCTTTTACTTTATTCCATCACGCAAAGTTACAAGAAATAATTGGAGTGACAAATGAGGTATGAAACAGAAGTCTTTGGCCTTCCTTATACATATATCTCAGAGCTCCTTTCTGAGGTGCAAACTATTGCCTTTGGAATGGATAAGCAATGAGATCCTGCTGTATAGCACTGGGAACTATATCTAGTCACTTATGATGGAGCATGATAATGTGAGAAAAAAGAATGTATATATGTTTGCATGACTGGGTCACCTTGCTGTACAGTAGAACACTGACCGAACACTAAACCAGCTATAATGGAAAAAAAATAAAGATCACTTAGAATTAAAAAAAAAAAAAGCTCCTTTCTGGTGCTGAGGGTGGGGGCCTGATCTGTAGTGGATACTCTACTTCAGAACTGAAGGAGTCATTCCTCCAGTATTTGAAAGTGTTGACTGCAGACAGCTCACCCCTGCACCCCTCTCCTGGCGTTGCCCTTGGCTGAAGGGAACGGTCTTACCCACAGTGTGTCTTCTCCCCAGGGGCAGCCTATACCAGTGACTGGTTAGTGTGAGATACAAAGGCTGGGACACTTGCCTTCAATTTTAATTGAGGAAATATTATTTGCATGATACCGCCTTCAACAAAAATGTATGTTATAAACACTACTCATTGTTTAAGACTGAATTTTAGGAAATATTTTGAATTCTTTCAATGATTCTCAGAAAACATTTTTTTAGGGATAAATTTTTTGTTTCCCAGACCAAATACATCATTACGATGAAATGTGAAGGAAGTAGACTGCATGCAAATGAATACAATCTTAAGATCTGAATCCTTCCAGAGCTAACAACGGATGTGATATATTTTCAGATTTTACACTGCATTGACTAGAATCCCAAGGAGATCAAAATTTAGCAGAGAAAGTGCAGAATTCACCAAGTACACGACGAACCTAATAAACATATTGCCAACTTTGGTATGAAGTAAGGGATATAGTGTCTTCTCTTGTATTACATGTTTGGTCCTTTGTTGCTTTAAGTGTCAATTTTCCTTGTTGCTTTAAGTGTCAATTTTCAAAGTAAAGGGTATAATTTCAGTCCAGGTAAGCAAGTGGATTATTGGAAAGACAACAATATTATCATTGCCTAGTGTCCCCATTATTGGATCTCACTGGTAGATTCACCCATCTGCTAAGAAGGTACCCACGACCTTAGGGTTGGAATATTTATAAGTATGAGAAAAGTAGAAATCGTTCTCAAGTGTTTTGAGTGAGTAAATGGAGCAGGGAAGGGAAAAAAAAATGTCTCTGAAATGACTTACTAATAGTAAGATATCAGAAGCATGAGAAAAGAGCCTGTGAAAGGGAATCTTTAGCGATGAGACCTGTGTTTCAAGAAATGCCTTTCTGACTCCACTCAGTCAGCACTGGGAGGTGGCGGGGGGGCGCACTATGGCAGCAGGGATACATTCTGCAGCAAAGAAAAAGCGATGTCTGGGAAGTATAAAACATAGCTGCTTTGGCCCTTGCGGTAGCATTAATGTGAGAGAGTGGTTTTAAAACTGCCTTTCAGCCGTGAAGCACTGTCTTCCAATCTTGTACAGAAGCCCAACATGCAAAACAGAAGAAAGGGGACTAGCTTGTTGGAAGTTGGAGGTCAGGGGCTGGGCCTTCCAGCAGTGCTGAACCCCTGGAGCCCTGACATCTAGCTAGAGGACTCCTAGACTCCAGGGAGCAGACTGTAAAAACCAGTTGGTGTACCAGAGAGCTCTCGACTGTGAGCACTTGAGCATTTAAAATTTTTGTTTCTTCCCAGCATTTATTTTTCCATTTCCCCTTCTTATCAGTACACTCAAAATTCTTAGCATGTATTTTGGATGGATTTAACACCAATCTTGACTTCTGGGAATGGCCCCCGATTGTCGTAAGCCAGTGTGCATATCCACTTCCAAACCACACTGGCAGATTTAATAGCTTCAGGGTTGAATACATGATCTGACTCAGGTAATGAGAGCTGCAAGAATCAATTCCAAATGGTTGTTTTCCTTTTTTTTTCTTTTCAACCCTAAGACCAAAGTGGACTCCTTTGTGCTAGATTTGTATCTGGAAGCACATAACCCCAGGAGCTGCTGAGTTGTTATAGTCTGACAGTGATGCCGGAGGACTGGAAAACGGAGCCACCACTGAAGAAGTGGCACTGAGGATGGAGAGAGCGTCATCCTTTCAAAAGTACCTGAGCCAGTCAGAATGGCTGTCATCAAAAAGTCTGCACGCAAATGCTGGAGAGGGTACGGAGAAAAGGGGACCCTCCTACCCTCTTGGTGGGAATGTAAATTGGTGCAACCACTATGGAAAACAGTACAGAGGGTCCTCCAAAGAACTAAATACTGAGTTTGGGGTTAACAGATACCAACTATTACGTTTAGAATGGATAAGGAATGAGGTCCTGCTGTATAGCACAGGGAAGTATATCCAGTCTCTTGTAACAGAACATGATAGGAAATAACATGGGAAAAAGAATGTGTGTATATATGTGTGAATGGGTCACTATGTAGCAGAAATTGACAGAACATTGTAAATCAACTATAATGGAAAAAATTTCAAAAACAAAATAAAACAAACAAGTCAAAAAAAAAAAAAAACTACTGTATGATTCAGCAATCCCAGTCTTAGGCATCTATCTGGAGAACACTGTAATTTGAAAAGATGCATTCACCCCAATGTTCACTGCAGCACTGTTTACAATAGCCAAGACATGGAAGCAAAAAAATGTCCATCGACAGAGGACTGGATAAAAAGATGTGGGGTGTGTGTGTGTGTGTGTGTGTGTGTGTGTGTGTGTTTGTGTACGAATATTACTCATCCATAAAAAGAATGAAATAATGCCATTGCAGCACCATGGATGGACCTAGAGATTTTCATACTAAGTGAAGTTAGACAGCAAAAGACAAACATCATGATATTACTTATATGCAGAATCTTAAAAAAAAGGATAAACTGAACTTATTTGTGTAACAGAAACAGATTCACAGACTCTGAAAAAACTTATGGTCACCAAAGGGAACAGGTGGGGGAGGGATGGACTGGGAGTTTGGGACTGCCATATACACACTGAAGTATATGGAATCAGTGGCCAATGGGGACCTGCTGTATAGCTCAGAGAACTCCTACCCAATATTCTATGATAATCCGTGTGGGAAAGGATCTGAAAGAGAACAGATGTGGGTACATGTGTAACTGAGTCATTTTGCTGTACAACAGAAATTATCACAGCATTGTAAATCAACTATATTTCAATAAAACTTTTAAAAAATGTTTTTGGGCTACTGGTTGAGAGCTGCCTGAAGCTCTTAGTTAGGTGACAAGCAATTTCCTTTACTCTCTAAACCAACTTTTAAATTGGACTCCCTGTTGTAACAGGAAAGTATCATAACTGGTATCTACTTCAACCCAACACCTAAAAGAGTGCTGGCGCACAGTGAGTAGCTCAGCAAATATTTGCTGACCGCAAGAGTCAGGGGTTCTAACTCCCATCTTGCCCCTAATAATTCATTGAACTCCTCCAGACTTCCTTCCTTGATTTGCTGTAATGCCCTGAGTCTCTCTCTGCCTTTGTGCAGATTATTACTTATGTGTCTGCTTCCAGCCAACCTGCAGAGCTTGGAGAGTTAACGCACTGATTCAATTCTGTACCAGTTTAGTCCACTGAGGAGTTCTCATTAGCCATGGGTTAAGTTGGCCCAGTTCTTCCCAGAACCCACTGCCTGGTTTGGAAATGACAGGGCCCACAGAAGAGAAGCTGGACATGGGAGGACTAGGAATGAGGAATTCATGGAAGTTAAAGCAGGGTTATCACTCTTTGCCGAAGTGTTTCCTGAATATCTGCAGGGGAGGCAGATGAGCGTAAGTTCTAGATGACTGCAAGAGAAAACTGTATTATTGGAGTATAACTGCAAGGATACCCATAATTCTCAACCAAAATTTCAGAAGGTTAGGGGTGTGTGAGCAGAAGGTGTTGAGAAATGGACAGGAATGTGTTCTTTTGTAAAAGACGTAATCTACCTGTCCATTCACTCCAACCTAAGGCTGACTCTGTCTGAGGCTTACGGCAAAGCATTACCATCTTTAGGGCTTCAGAGAACAGGGTGCACGAGTGCAGAACCTCTTTCCTTCCTTTCCAGGCTTTCATATTTTAGGTTGTTCTCCATCATAGTCACAATCTAAAGCAGATTCAATAGACATATAATGCACGAGGCCACATATGCAATTTAAAATTTTCCAGTAGCAACATTTAAAAACAGTAAAAAAAAAATGTGAAATTAATTTTAATAACCTATTTAATCTAATATATCCTAAATATTATCATTTTAATATATGTTCAATATAAAGACGTCATTAATGAGAGGTTTTATATATTCTTTGGTACCAACTCTTAGATATCTGAAATGACAGCACATTTCTATTCAGATTAGTTACATTTCAAGCACTCAACTGTCACATGTACTCTGTACAGATCAGCAAGGATCTAGAGTATAGCTGATTCCTCCCACAATTTTATTTTGCTTTCATTCTTTTTAGGGCCACACCTGCAGCATATGGATGCTCCTGGGCCA
This sequence comes from Catagonus wagneri, assembly GCA_004024745.2. Classification (NCBI taxonomy): domain Eukaryota; kingdom Metazoa; phylum Chordata; class Mammalia; order Artiodactyla; family Tayassuidae; genus Catagonus; species Catagonus wagneri. The sequence continues at coordinate 12,862,552 of PVHT020000080.1, forward strand.
GAGGCTGAATCACAGCTGCAGCAGAAGCCTATGCCACAGCCAGGGAAACACCAGATCCGAGCCACATCGGTGACCTACTCTGTAGCTTGCAGCCATGCTGGATCCACTGAGCAAGGCCAGGGATTGAACCTGCATCCTCATGGAGACAACATCAGGTCCTTAACCTCCTGAGCCACAGTGGGAACTCCCCTTGTTTTGTTTTTGGTTTGGGGTGGAGCAGGATTATAGGATCTGAGGTGCACACAGTGTCAAATCGTTTAAATCAGAGGAGCCAGCTATTTCTTCTCCCGAAGGACAGAAGTTTAAGATGGGACAGCACTGGGGAGGGGGGAAGACTTGTCCTAACTTCACTAAGCTTGCACACCAGGTCCGGAAGCTTAGATGTGACGCTCAACACAATTAGAAGCTACTGGAAATGTTTACATGGGGGGAACGATGTGATTGAATTCATGTTTTAGGTTTTCATCTGGTCTGCGAGGCTTCTGTCTACTGAATGTGCAGCGAGACAATATTTCAGATAAGAATCTATTTTTTTTTTTTCCTCCCAACAATTCCTTTTCCCTTTCTTCATTTAAGCAGAGAGCAGACACTCCGTTCCTTGCCTCAGGGAAAGAATATGGCAAGGTGAAAAAAAGAAAAATCCTCCTTGGCTTTTCCGATCCCAAGCTGCCCTGGGCTTTTAGATTGTATGATGTGGGTGAAAATAAGAATGTGTGGAAGTGTGGGGAAACTTTTGGAAAGAAATGCAAAGCCAGAGGGGCAGTCCTCTGAGCAAGGAGGAAAGTAGAGAAAAGAAGGAGAAGAGAAAAAAAGAGGTTTTGAGCTCTGCTTCTTGAAAAGTAGATCCTCTTTGAAAAGCTATCCAGGAGTTCTGGTCATGGCTCATTGGTTAACGAACCAGACTAGTATCCATGAGGATGCAGGGTTGATCCCTGGCCTCACTCAGTGGGTTAAGGATCCAGCGTTGCCATGAGCTATGGTATAGGTTGCAGACACTGTTTGGACCCCATGTTGCTGTAGCTCTGGCATAGGCTGGCAGCCACAGCTCCCAATGGACCCCTAGCCCAGGAACCTCCATATGCCGCGGGTGCAGCCCTAAAACAACAACAACAACAACAACAACAACAACAAAAAAGAAACGCTAAAAAGAGAAGAGGCAACACACCAGCAAGAAAGTGAATGCATGCCACAAGGAGATGGCTGAGGACATAATCAGCCTGGGAGAGATTTCTGTACCCAACATGGTGAGGACGAAGCAGAGCCCGCAGAACAACGCACGTGGTAGCGGTGGATGCCCCGTGGCCACCAAGGAGGCCCATGGGCAGATTCTCACTCATCTCTGTCTTCCAGGACGACCTGACACTGCAGAAGATCCCCAGACTCCCAAATGAGTGTGTTTACATTTCTTACCATCCTGGCAGGCTCCATATGGTTTCACAGAAGTGATGAGATCGCACTTTGGAAAATAGTGTAACCTATACCGCACACCTGAGTTTGCAACTGAGATTCGTATCAACAAGGGTGCTAGGCTGAGGCAAGAGCCTAGGGCGACGGCTACTGCAGGTCAAGTACAAGATTCTGGGTAGGGGAGCGGCCCTTCCAGAGAGAGAGAAGTAGATGCTGTCAAATGCTGCTTAGGAGGCAGAAGTGACAATGTTTGTTGAATGGAGGTAGTGGGCTGAGGAGAGAGGAGAATCCGGGCATCTCTCAAATTTTTTGACCTAAGAAAATGGGAAAATCTGAAAAAAAAACCTACATTTGTGGCATACTTACCAAATAGTAGGTACTCTTGACAAATGCTTTATTTAATCCATTTCATACCTGTATGATCACCCCTATGTCTTATCCAGATGAGGGCCCTGAGGTTCAGAGAGCTGAAGGAACTTACCAAAGACTTACCCAAAATCTTACTGATGAGATGAAACAGAGGCAGGCTTTCAACCCAGGCAGTCTGGGTTCATAGTCTGTCTCCTATATCTCTACCACAATCAGGTGGTACCAATAGGCTGAACCAAACTCAGGAATTTATTAAAATGAACAGGAAACTTATAGGAATACCCTGGTTGGGGCAATCTTGTATTTTGGTTAACAAGGTCCTGGATTTTGTTATCAAGTAACTTTGTCCATGCTCTGTGCCCCCCCCCCCCTTTTTTTTTTTTTTGGCTTTTGAGGGCTGCACCTGTGGCATATGGCGGTTCCCAGGCTAGGGGTTGCATCAGAGCTGTAGCTGCTGGCCTATGCCACAGCCACAGCGACGTGGGATCCGAGCTGCATTTGCGACCTATACCACAGCTCATGGCAACGCTGGATCCTTAACCCACTGAGTGAGGCCAGGGATCAAACCTGCATCCTCATGGATGCTAGTCAGATTTGCTAACCACTGAGCCACGACAGGAACTCCCTCTGGGCCTAATTTTAATCCTTTTATTTATATATGTCTTATTCATGAGTCTATTTTTAATAAGTTATTATGGACTTTAAATCCAAATACAAATGTTCTTGAATCTGTCTTCCAATAATGTAGCAACCAAGCCATGAAATGAAGAGGCTCCCAAATGCCTTTCCTTATTCACAAATAGGAGATGGTGCCTGGGGTGACTATCTGCATCCATGTGTGCCCAATCTTAGATAAGACCTTGGGTGACAGAGAAGGTCCAAGGTAGGAAAGGAATATGAGGAAGGCTTTGCAGCTGTGGCCATGGGCATGGTGGTAAGCTGAATGTCTGGTCCTTAGGATTTAGCAGTGGTGGTGGTGGCAGTGGGGCACAGGCAGACAGGGCACGCCTTGGCAGTGCCTTCTTTCCCGTAATTGAAGCCCTTTTTGCCCAGTCTCCTTGCTGGTTGGCAATTTCTCTCCAATTTAAAAACTGTTGGCTGTCCTGACCTCTTGATATATTCGTCTAACTGCTTAGAGTCCCCAGTTTTGATCTTCCTAGCTCTGATCTGTTCTATCCAGGTTTATTTCCATTTATAAAATGGAAATTTATAAAAGGTTCTTTGACTCCAGCTGAATTGCCAGGTCCTGGTTATTCAAAACTATAGACACAATAAAACTAATAATACATGAGTTCTGAAGTGTAGACGATGTGAGAAACAACTATTTGGAGTGAGGCATCTACCTTAATGGCTTAGATTCTTATCTGGAGATAGTAAAAGTACTTTACTACTTTTATATATTATACTCATTTTATAATCCACGGGTGGGCCATGTGGCAGTGTCCAACTAATAGGTTAATATTAGCTATTGATATTATTCTCGTTATTGTTATTATTGACTTGAAGTTTCAGAGGAACCTCAGTTTTCTCAGATCCTCCTTAATACTCTTTGTAGCTGAAGTACTCCACGTTATTAAATTAGCAATCAGTTCTGGCTTACATGGGCATCATGACCGTAGCGGGGGAAAAACATGAGCAATTCATCATTTCACAGAGGATTTGGGGAAGGAGTTTTTGTGTTTATAATTGATGATATCATTGCCTTTCTTTCTATCCATCTCTGCTCCTATATACTAAATTTGGTAACTACTTATATAATTCTTTTTAATACTCCGTGACACCGTGGCTTTTTATGACTATGCATCATGTCTCTCCTCCTAGTCTGTAACGACGCAAGGCAGGATCAGGTCTCTCGGTGTTTTGTGCTTCCACAGATTACCTTGCTTTGCCCATGGTAGAAACTGAGTTCAAATCGGCTGACTGACAGGTCATTTCAAGTGAGGGAGAGGACGTGGACCACACACTATGAAATGCGTCCTCTTTTACAAATTAAGTGGTTCTTCTACAGAGATAGCACCTCAGTGGTTAAGCTGCTAAACACTCAAGTTAAAAAATCAACATGCTACCTCAGTACGATCATCTTATTTACTGGAAAGGTATCACTAAGAGTTTTAGACATTTTGATGGAATCCTTAAGCACTTAGATACAGAGCTAGAGAAGATGCAGAACAAGTATAGACACAGCTATAGGTATCTGTCTGAGGGTTGATTCAGAGCACTGATCTGCAATGCACAGGCTTCTTCAAACATCTCAAAAAGCAAGCTATAATTCATGACAACTTCACGAAGAGAAACCAATGGCAAAAATTCTATTCGTACGTTGTTTTCATTTTTAAAAGCGGAATTTCTTATTTAGATTTCATTTTTTGCTAGTGATGTGTCATGATAAAAATATGAAAATAGGTTACCAATGAGTTGAGCTGTTTATTTCACATTTAAGAACACAGCCTAATTAACAGTCCAGAGTGCCGCATACAGGTGAATTGTGACAGTCCATGGAACAAAAATAACTAAAGTGTGTTGAGTTGTATTTTTATACTAAGAACCTTAATGACTTTAATATCTTGATTTTTTTCTTCATTAAAGAAACTGAGGAAATTGCTATGTTGAATATTATTTGGCCACAAACTTAATATCATCTATTCAAAGACTAGATCCAATTTCAATTAATGTAACAATAATAAAATTTATGAATGTTTTAGATCTTTAGAAAGTAATGTTTAAGACACATTTTTCCCAGAGATAAATACTATAAAAATTACTGTGTAAAAATTATGAAATGATTAAAATCTTCTACTGTGTTTACTCATAAGAAATATGCCTAAGATAATTATAATTTTAAAGCTTTTTCTTAAAACTCCTTCAAGTCATTCCTTGAATAGTGATACACTAGTTTAGAGACATAATATCCATAATCAGATATTAAAAGGCACTAACAGAGTTTTAATAGAAAAGTCAGGATATTATAATGAGAATGCATAGGTTTTTCAGGCAGATACAGAGAAAAGGTCATAGGACTTCAGCAGCTATAGACACTACTGTCATTTCCAGAGTTTAGAATAATTGAAGTGATAAGACTCTAGACTATTTAAATCTAAACCATAGAAATATACTCTGAGCCATGCTCTATGCTAACTGATAGGCTGGCCTGGGAATATAATCACATCAGTGTTTCAGAACGTTCACTTCAGAAGGAGCGTCTGAGATGGGTTTGAAAGGGCTTGACAGGCTGCAGAGCCACTGTTGTGTTTGTTTGTTTGTTGGCTGCCCCCTGGCATATGGAGTTTCCAGGCCAGGGATCCGACTGAGCCACAGTTGCAACCAATGGCAATACCGGATCCTTAACCCACTGTGCTGAGACTGGGTTCGAGCCTGCATCCCAGTGCTCCAGGGACGTGGACAATCCCATTGCACTACAGTGTGAACTCCTTCACAGCCACTGTTAAGGTGATAATAAAGAGAGTGACAACAGCTAGCTAAATCGTTCCTTCGGCTGAATAGTAGGGGCAGAAGCTAGAGTTCAGAGGTTTGACTAGTGCCTTTCCTGAAGCTGCGACAGTGTGGACATTTATTCAAGAATCGGGGCAGTAAACGGAATGAAGGAGGTAAGGCAGTGGTTTGTCAAAAACAGGACTGAGGGGAGGCTCTTAATTAGAATGGAAAAGCTCAGTTATTGGGCAGGAGGAAGGAGACTGATGAGAAGGAACAACTCTGACAAAGAAGAGGGGACTGACTAATGGGACGCTGGCACGGGAAGTGGTGGGACGGGGGAGATCACACAGGCTGCAGAATTAACCGTGGGCAGGACAGTGAGAGTCTCTTGCTGAAGGGGCAGGCAGGAAGGTCATTTTAAAAGGCTGCCAGAGGCTGGTTGAGTAGGTGCTTCTGCTTTCTCTGTGCGTAAGGGTGGTCTTAGCATTAAAGAAGTGACAATAATCAGTCAGTATGAATAGGACGAAGTAGACTTTGGTGCTAAGTTGCAAAGGAAGATGGAGAGAAGGGGGAAGTAGGATTCGACAGTTTTCATACTATCAACATAGCATGGAGGAAACACATCTATGTCTTACTTAACAACAGACATTCTTCCCCAAGTCTGTTTAAAGCATGTTCTCTTGCTAAATCATGAATGCCAGCTCTCTGTATCTATTAATGTGCTTTACATTAGCTATGTTGTCAAACACTTTCTTTTCGGAACACTCAAGCAGGACCAAGCTGCCCTGTCTCTCTTTCCCTGCAGGAGGGTATTTCGGCCTCCATGTCCGTTCATTCACCTGATGTGCAGTTAAGGAGGATTTTTAGCACCATGCCTCTACCTGTGCCTCAGGAAAGGCATGGTGCTAAAATGAGAAAGTTCCTGTCTTCATGGAACTTAATGTTTATTGGACACTCACTTTTCAGTAGGCTCCTTCTTTACACAATTTCTCTACTATTAACAGAAAATGGGGATTGCTTTCAATGGAATTCCAGTAAGTGGGTATCCTGCATTACAGATTCCTATAAGAAGCCAAAGCAGTAAAATTTCTTT
>PVHT020000080.1:12868952-12892184 GCA_004024745.2 Catagonus wagneri
ACCCTCATCCTCATGGATACTAGTTGGGTTCCTTACTGCTGAGCCATGACAGGAACTCCCATTTTGAACCATCTTATTTTGCAGATTATTTCTATAAATAATTAGGTCACAGGTCACCTCAAGGATCTTTCTATGAGATGTGATCTACAAATCAAACTATAATACCCTTTTCTAAGACTCAGTAATCTTGAATCTGGATACGACTATTTTCATGTCTTTTGAAAATGTTTTGTAACATGTGCTTTTGATTAGTTTGTACCAACATATTCTCATTTTTAAAATGAAATGAAAAAGTTTTAAAACATTGCAAATATGTTTAATTTGTTCATAATATTATACATATATCTACCTAAAAATCACTGAAATAGCAAAACAGAAATGTTACTTAATAATAAAGATAAAAGTCAAAGGAATGTAAAAACTCAATTACTTGGAATTCATGTGCTACTATGAACTATTATATTTTCAGGTTAATTGATAATGATTCAGGAAGCTCTTCTTGCTGAACAATTTTTTGTTGAAGAAATGCTATCAAAAATACCTTTCTTCCTCATATATACTAAAAATAAATGAAACTTTCTTTGATAATTCTTTGATAATTTTGTTATCCCTATGATAATTTTGTTATCCCTATGTCAGAGAATTATTAGTAGTATTCTTGAAAATAAGACAGTGTAGGAGATCTAAATAAACATATACTAGTATCAGGTTGCTGCTGTTTCCAGCAAATTCCTTATGAGTTCTGTTTTCTTTTAATTATCATCATTGTAGGTCTGGAAATAAGGGGTGGAGAATTGGATACTCTGGAGGACTCTAGGTGGCTCAGATTTTTACAAAGCACTCAAACAATAAAATTATTTTTTTCAAGTAGATAAACATTTAATAATTAAATTATAATTTCCATTCAGGACTCTGGGCCTATGGGGCATACTTTTTAGTAAAGTACTGCAAGATCTTTATTAACCATCATTCAGACAATTATAACCTCCATCTTAATATCCAAAAACAGATAAAAAGACTTGGATAAAAAAAAGATTTTTAATATGCTTTGAACTCTTATATACTATCTTCCCTCATTAAATTTGGTAAAAAAAAAAAATTCTTAGCTAGTTAAACAGAGAATTATCCGGTTCTCTAGATAAGAAAAAAGCTATTTGAACTGCTAATGTATCTCCTCATCTTCAAAGCTTTGAAATTTGTTATTTTCAGGTAGCTTTCTGCCAGCCTTGTTTTAGATGGAATCTCATTTCTTTTAAAGTTTTTATCGCTTGTTTCTAACTGAAAAAGAAAAGTAAAAGCTCACTGATAATCACAGTCTCAGAATGCGGTAATGTCTAGGCAGGTGTTCCATGAACGTGCTTATGGGCCACAAGGTCCCCAACGCCCTAACCACACTAGGAAAGGACCAAGGGACTGTGGGACACAGCATCACTGGTCTTCTTTTCAAACTGCTCATAAGAGACATGGATGTGGAGAGAGATTCACCGCCCACCCCACAGCCATCCAGTGTCAATAGTAGTTAACTAAGTGAAGTAAGCCAGACGAGACAAATACTGCATGGTATTAGTTCTATGTGAAATCTTTAAAAAAAAAAGAAAAGTCAAACTTATAGAAACAGAGTAGAAAAGTGGTTGCTAGGGGCTCAGGGGTGGGGGAAATAAGGAGCGGTTGGAAAAGGGCACCAATTTTCCTCTGTAAGATGAATAAGGTCTGAGGACCTAATATAAAACATGGAGACTATAACTGATAATACTATAGTGTTTAGCTGAAATTCGCTAAGAGAGTAGCACATAAATCCCCCCCCCAACACACAAAAAAAGGATACTATGTGAGGTGATGGATGTGTTAATTAAAGAGATGGAAGAATCCTTTCACAATGGGTGTGTGTGTGTGTGTATATACATATATATATATATGTATATGAAAAGAATCATCACAATATGCACTTTAAATATCTCACAACTTGGAGTTCCCATCGTGGCTCAGCAGAAACAAGTCTGACAAGGAACCATGAGGTTGCAGGTTCAATCCCTGTCCTCGTTCAGTGGGTTAAGGATCCGGCGTTGCCATAAGCTATGGTGTAGGTTGCAGGCGTGGCTTAGATCTGGTGTTGCTGTGGCTGTGGTGTAGACCAGCAGCTACAGCTCGGATTAGACCCCTAGCCTGGGAACCTCCATATGCCGTGGGTGCAGCCCTAAAAAGACATAAATAAATAAATAAATAAATAAATAAATCTTTATATGTTAATTATACCTCAGTAAAGACTATTAAGAGGTATAATTTTTAAATAACTGTAATTAAGAACAGAAAAGTGACACCCATATTCATTTGCAGGGAGAGAGATTTTTATAATTAAGAAGATAAACGTTAATAACATGGTATAGTAAAAGAATATGAAATACATAAAGTATAAAGAAAAACAAAGTGTTATAATAATAGGGCCCCCAAAGACTCACTGTTGGGTCTTTTATTGAGTCTCTTTCCAGACTCTTTTCTAGGCATGTCTAAACACATACTTTTTAAAGAAGTTCATATTATGAATATTATTTTGAAAACTGCTTTTTTACTTAATATTGTTCTTGTTTTAAAAATAAAAAAATAGAACATTACTGTATGTATGATAATTTCATATACAGATAATACATAATTTATTTAACTTGTTTTTTATTGATTGACATTTAGATTTCTTCCAGGCCTTTGCTCTTATAAGCTCTTATAAGCAATGTCTGCATATCATGCATTTACAGAATTGTTTCAGGATGCATTTCTGGAAGTAATAATATTGCATCAAAGGCATGCATAATCTGCATTTTGATACTTGATTATAAACCGTACTTCTAAATGTACCACATTATGTCCCCACCAATGTTATATGAAAATGTCTATTTCTTCAACCTTACTCACTATAATAAATACTATAATTCATCTTTATCTTGTACAATGGAATCGTTTTAACTTGATTTGTTATGACTAGTGAGGTTGAACATATTTTCATATGTTTAACGCCCATCTTCATTTCTTTTTGTCCTCTCAGGGTCCTAGTTTGGTATTTCTTTTTCTTCCTTTCTTTTGGTCCCCCCTTCCCTCCCTTCCTTTCCTCTTTCCTTCCTTTCCTACACATCTGAAAGAGCTTTTCATGTTCATTCCATGTAGTACGCATGTATTTATCAGATGTTCACTGAAAAGCTTGGGCTGGTGTTATAAACCTGCGAATTACAGCCTATGGGAGGCATTCCAAGGCCAGTAACAGATGTGATCACCTATGAGGAGAGTTCAGAAAACAAGAAGAACTGGATCTAGGACAAAATCCAGGGAAAATGCCATATTGAACAATTAGGTAGAAGAGAAGTCAGCAAAGGATACAAAGCAAGAACTATTTACGAGCTAGAAAGAACACTACAAGGATTTGGTGTCATGAAAGAAGAGAATCTAAGACAATGGAGAAAGGGGTTGATGATGTGTAATTCTGCTGAGAGGCCAAAAAAATGGCCATGGGGTTTGGCAGCCCGCTGGTCCCTGGTGACCTTAACATCAAAGCAGATCTGCTAGAAAGTGGGAGTAGCCATGGCGCAGAAGCCAACATAGAGTGGATTAAAGAGTGAACTGGATTCCAAGCAGAAGATGTAGAACACGTAAACACTTCTTTCAAGTATCCTGGCTCTGAGAGTGAAGCAGAAAGATGGGGTGGGTGCTAGAGGGGGGGGTCTGGATCAGGTTTGCATATATCGACTCATGTTGATGGAAATGATCCAGTAGAGGTGCAGCTGCATTGCAGTAGAATGATGGGAAAACCCAAGGAGGGAATTTTTCAAGAAGCTGAGGGTTCCAGCAAAGGATGGACTTCTCTGGCTATCTTTGGCCAACATCCCCAATGTCCTTCAGATCAAATCTCAGGATCAGTTTTCAATTCTCATCATACTAGACGCAGTTAATGCCACTGACTACTAGTTCCCTCTACTCCTTGACTTTATCACAATCCTCCCTTCTGGTTCTCTTCTGTCCTTTCTCAGTGTCCCTCTCGCCTCTTTTGAGGGAGCATCTCTTCTTTGCTCACCCGTTCTTGGTGCATTTCAGGATTTCACCTCTGGCTCATTTTTCTTCTCTTTCTACATGCTGTCCTTAGGTGATTTCTTATAGTCTTATGGACAAAACATAATTTGTCAATGGCACCCACCTTTCATCTGGGCAAAACAGAATTTTAGATCCAACTGCGTGGTGGATATCTTCACCCAAATGTCCCACAGGTACCGAAAACTTAAGACACCCAATCTGAACTCATTACTCTCACTTTAAGATTTGCTTTCTACCTTTCATTTTCTTAGTTAATAACCTTGCCCACTACCAGCTGCCATATCCAGAAACCCTAGTCAATCCTTACCTTCTCTCTCCCCACTCAGATGTAAGCTTAGCCATAATGAATTGCTAATTTGAAGGAATTATTACAGGGAAAAGGACTGAAAATTAAAGGAGATTTGAGTTTCTTTTTGAAGAAAGAAGCAAGGTTATCCACATAGACAGAGTCAAGAAACACGCTGGGGATGTGATGGCTAAAGGTTAGTGGAGGTCTGATATTGTCGTAGAGAACTAAAAAGAGAGCTGGGTAGGAACACATAATAAGATGGCAAGGTTGGTATCATGTTGGGCTCAATGAGGAGAAAGACTCCTTATTGACATCCTGACATTAATCACAAAATTAAAAATGAGTATTCATATCTGGGAGTTTCCAAAGTTCACTGGAAACCTCCAATATTTACCTTAACGATGGGTTACAGGAGAGACCAATTTTGGGGGCTCTGCCTTATTGCTCAGGTTGTTAATTTCAAAGGCAGACAGCCAGCTCAGAGGTGGGTGGCATCAGCACTATCTGTAGGAAAAGCAAGTAGTTTCATTTCTCGGGTATCAGTGAGTTTACTCACCTGAATTATCCCTTCTCTCATGCTTGCTGATGTCCTAAATTTGCCTAAAGGAAAAATGCTTGAAGCCAGAGATAAGGTTTCAAAATGAGGGACCATTTCACAAGAACTGGAACTCACACAAGTTTAAAAATTGGTTTTTGAAAATAAATAGAGTCAGATATCTCTCTTTTCACTTTTAACTTGTTGTATTAAACGGAGAAGCATTAGCTAACTATATAGAAGTCAAGTCTGTTCGCGAGAGATGCAAGAAGAACAATTACTGATTGTCATTTTTCCTTTTTAAATGCAACGTGTGGGTTTCTTTCCCAAAACTTCTCAGAAGTGCATCAAATTATGAGGAACAGAAAACAACACTAGTACTTATCATGCAGGTTTGAGAACAATAATCACCGATATTCATGTCAGTATTTTCCTGCATCAGAGACCTGTCACCAGGAATCTTTTGATAGGTGACAAGGACCAGCTCTTTTCGAAGAAAACGTTCGCCCCAATTTTTGTTGATCAAAAGGTATCAAAGGATACACAAAACATTGGTATCTAAATGACAGAAGTAACTGCCTAAGCTAAGCTTATTGTCCCCACTCAGTACTCAAATATTAGTTCCAAATGCAAATATACTAGAGAAAAATTCCATTTGTTTATTTTTATTAAAGTATAGTTGATTTACAGTGTTGTGCCAATTTCTGCTGTACAGCAAAGTGACTCAATTGTGTTTGTGTGTGTGTGTGTGTTCCTTTTCTCATACTACCTTCCATCATGTTCTGTCCCAAAAGACTGGATACAGTTCCCTGTGTTGTACAGTAGGACCTCAATGCTTATCTATTCTAAATGGAAAAAATTCATTTTAATTGTAAAACACATGTCAAGTTGCCTACCAGATGCACTTTTTTGGTACCTATTGCTCTCATGTCTGCAGAGAACTGAGGCTCCCACATATGACTGCATCTTCCCCGTCTTGACTCTAAATGAAAATGCCAGGCTAGGCCCAAAGGCCCAAAGTGTGTCACATATGTCTTGATGACCCAAAATCCCAGAAATAGCAAATGTAACACAGAATGAACTGGTCTTCAAAAAGCAAGAAAAAAATCAAACAACTGAAGTTTTATTGGTAGACAATGTAACAGTTATAAGAACGGAAGTTACAAAAATGAGTCAGTATGAGGAAGGTATTTTGGCAATAAAAATCCGGCTACCTCAGTAAAAAAAGGCACTTGGCACAGACAATTTTCAAAGGGGATTGATTTTCATTAAAGCTGGAAACTTTGCTAGAAGGTGGAAAACTTCAGGTAGGGTAGCTTATACTTTTCCATGACAACAAGCAACGAAGAAACAAAGGTAATGAACAGCTAGAAATAAGATGGGATTACCACACACCCTTACCCCTCCCCCTGCGGGATGTTGAGAGGAGAGTGTCCAGATGCACTGGATTCAAGGCGGGGCTCTGGGGCTTGAGGGGAGGGGTGGTAAAGCAGAGACCAGACCCCAGAGGACAGAGCAGAGGTTCAGATTCAGAGAAGACAAGGGAGAGTTCCTCTTCCTAGAATCAGGGGAAAAGCTGTACTGCTAGCTTCTGGAACCGGGCTATTTACTTATATATTTTCACAAGGCAAAGGTTTGATCAGAGGAACAACGTGCTAGTCCAGGGTACTGGATCCACCAAACAGCTCATTAGGCCAAGCCACCATCGGCCTTCAGGATTCCCAAGGGCCTGGGAGACAGGGCCCTGGCAACCAGAAGCCAGAACACGTAATTTCTTTTTTTGTACAATATCCACATCAGGATTCTCCTTCATGAGTTCCAGGTCACTGCTTTCAGAACATGTGGCTTTCTTGGACATCCTTCCTGGAAAAATCTGTGTTGCTGCCTCCCTCCCTCTAGTTCTCATGATAACAAGGTTCTATGAACACAGTTAAGGGGGAATAGAGAAAAAAAAATATTGACTTATAAAACCTTATCATCTGTACCCCTGGGTACAAATAACAGAACATTAAGTTTGTGGACGGTGGAGAGGTCCTGAGCTTTCTACAAGCCAGTGCACCATGAAGGTCCGTTTTCCTCAATCAGAGTCCCTGTGACCGGGCCCAGGATCCTCCCTCTCCTGGTTCTCTGACCTTGTGTGCTGTCTACGGTGCAGACACTCCTACCAGAACCCAAGTCCTCGGGGAGCCTTCAACCCCACCGTTTGCTCAACTTTCTGTTCCTGCATGACTCAGGAGTGTGGGCTCACTCAACTCGCTAAGGGGGAATCTACGGAGAAAGTATTCTCATTGCTGGAGTAAGAAGTACTAGGAGAGAAAACAGTAAGAGGGAAGCCTGATCAGATCTGCCCCAGGTTCTCTCGGCCACTGCTACTCTTTCTCATGCCTTAGAGCAATAAAAAATAAATAGGAAGGATGGAAACAGTACACATCCCCTCAGCACTGCACTGATGTTTTTTATAAACAGCAGTTAAAAAAACTGCTTTTCTTTTTTAACTTTCATTCTAATCCAACGACAGGAAGAGACATGTCTGAAACACTATGCATGCTGCTCTGACCGATTCTCATTTTCCATTTCCCAAAGTATAAACTCCGGGATGCCCACAGGTGCGTGTCAAGTTAACAATTCAGAAATGAGGAATTGGGCCATTTCATGCAATTGGTCATTTCTTTGGGTAACCAGTACTAAAGGCAGCAGTTAAAAAGTTGGAGGTGTGGTAAGGAGTATTTTATTATCCATTGTCAACACTTCAAATAAGTTAAGGAGGGAGTGAGGCATTAAGGGTGGAAACTATGGGATAAATGGGGTTTAATGAAGAAGAGAGATCAAGCTGGTGTTCAAGGTGGTGTGTGGTCTGGAAGAAGCCATGTACCAGGGACAGACTTGACCGCAGACAGTCACTGAATAGGCCAAAGAGGACATGGTGGGACTCTGAAAATGCCCTAAAGTCCTCCCTCCAGTTTTCCCATATCTCAAGTTTTAGAATTTAGGGTCTAAGAGTTAACAATTTTACAAGCCATTAGAGCACCACCTTTCAACACTGAGCCCTTTATGTTTCTAAATTTTCACTAGTGGATCTTCCAAAACTTTCACCTAAAATATAAACTAGCCCCATATAAAGGAAGCAGGAAGTAGATTTGTTGATGTATCAAGCATGGTGTTAGGCAATGCTATTATTCCCTCACATAACCCAAATCTTGTGAGGAAGGAGTTATCTTCTTATTTGATGGGTACAAATAAGTGACTAACCATCTTACCTTGTACCTCAGAGCTCTATGAAACAAAGCTCTAAGGTCCAATCCCAAAGCTCATGCCCTCTCTATCACATCATGATACTGCAGTGAAAAACCCACCATATATATACCATTCATTGACTCAAAGACATTTCAAAGGGGACAGAATTGACTCTAGAAAGGTACATGAAATTAAAGTAAGATTTGAATGTGGTTGCGTGATTTCTGGGAAGGTACAGTTTATAATTTCCATCAAATTCCCAAAAGGTTAACCCATAAAATCTGAAGAACCATGACACTCTGTGAAACTAACAGCCACAGTCTCCTTCAGTCCCACCATATGGCATCCTGAGCTTATTCCCAATAGACTCAGTTTTCTCCAGTGACTGGAGCGAGGTTGGAAACCTTAGAAAGAAGGAGATTAAATAATAATGAAATATACAAGTCCATTTAGCTATGTGTGCTGTCTGGCGGCTGCCCATATAATTTCTGGTTATCAGTACACCCCAGGGGCTATTGCAGGTTCATTAATATAATTTTAGGCTAGAAGATCCTTGGCGATCATAGAGTCCAATTTCCCTCAGCTTGCAGATGTTAAAACCAAGACCCAGACGGCTTGAGTGACTCACAGATTGTCACATAACCCTTCACTGGCTTGATAACAGATTTAATATTTACCTAGGCATTAGGCACTTTGGGCCATCATCTGTGCCTCCATGGTCAGTCAAGGGAAGGAGAAAACACTGGGCTCATGCTCAAATTGCCCCTTCCAGTTCTAATATTGATCTAGCATAACTAGATACTATGTAGCTTTTGCATTCTAATCAGATTCTCATGGTGGCACCAGAGCCGTCTGGCACCAGTGTGGTCTGCAAGCGAAGTCAGGAAAAGTTGACATGAGGCTGAGGATTCTTGTATTCTGAATTAGTAAACCAGAAAAAAAAAAAAAAAAAAAAAGAATATGCACTTCTCAAATGCAGCTCAATGCAGCAGACTGTACCAATTTTGCTAATATAAGCCAAGTTATAATGATAAAATCAGTAATTTAATTAGTCTATTGCAAATGAAAACATTTTATCTACACCATTACTTGAAAGCATTATGAATCTACTGAGTGCTTTCTCAGTGAAAATGCAAGAAGAAACTTTTTTCCCCCAAAAGTCTGTTTTAAAACCTTTGTATGAAGAAGAAACTGCTAAAATAAATTTCATTTTAGAGTGCACTGTAAAATTTTATATTGGTTTAATCTGATGCATGCTCCTGGTCATCAAACATGCTCCAAAGGTACTGAAATAGATATGCGTGTACAATACAGAGCTCTGGAAGGGAGTCCAAGGAAGTTCTACACACCATGAAAACTCATTTGGGCAACTCACTTGCAATACATTCTAATTTTTTTTGTTACTCATTTTGCCCCCCCCCCCCCCCACTGTCTGCATAGAATCTTGACTCCCATATAATAGGGGTGATTGAATATGTTCCACATGGGGTCCCAATTAGTCTTCTTTCTGACTTATACTGAATATTTTTCTTAAGGTAAACCTTCATTTATTTTTCTTTAATTTTACTGGAGTATAGCTGACTTTTGTCAGTTTCAGGTGTACAGCAGAGTAAATTGGTTATGCATAGACACATATCCACTCCTTGTAAACCTTCATTAATTTTATTCTTCTCTTCCACCTCAGAGGAAGAGTGCTCTCAACTTTCTAAAATGAACCCTACACTTTAAACTCTCCATCAGATTCCCACCTGCCTACAGGAAGATCTTGCTCCATTAATTTCTCTCTCTCATCTCCCATCTTTCCTGGCAACCTATGAATATGTGCTCAACATATTAAAAAAAAAAAGGAAAAAAAAAGCAGAGCATTGTAGAAGGTTAGATGGATAACGGAGGACTCTGGAAGGCACTGATTCAACCATACCTGGAGCCCATTTGAATGCTTCAATGCCTTGAATATATTTTTCTTTAATTCCTCAAACATATTTATCACAGCTCTTTCAAAGTCTTTGTCTGCTAAATCCTACATCTGGATCATCTAGGAGTTATTTTCCATTGAATCCTTTCCTTTTTACTATGGTTCATATTTTCCCATTTCTTTACAAATATAATAATTTCGGTTGAACCACTGATTGATTGTGGAAGTTTTGGAGTCTGTTTTCTCCCTCCGAGGTGTGATTAGGGACAGGAAGAAGAATAAGATTAGCCAGTGAGAAATGTGGACATTTAAGAGAGTAGAGATTCCTGAAAGCCAAATGCAAACAAAAAGTGTTTCAAAGAAGAATGGAATAGGTAACTGTGTCAAGTACCAAAATACCACTGTATGTGCAACATGAAGTTTTTGGTGACCCTGAAGGAGAAATTTGGGGAGCAAGAGGGCGAAAGCCTGATCGGAGGTGGCCCCAGAGAGGTTAAGAACAGGAACTGGAACCAGAGTACTGCCAACTGTTTAGAGAAGTCCTCCTCTAAAGGAGGGCAGAAAAACTGGGATGTAGCTGGAGGGGAAGGAGGGGCAAAGAAAAAAAATCAAATTAAAGATGAGAGAAGTAACAGGTTTGCACACCATGTGGACAATTTGGTGACACAGGCTGAAGAGGGGAGAACTGGTGTAGCAGTGGTCATGAGTAAGTACAAAGGAATGAGATCTAGTGACCAAAAAGTAGCGTGGGTGGTTCATTCAGAAGTGTGGGTGGTTCATTCAGAATAATGTAGGCACAGAGCCTGGGGCCAGGTGGCTCTGCTGATGGGCTCCTTGGCAGGTCCCTAATACTTGCTACTTTTTTTTTTTTTTAAAGAAATAGGAAAGAAGGAGATCAACTAGAGACAATAAAGAGGATGTGTGGAGGTTTAAGTAGAGTGATGGCCAGACAAGGGAAATATAACACAGCCACCGGGCAGCACTAACGACCCCTACCCGTTAACCATCGTGAGTTAGTTATGAAAGTGAGACCACCCGTGTGGTTGTTTTTTCACTGGAAATGTTGGGAAGCAAGGGACCCTGCATAGAAGGAGTCGGATTTAGTTACATGGAATGAGGGTACAAGCCAGGGAGTAATTTTAACGAAGAGCCACACAATGAAGCTGGGAGGAGGGAATCAAAGCTGTGATAGGTCGAGGGTGGCGAGGAGGTGGCAGGATCGATGGATTGTAGGTCCCCGTGCACTGCTGGAACTGGAGTAATAAGGGGAGCGAGATGTAAAGGCAAGTGGCGGTTGGCAATAGGATTTGAAAATAGGATTACGACAGTGATGCCATGGTTGGTAATGAGGAGGGTTAGACTCTGCCCGCAGGAGTGGTTGTGGAGAGGTAAAGGACAAGGTCAGCTCAGATGTTTTCTTCTGTAGAAGCCTGATTTCACCTTTCCTCTCCTCTTGCCTTCTAAGTCCCATCATACTTCATCTCGATTCTTTGTCTACTTTGCATTGGTTATTCAATAGATGTATTTTAGAGTATAAGCTCCTTGAAGTGTACAGTGTCAGCTATTTCTGCATCCCTTGGTGCTTAATGGTTCCCTGACCGTACAACTATTCAGGATAAGAGCATTACATACAATTGTGAAATCAATAAATATACAGATAATAACTTTGTGCCAAGCATTCTCCCACATGCTTTATATAATGTTACTAAACTTTAACACCCTTCTGTGGCTATGTGATGCTTGTAATACATGAACAGAAATTGTGAGAAGAGAATGGTTTAACTGATGTACTTGGTAAGACTACAGTCAAGGGTGTGTGTTTGTCAGGAAGCATGTAAGGATCAGGTGGCTTCTGGCTGAAGCCACATCGTGGATTTTACGGAGCAGGGTAGGTGCCAGCAAACTTTTTCTATGAAAAGCCAGAGAGTAAATATATTTTGTATGTGGCTATATCGTCTCAGTAGCAACTAGTCAGCTGCCATTGTGACATGAAAGCAACACCAGACAAGGCATAAAGGAACAAGGGTAACTAGGTTCCCACGAAACAGTATTTATGAATTACTGAAACTTTAATTTCATACAGAAATTCATACAAATGTTAATTTCATATAGCACATGCCATGATATATTCTTTTTCTTTGGACTTTTTTGCCAACCATTTTAAAGGATAGAATGGTCCTGGGTTGTTCAAATATGGGTGGCAGGTCTTTGGCCTGAAGACTATCTAGTTTGCTGACTTCTGGGATAGAGAAAAGCCCTCATGGGTTTGGCTCAGGCAGTAGTTCTCGGGGTTTGTGGAAGCTCAGGTTGGTTATTCTTCCTGTTCTCCTGCCTCTTGCTCTGGGGTCACTGGTATAATCTCATAACCCTCGGAAAAGCATTTCCGGAAAACACTTTTTTGGCTGTCAGAATTCCAGGGCTGGGGAGATAGACGGCCGAAAAGAAAGACAAGACGGCAAAGAGCAAAGGCAAGTTCCGGGAAGGGGAGGCCCTCTAAGCACGCCTGTTTTAGTCCTTTTTATCAAACCAAAGATTAGAGGGATGAAGTGACTTCCTCAAGATGACACATCTCAAACCTGGCAGAGCAGAACCGTGGACCTCTTCGGTCCTTATTTCCTCGGCCATTCCCCTGTGCAAGGCCATGCGAGTCAGGCTGATCACCAATCAGCGCCTTGCTCTGAATGCGCTTATCACATTCCATAGGCCAGGCACACAGAAGGTTATGGATTTGTTATCTGAACAAACGAATTCACATTTAAATACTGACATGGTGTGAGAGGAAGTGTTCAGTACCTCAGTGCACGACTCAGGCTTTTATGCAAGGCAAGGGTACTCTACAAACCAGCCATTAAAGGGCTAATAGCACTCCTTTTTTTTTTTTTTTAACTAGTACAAATTCCATTTGGGTAAATTAGCCCATGATTTGCCACAGTTAAATCTCCAAAAGCTGTGAGATTGGTGAAAACTCCCAAGTGAAATGCACTGAAGGATCTCAGCCCTGCATTTTCAAGTTTCCTCTCCATAGCCCAAATTTCATAAAACATAGGACAATTTCTACAGCAAAGACGGGGGTCTAATGGGCACAGAGAGGCCTATATCCCAAGCATATGCATATGTTCCCTTGTTTTCTACCTGATCCACTTAGTTCACCTTTGATGAAGTACTTGCTCTTTCCTGTATCCCTCTGTTTATGTAAGAACATGATGAAATCGAGGGATGCTCAGCATGGGGTTATTTTAGACACTGTTGGAAGGCTTTATGATCCTTTGGCTGCCTGAGGACAAATCTCCAGTTAAAGAAGCTACAGTATGAAGGGAAGCGTGCATTTGGCCAAGACTGAACATCAGTAGGTCCTGTTTTAGCTGTGTCAGGTTGACTTCCCTTTACATCAAAGGAAAATCCATAGCCAAAGGGTTTTCGGTGCTTTGTTTTCTTTTAAGACCAACCAGAGAGATACAAAGAACTCCAAAAGAGTCTTGGTTTTTCAACCTGAAGTTTCAAATAGATGCAGGATCACTCACACCCCTAATAAGGCTGGTACATTATTAAAGTTTGTTTGTTGTTTAAATTCTTGATTTAATTCTTTTTAATGCCTTCTGGGGTGGCTCTACTTGGTTCCAGTATCAACAGGGTATTAACTGCCAATGGTGGATAAGTAATATGAGCAGTACTGGAAAAAAAAAAAGGGAGAACATGAAAATGAAAAATGTTCCTTTTACATCTTCACAATAGGAAATATGCAGCTGCTTCCTAGAGCAGTTATACCAATAGTAATAATAATTTTAACAATGATAAAAGCCTGTTTGTATGAAGGCAAATCTTAGTCCCCCCCCACACCTTTCCTTTTTGCTGTTGCAAATTTATCACTTCCATCTGCTGAATAAACAGATACATTCCCAGGTCATGATGTTTGTTGCACAAAACAATTCATAGGCAAAGGAAAACGGGGAACAGTTCTGATAAGGGAATTCATCTGAACCGCTCCATGCTTGAGTACACACGTGGAAATTTCGATGACTCTAGGAAATGCCATATGCAGATATTATTCAAGGGTGTTTTAAAAGCTTTACTTCTAGAGGTGTATTCCTATACCTCTTCCTGAGCAGAGATGCTCTTCTTAAAAGGTTGCCTTGTCTAGGTTGTGGTTTTAATGATAAAGGAAAAAATGATGGCCAATGTTGTTACTCTGGTGTTTTAAAATATACTTAAAAATTCCCCAAACATGAAAAGGTCACCCTAATTATCCCTGATGAGAGAGGATGGTGGCTCTCATTTCTTAGTTTTTTGGTGAAGGCCACCTGGGATGGGCTTGCGAGGGGGGGGAGGTTAGTATGAGAAACAATAGATGATTAAACACAGCCACCCATGACTGACAGCTGTTTCCTGACATTTGGGTTAAGTCACGAGGGAAGAGACCCAAAAGGGCCAAGGGAGCAGGTTTACATGCGCTCCTCAATTATTCTTATGAGATTCATATAGCTCCATAAATGAGCACCATGCTCTAATAAAAAAAAAATACGTCAAAATCAATAGAAATCCCTGCTGTTCAATTCTTTCACCTCTTGAATTTGAGTGTAGGCCATTTCAAGGACTATTCTTCTTCTTGTCATTATTACTGATTTCTCTGCCTTGAGGACTGTATTTTCTGTATAAATTTTGCATACAGATTTAACAGTCTTACAAGGTTTTAGTCCAAATAAATAGAAAAATTGCTCCCCAATAAAGAGTGAACTAAAACACAAAGTTAAATGAAAACTGAGGTGCAAATTTAGCAGTTTGGGAGGAATGTGAAGCCTTTTCACATTCATTGAAAAAACCAGTGATATTTCAGTACTCTTTAAAAATCCAGTAAAGTAGGAGGCCATAAACTCTCATAAGAAATCTCCCAGGTTTTAACTGTTCACCAGCTGTTTTCAGATTCCTTGAATACCAATTTCCACTAGAAGGCTGAAGGCTGGGAGGGTAGAGAAGAAAGCACAAGCCTGAGGTGGAGGTAGAGATATAATGAACAGGGTGTGATAAGAACCTCTGAGTAAATTTACATGAAAAGAAAAAGTCCAAGGCCAGGGACATCTACTTTTTACTTGGCATAAAATTTCCTGCACACATGTAGATCTCAAAGAATTCCTTTGGAAAACCAGACGGAAGTGTGTTCTCCACAGCAAATGACAGAGTACAGCTAACAAGATCAGTTTATCAGTCACTCACCACTCAGGAAAAACTCCAGAGCTCAGTGAAGAATCAAGCACAACAAAAGTAGCCTATTTTCATTCTGATTCGACTTCACTGCATCAATTCCATCAAATTGCATCAAACACTTTATAGGATTGCTGATCAATGCCAGGAAAATTTTAATGGCAAGAAATAATTTTTTTCTTTTCTTTTTTTTTAGGTAAGATTTAGACAAAGAAATCTGGAGCTGCTCTAATATGTTAAAACGTCAGGAATATCCAAGCTCCTAGTTCTTCACAAGAAAAATCAGCACTAGGTTAAAGTTTAGATGAGTGTGTTTGGGTATTTGTCAGTACTGAATGAAAGCGGGAATACGCATGCAATGATCCCCAAATGTGAAAGTACTGCTTCAGGAAATGCCCCGTAAGTCATGCTTGTTCTCAACATGGTTTGAAAGGCATAAGGAGCAGCAAATTTCACTCTGGGGTTCTGCAACAAAGGCATAACTTCAACTTTTACTAAAACTTGTTCTTTCTCTTTAGGGAAAAACAGGTGGAATCTGTGCTTTGTGTGTTATACAAGGTTTTCAAATGTAGCTTATGTGGTGACGGAGTGTAACAAAGCTGTCTCAGATTTTTGTTGCAGCTGCAGTGAGATTTACATGATGAAACACCAAAAAGGGGTGTTCTCCATTCTGGCAGCTTCTGTGTTTCCATCAGCTCCTGAAGATTGTCCCCATTTCATTGCTTTCTGAGAACCTCTTCCTCATGGTCTAGACATGACCCCATATGGTAGGATTTACCTAGAAGGGATGGAGAGGGTAGGAGAATCTGAAAGAGGGACCGCCTTCTGCAGAATCAGAAAAAGGGACCCGACCGTGGTCCGGTGGGGGGAGGAAGGCTACCTTTCAGAAGCTGGGAGAGAGTCTGGACCAACTGGCTCCAGCCTGCTCATCCATTCACCAAACCTTTACTGAGAAATTGCTATGTAACAGACACTAGGGCAAGTGGTGAAGAAGCCCTGGTCTCTAACCTCAGAGAGCTTTGGGAGCAGCAAGAAAAGAGTTGCCACACAGAACGGGAAAGGGCAGGCAATAATAATTCAGAATGATAAATGGGACCAAAGCAGAAATACATGGCCCCGCAACTAGGGAAGGATAGAGAAGGGCGGCCAGACCAGCCGAAGAGGGCTTCTCAGAGAAACGACACCTGAAGAGAGGGAGGGGATTTCCAGGATAGAGGGTGGTTTGTGTGTGTGTGTGTGTGTGTGTGTGTGTGTGTGTGTTAGTATTAGAGAGACAGAGAGAGACACACGCAGACAGAGATAGGAAGAGGAAGATGCTGGAAAAAGTATTCTGCACAGGAAAAAACACGTGAAACACGAAGCACTTGGGATGGGGAAAGTGGCTGAGGGTGACAGAAGCAGGGCAGGTTCGCGAGAAGCTGAGGCAACTCGTGCAGACGTCCACATAGGAAGCGCCTTTTTAGCCCAGGTTAAGGATGTCTTACGTGTCCCTGAGGATGCTATAGTCTAGGATACAGGTGTGATACAGGTCAACATTTGGCAGCCAGTGGAGTTTAAAAAGGCTTAAAAGGGGCACGGGGAACTGAGTCGGAAAGGAGACTCTGGGTCACAGGATGGATCCTTCCAACAGCTAAAATGAGAGTTATGGCTGCAGGCTGACACATGGGAGGGGGTTCACTTCTGTTAGGCAGCAGGAAGAGGACCCGCGACACATTATTCGCAAGAGGCATCAGAGCCAGTTACCCAAATCCAGTCAGACTGGACTGAAAAACCAGACTTGTTCTCATCACCTCGTCAATGGTTGCTGAGTCCTCTGAATGTTGAATTACTATTTCTGACTACATTTTCTGTCTTCCACATGGCAAATGGGTGTATCTGAAGCTTATTTCATTACAACGACTTTCAAAAAGTTTGAAAGTATGATCTTTTTGAAGGCAGTAAATATTACACTCCACGTCTTCCCTTTTGGATGAGCCTTCAGAGATTCAATTTCAATTTGTATGCCTTTGAAGATAATCTGACCTGCTTATTCACAATTCGGCATTAAAACCAAAGTGGGGCGCCTTCAGGTGTAGACAGAGCCTTTAGCAATCATAAAAAAACCTGGTAGGTAATAAAATCATAAAATGTCTCATCATCATCCGCCTAACAATGCAATCTGTACACACAAGAGCTCCAGGTCGATGAGTCTGTGGTTACACATTGAGGCCACTCATTTCTATAATGATTTTTATTTTTTCCATTATAGCTGGTTTACAGCTTTCTGTCAATTTTTCAACTGTACAGCATGGTGACCCAGTTAAGCATACATATACAGATTCATCGCGAGTGATTAGACATAGTTCCCGTTGCTATACAGCAGGGTCTCCTTGCTTTTCCATCCCAAAGGCAATACTCTACAACTGTTAACCCGAGCTCCCAGTCCATCCCACTCCCTCCCCCATCCTCTTGGCATCCACAGTCTGTTCTCCAAGTCTGTGATTTTCTTTTCCGTGGAAAGGTTCATTTGTGCAATATATTAGATTTCAGATATAAGTGATATCATATGGCATTTGTCTTCCTCTTTCTGACTGACTTCACTCAGTATGAGAGTTTCTAGTCCCATCCATGTCGCTGCAAATGGCATTATTTTATTCTTTTTTTATGGCTGAGTAGTATTCCATTGCATATATATACCACATCTTCCTAATCCAATCATCTGTCAATGGACATTTGGCTATTGTCTTGGCTATTGTGAATAGTGCTACAATAAGGATGCGTGTGCAAGTGTCTTTTTCAAGGAAAGCTTTGTCTGGATATATGCCCAAGAGTGGCAGGCCACTCATTTCTACTCCTTTAAAGCAAAAGCCTAACAGAGTTGGCAAAGTTCTTACTAAGAGAAGATTTCCGGCATGAAAATGAGAGTTCGGACATCATTTAATTGGAGAATTCAGAATAAGAAATATACTCTAGGATAGATCTGATCATTTCCCCAAATAACACATCACATTTTTGTCTCAGCGGTCCCTTCTGATGCATCTTAGTGTTTCACTTACTCTTATTCCATCTTTAGTCAATAGTACAACTTAACAGGAGTAAATAAACATGATCCCTTAATAAACATACGTGATTTTGAAATGACTTATACTTTACAAAGCATGCCAGTACAGTCCTAATTCTTGGAATGATAATCCTGTGCAATGCAGTTTTATCATGAAAGTTTTAAAAGTTATCCTGAAAGCAATAAAGAGTTCCTTTGAAAAGCCACAGAAGTTTCTGGCCAGCTTTTAAAGAGACTGATAAAAATAAACTTCTTTGCTCCCTGGAGCTGCAGCCTTCAGATACCTTACCTTCCATGTCTCTTTTCCAGTCCTCCATGGCCGCCTGGAAAACAGCTCGCCAGGCACTGACGGTGGGGGAGGAGGGGGTAGGGGACATCTAATGTGAAGGGAGAGGTAAGCTTTTAACCCTGCTGTCAGTAAAGAAAAGAGGAAGTGGAAGCTAGGGCTGCTATCGTCTTTTTTCCCCACCTTCTTTAGCCCAGGCAGGGTGTGAGGTCCCTAAAGGAAAAAACACAATATGTTTCAGCTTTTCTCAGTCTGGCAAAGCCTCCAGGAATACACTGAATGGTGCATTGCTGATAGGCCCTCTGCTGCATTCAACCCCCAGAAAACAAGCATGACAATCAGCCTCCTTGCTGAAGACACTGGGAGATGGCAGGAAATTACAAACAGGAAGCGCACCAGAGGGGGAACATAAGCGCCTTCTACAAAAAAGCAAGGTGCTGACGAGGCTTGGCATTTGAATCGATTAAAATCAAGTAAGATTTTTGAACACTTTAAAGGGGTAGCTTGAAGCAGTAGTTTCGATTTGTTATAAAGAATGTATGTACAGAAATAATCATTATTTTAAAAATTTAATCTTCAGAAACTGCATGAGTGCCTGTGTCTACGTATACATACTATTAAATGCATGTCATATTTTGAAGCCCCTTGGTGGAGACACTAAGTGAAGAAATATTCTTTCTACAATGAATGGCATGTTGATGTTAAAAAATTCCACCTTCTTGTTTATTTTGAAAGCTACCTTTCAGAAATGTAATATGCGGCTGCTGGCATCTCTGAACTCACTCTTCCATTTTCCAGGCAGTCTCAGCCCTGAGTCCTGCATTCTTGCCATATGCCAAGGGTGAGGCCATTAATATGTAAAAGAAGCTGGTATCCAGAGAATTGACTTTATAATTGGAGAACACCAAAATAAACCTAACACTTCTCTACCAATGCTGCGCCCCAGCGTCCCTGTTCTGTTAGGCTATTAGGCCATGTCCAATTTTCTCGGTCTGTCAGAGGATACAGCTGCCTCCATGTGCCAGCAAAGCTTTAATTATGGGGACTTCCCCTCCCACTGGAAAGCCTCTTCCTGTGGTTTGAAAGTTTGAATAATTCAAGCCCATGTTAATACACTATACTGTGGGCTCTGTTTGGCCCACCGAGGTGCACTGGGAACCGTTTTCTTTCCACAGATTTGATTTCTTTCTTTCCCTCTCCCTTCCTCCTTTTGCAATCCTTTCTCACTCCCTTTGCTCCCATTGTTAAAGGCATGAACCAAGGAACACTCAGCACCTTGAGACTCTCGGAATTTGGCACAGCTAATCTCACAGACCTGCTTGTGGGAAGCCACAAGGAAAATAATCTCTCAACTAAAAGTTTCTCAAATATAAAACTTTATTCCCCGAACCTTTTTTTTTTAAAATATATATAATGAAAGGTAATACGATTTAAATACTTTGGTCCAGAATTTTCAGACTTCTAAATATATTTCTCCCCAGTTCAAGCTATTAATACGGTTTTACTCCTAAAATGGATCAACAGAATTCTTAATCTATCCTGTTGAAGCTACACAGAACTGATATAGATAAATCCTATTTTAAACCAAATTCTAGACTTCAGTCTTTGATCAGCTTTTTGGCCTTTGCTTAAGATACCAACTTTAATTTCCTTTTATTCTAGTTTTCAGTCTGGTTTTGAGTTGTCATTGTGACTTCTTTAGAACCGAAGTCAGCATCAAGATAATATGTGGTTTCCTTGGATTAAGGGTTACCAAGATTTCTAAGTTTGGTCTGTCATTCACTACCTGCAAGGCCTCTCAGAGGCTCAGCTTTCTCATCTATAAAACAGGAGTAGCAATACAATCACAAGCTAGAACCGGCAACAAAGCAAATAGAATTATATTGGCAAAAGCTTTGTTAAAATTATAAAGTAATATAAAGAAGTCCTTTTTCTTTTCTCTTTTTGGTTGCATCTAAGGCACATTTAACAGGCCGGGGATTGAACCTGTACCACAGCAGTGGCAATGCCAGATCCTTAACTCATTGAGCCACCAGAGAGCTCCAGGAAGTCTTTGCTATTATTACTTTTCATGTCATAAAAGAAGCATCATCTCTGGCTTATACTCCAACTTGTTGATTTAAGTAAAAATGTTTTGTAAGTCTTTCTTTTCCACCCAGTTAGAGAAAGGTCATTGTGTTTACACCGCAGATGGCGAGATTCTCTTCCTTTCCTCCACGCTGAATCTGTTGTTTTAGGAGGAAAGAAAAAGGTAGGGAAGAAGAATGTATTTCTGGAAACTCCTAAAGAAGTACTCAAGCCCTCTAGCTAATAAACCAGATAATTTGTGAAAATCATTGCCTGTACTGAGAAGCGGCCTTAGAAACCGTTTCAGGGGGGTCAAAAAAAATGATATAAATTGCAGAGTTCTCTTGTGGTCCAGTGAGTTAAGGATCTGCATTGTCGCTGCAGCAATTTGGGTCACTGCTGTGGTGCAGGTTCGATCCCTGGCCCAGGGACTTCCACCTTCCATGCGCACGGCCAAAAAAATGATATAGCTCCAAAAGGAACTTCAAATCTTTTTCAGCAGCAGGTGGAGTGTTTAGGCAAAAATTTAGATAGAAAGAACTTACTGAAAATAACACTGCCTGTATCTGTGGGATTGCAACAGCTGATGAAAGTGTCAGCCGAGCCTACCATTTGGAGGTTATTTCCATCTCTGTGAAGGTCTAAGCACTGGATGTTAACTATATATCTGCCTTGTTATTGACTGGGAATCTGGTCTTCAACACCCAACATCAAGAAAAACAAAACAAAACAAAACAAAAGTGATAACAAAATGATTCGTTCCTCATATACCGTTACATTACTTAGAATATAAAATGCTCGATCTACTACCTAGGAGGAACTTAAAACTCATTAAAGAATTTTAAAGTTTAAAACCAAATCTACATTGGCTTCATTTTTCACATTAACAGTGTATTCTTCATTGACAAACCCATTCATAATGCACAGACCTGAGGGCTTTATACTGTGCTGAACCGCAATTTTACAAAGGCAGTATTTTTGGTGTTAATGGCAGAGGTGTTACGAGTCACATATATTTAAAGTTTTTTTTTTTTTTTCCTTTAAATGTGTTCTCTTTTATGGTTAGAAACCGGCTGTGAAATCATTCATTTCCAAAGACTTGTGCTATGAGTTGGGAAGAGAGCCTGAGCCAGGAGATCTAGTCTTAAGTGCAACTTGGCCTCAGAAAAATCTGTGGTGACTTTCTACACGGGTCTCCTCAACCAGGACCGTGCGGGTGCTGAGTCCTCCAGCTCCTAAAAGCCTGGGTCTAGGGCTACAGGAGCCAGGGGTGGGGGAAAGAGCTAAACTCCTTTAATACCAATGTTACAAATCTTTAGACTGCTTTCTATAATAATTTGTAGGAAGTAAAATTACTACAAACTAAGAGTTTACAGTCAAAATAAATTTATTTTGTAGAGATAAAAACTAAACTCTCAATTTGCCTTTCTGAGATACACACACACACACACACAAATATACACGTGTGTGTGTGTATGAGTGTGTGTGTGTATACTTGTTTATACGTACACACACGTATATTATTGTATATGAAGGTCAGAGAAGAACAGTAGATTTGAAAGAAAAAAGTATGAAACTTGATAAAATTAAGCTAGGGGAAAAAGAAAGCATCTGTAAGACTAAAATTGATCTGCAGCTCGTGTTAATCTATATATACTATTATATGACTCATTCTATAAAGTACAAGAATATTTTATGTGCACACTATTTTCATATGTATGTGTTTTACAAAGATAAATTGTCTAGTAAAGATGTGCATGGTTTTTAGCCAAGTATATCATATTCTATTGATTAATTTGTTTAATAAGAGAAGAAAATAGGCCTGTTTATGTTGTACCAGGAAAAACCTTCTTTTTCTTCCCCATCAGATGTATAATTGTCTTTATTCATTCTACCCTTTCATGAACTAACCCTGAATGAACAGTGACTTGCTAAACTTTTTCTCCTTCAAGCATACTATTTTGCTTTCCATATTTTCTTGTGATTAACTTTCAATTAGGAAAAAGTAAATAACTTTAAAAGTTGTTACAAATTATATTATTATATTATTAAATTTATCATTATTATATTTATTTATTACTATAAATATTTATTATAATCTGTTTTGAGAAGAAAAGACACATTTTTGTCTGCTGACCTTACTTAGGTGGAAATGTTAAGATCTTAGTAACTTGGTAACATTCCAGTTTTAATCCATTAAGAAGAATGAAGTAAAAACCAAAGTGATATAATTTCTGTTTAAAAGAGTTAAAGGATGGCTGGAATTGTACTTAAAGCTTTCTTTTCTTTTTTTTTGAGATGAATCCATTTAATTGAGAGGCTTTGGGGGGAGAGTTGACATTCAATTGAGGGGTTTTGGGGGAGCGTCGATATTTAACTGAGGGGCTTTGGGGGAGCGTCAAAAGACTGGGAGAACAATGAGATCCGACACCCTCCTGGCTGGGATCTCCTAGCTTCACAGTCGCTGAAAAGCAAGATTTCTAATATAAGTTAAAGTCCTAGACCTTTTTCCCTCTTATTTAAGTGATAATTTAACATTTATTCATGGGAATTTAGGCAACTTAGAAAATGCAAACAATTAAATTTAAGAAGAAATTAA
>PVHT020000080.1:12893184-13115232 GCA_004024745.2 Catagonus wagneri
AAAAGACTGGGAGAACAATGAGATCCGACACCCTCCTGGCTGGGATCTCCTAGCTTCACAGTCGCTGAAAAGCAAGATTTCTAATATAAGTTAAAGTCCTAGACCTTTTTCCCTCTTATTTAAGTGATAATTTAACATTTATTCATGGGAATTTAGGCAACTTAGAAAATGCAAACAATTAAATTTAAGAAGAAATTAAAATAACTTTCAAGTCCAATTATCCAAGATAAGCACGATTAACATTACATAATAACAATTTTAACAATATTGAGTATTTACTCTGTACCCACCTCTGTTCTCTATTATATATAATTTAGAATGTATTATCTATATAAAATCTTTACTGTGTATAAACCCATTATCTCTACTTTGCAAATGAGGAAATTAAGGTGCAGAGATGTTTAGTAATTCGCTCTGGATCAAAGTCACATGCTCAATAAGTTGAGAAGCTGTTTTAAAAGGGCCCTCTCAGTTATGTCAGACTTCGACTGTAACCACAACTCTAGTACACAGGCTTTCCTCTGTGTGTATAACATAAAAAGGGACTATAATTTATATACTATTTTATAATCTTTTTTTGTCCATATAACATACAAAGAACCTCTTCTCACATCATTAAGTAATCCCCTACCACAGCACTTGAAAAAGAAGCATTTTGACAAGTAAGAGCTCTTATAGTATGGCTGTTTCCATCAAGGTATGATTCAAAAAGTCTAAGCAAAGAATGGTGTCTATTCTCTGACATGTATTCAAATCAAGTAAACATCACCTTCTTTGGGCAAACAGAAATTACCATAGCTGAACTGATCAATGATCTGATCAGTCCAATATCCTACTTCTGAAAATGTCCAATGCTGGCTATTTTAGTAGAAGACATAAAATCCCCCATAAAGTACCTAATTGTGTGATACACTGCGGTAAGATGAAAATTTCTCCTTTGCCCAGTTTCTCATCTTCTTCCACCTAAAAGCTTTAGAGGGAATAGTCCTTGAAATTTTATTCTACTGAAACTAGTAATGTGTGAAGACGTTATTTTAACACACATAGACACTCATATATGCACTATAAATGTGAAGAAGTTATTCCTGATAGCATAAGTCAGGAATTATTACAGCTATTTCTGTAAATACATAATACATGGAGTACACATAATTAATCCACTCCAACTATAAGAAAATACTTGCTAGGTAATATACAGCACCGGTGAAAGCAACAGGTAAACAGCATTTGATAAAATAATCTTTCCTCCATTAATGACGTATTGTAAAAATATACTCTTTAGGAGAGGTAACCAAAGAGCGATCATTGAGTGGCAAAATTCATTACAGGTGTTTCTCCACAGTACAACTCAGAAAATCAATACAATCATACATTTTATTTTGGTTTATACATACTGAAAGTCCCATTAACCACTGATACTATATTACATTTGCAGTTTAATGGGGTTCTAAAAATATCACTAAGTACATTGGCAGGGCAGCTGGGCAGACAGGGACATTTTAAAGAGGACTTAAAAAAATTCTGTGAGATCTTGTCTTTCTCTAGTGAAAGAAGACTTAATGGTACCTTCTACTTCCTGAGTTCCTGGAACACTTGCTGCAGAGACAGACAGACAGACAGACAGATATAAAGACCTAGAGATACAGATATGTAGATGTATGACACAAAACCCAAGAGCTTTGTGAGTTCCACTAAGTGGCTATCTATGGATGGATGGATTGTTAAAGGTTTTATGGAAAAAAAAAAGGCAGTTATACCATCTCTAGCCCCGTTCTTCCAGATTCTCTCTCATGTGTCTTTGTAGCCATCCCCCCAAACAACCAGCTTGTTAGATGTAGTTTGTATCCCCAAATTTAAATAACATAATTCAGTTCAGTAGAGACCCCGTAACCTGGAGGCTTTTCTCAGATCTGGTCAGCTACTGATTAATCATCCCAACTTCCCACAATAGTATCAATCCTTAGTTCCCTAGGAAGACAATGAATTTCATGTTCCAAATGCTTGACATGGTTCCAGGAACAGAGGAGACATTCAATGTTTCCTTATCGGACCAGTGCCTGACACATAGTAGGTCCTTGATAAATGCTGGTTGGTGGGATTCTGAAAGGGAGAATGAATATATTTAACCACTGACTGAGTTTCTCTATTGAATGTTATACATTTCAGTCCGGAATACACATATTTTAAAATCTATTTCATAGGAAGTATCATGATACAACGTTGTTGTTTTTACACTAAAAATTAACTCCCTAAAGACAACTCAGTCACCAGTTAAATAACACACACAGGATACTGATCAGGACTATTTATAAATTCTTCCTTGGGCAGGAAAAGCAACGCTGCAATGGCTTTCAAATCAGCAAAATGTACAGCCACTAAGTCCAGGAAACATGAAGACAGTATATGTTCTACAAGAGCAACAACTTCAGGTTTTTATTTTAAAATTAAAGACATAACACTGAAAGACAGTCTACCAATTATCTTCCCATTATTATCAAGTGGCCCCAGCCAGCAAGCCAGCACTGATAAGAGTTAATTCACCAACCAGTCTCCCCTGCTTCTGGCCTCTTGTTCCCACCTTAGGTAGGATGCAGAGAAACAGCTCCAGGAGCTTGGTTGCCTTAGAACCCTGCAGATGGTAAATGATAAAACCTTGAGTCTGTCATGACCTGTGTTTCAGTTTGTCAGCTGAGGAGGTTAATACGTGTAGTTACCGCCTTCTCACCAAGAGGGCGACGGCAATACTTTCTAGGACTTACCAGCTAAACTCCTTATCAAACATGTTCCACAAGTACAAACTTTCCATTTTGTAATATCACCCAAGTGAAGAACAGAATTGAAATCTGAAAGAGTAAACGTGATGAACTTTCAGTTTTTCAAACTACCTTTACGAACTCTGAAATGAAAGTTAAACATTTTGCATTCAAGTAATTCTCTTGACCACAGTTCTTAACTAAGCACAAAATGTCCCATGGGTAGCATGGTAGTGAGTATTGCAACAGTAATAAACGAAAAACAACAGTAATAAATTTCTTTTATAACCATGATTATATAAGCTCTGGGGGAGCCAAAAAGGCTACCTCAATTTATTACCTAAGAATTCTCTGTTCTTAGTAGTCACTGAAATGCAGCACAATTATAGATGGCATTTTTTCTCTGAGTTTCCTACTTGTGTACTATTTGCAAATGACTGAATAAATATGAAGATTAAATTACATACAAAAGTGTTTTTTTTTTGTTTGTTTTTGTATGGCTGCACCTGTGGCATATGGAAGTTCCCAGGCCAGGGGTTGAATTGGAGCTGTAGTTTCAGGCCTATGTCACAACCAGACCTGAGCTACATCTGTGACCTATAGGGCAGACTGAGGCAACGCCGGATCTCTGACCCACTGAGCGAGGCCAAGGTGTCCTCATGGACACAATGTCAGGTCCTTAATCTGTTAAGCCACAACAGGAATTCCCAAAAGTCTTTAATTTCAACTGTAAATACGTTTTTAGAATCTAACTAACATACCAAAGCAAATTGCACTCTCACTGCAGTGGCTTAGGGGCTTGGGTCCCTGATGTGGCTGTGGCGCAGGTTCGATTCCTGGCCTGGGAACTTCCACTTGTCACAGGATCAGACAAAAAAAAAGGTATGCCCTGTTCCAAACACAATGGCTATCCCTCTCAATAGCACAGGCAGAAAAGAACAAAGGATTCGATAATTTTTCTTTCTTGGAGTTGCAGAATAATCAGTAGTCAATTAGATTAAAAGGGGAACTCAAAGCTTCTCTAAAGATAGTGCAGTGGAAATATTAACTAGAACTCCCATTCTGAAATTTCTTCTATAAACTATGCCCTTCTGATCAAGATCAAGTGAAAACTGGACTCCTGACAGAGGAGATCACACAGAAAGAGGTAATGCCAAAAGGGATTTTATTTTCTTCAAGGTTGTGCAGTTCCACAGTCTCCTGTTCCTCACCAGCCTTGTCCTAGGAGAATTCACACTACTGTGAACATTTTTTTTTTTCAAAGTGATTTGAATACCAGATGGTGTATCAGAGTCAATGCTAAAATTTTCTTTTGAAACACAGACTCATTGGGAATGCACTTTGATTTCTAAAATCACAACTTAACAATTACTAGGTGCCATTTGTATTGGTACTGTCACATCCACCTAAGAAAACTTGAAAAAAGAAAAAAAGAAAGAAGATGGCTTTTTTTTTATTTTACAAGAGTTGTGTGACTCATTTACTATTTTTATTTTTTTGTTAATGAGAAGCCATTGACCCTTGAGGGAGAAAACTGGCAAGAGCAAGTTTTAAATCATCTATTACTTAAAAAATGCTTCCCACTGTTCCTCCTGATGGCACTATCAAGCAGCAAATGAAAAACTGGGAACAAATTTTGAAAGAGCTGGACCCTAACAGTTCTCAATTATGAGGAGTCAGCCCCACTCCGAATCTTTCTTGGTGCAACTGTTTCTGGCCTCTGTCAGAGGGGCTCTCCTCCTCCTCAGACCATGGGCCGAGGCAAGGCTGACTGATGCCCCTTCTCTCTGGAGATGAACGAAGTCTTGACATAGCTGGGTTCAGTCCCACCTACTCGGTCACTCAGAACTTCCAAATAATGGTTAGAAAATGCACGATTTCCCAGACCTCTTCTTTGGAGCATGCAGCGGGCTGATTCAAACAGGTTCACAACTATGCACATTTCATGGGAGGGGCACCCAGTGTCTGAAAAGAGCTTTGCATACAGCCACAGAGTTAGCAGGTCTAAGGACTTAGAGGGCAGTTTCGCACAGCACTGATGCAGCTGCAAGTTATCAGTGGATGGAATGGAAAGAATAGGGGAAAAAGTCAGGCCAGTCATTCACTGGACAGACATTTATAAGGCCCAGTCCTGGGCCTATTTCCCTGTTTGATGGGGGCATTAGATTCATAGATGAAGGCAGTGTGTGGATCAGGTGGATATAGATTTCTCGAAGGCGTTTAGTGAGCCTCTGGAATGTCCTTGTGGACAGGATGAGGAAAGGTGGGCTGCCCACTGGGGAGATTAATAGGAATGTCTGATAGATGTCTGGTGTCACAAGAAGGAGATTTGTAATGGCAGTGCTGGGGGCTCAAAGTTCAACTCTTTCCAATTCACCATTTGTTGTCAGTGTCTTCAGTGAAGACACAAAGAGCCTCTTGATCGGCTTAGTGCAAAGTTCTTGGGCTCTGGGTTGGAAAACGCTTTGACACTTTTAAAACCCTGTTTCCTCACATGTGAAAAGAGAAGACTAACAGTACAGACCTTATAGAAACACGTACCTGGAGAATGAAAAGAGATCAATGTTGGCACTAAATGCATGCTTAGTACCCCAAGGTCTGTTCTAAAGAACAAATCAGCACAGGACACACTCAGGAAGGCTAGCTGATGTGATTGACGGCAAGATCAAGATTTAAAATGACCCTGGCATACTGGAATAAGACGTGAAGAAACAACCTTTCAGAGGTTGCTTGTTGTAAGTTTCATGAAGGCCAGTCCATCTTGTTTATCGGTATGTTTACTGCATCTATTACAGAGCTTGGCAGATTTCACAAAATGTTCACTGACTGAATGGGTGAATAAGGTCTTAACTGAGGTGCAAAAGTCTTTTTTTTTTTTGCTTTTTAGGGCCGCACCCTCAACATACGGAAGTTCCCAGACTAGTGGTCGAATCGGAGCTACACCTGCCTGCCTACACAACAGCCACAACAACTCAGAATCCAAGCCGCATCTGTGACCTACACCATGTCAACTCCAGATCCTTAACCCACTGAGCGGGGCCAGGGATCGAACCCACATCCTCATAGATAATAGTCGGGTTCGTTAACTGCTGAGCCACAAAGGGAGCTCCCCAACGTCATTTTTATAAAGTACTGGGGTTACACACATGAGAAAACACAGTCATTCCTCAAGCTATTCACAGTCTGGTGGGGAGAAAGGCAGAGACATGAACAATCTCAGTGTGTTAAGTGCTAAGACAGACGTTGTACTCATCCAAGAGTCACTGCAGAGGCTCTTAGCTGACTTTGGGGAAGAATGAGCCTTGGGCTTCGTGGAGTGGAGTCTCTGAACTACCTAAGAGGTAGTCGAATGAAGAGAGGGTGGAGTGGGAAGGAAGGGGTTTCAGGCAGAAGAAGTTGCCCAGGGTTCAGAGGTGGGAGAGAGCTCCAAGTGTTTGGGAAACAGCAGTGAGCTCTCCAGGATGACTGCCGAAGACTTTAAGATGGAATGTGGTCTTAGAAGAGGCTGGGGGAGTCCCAAGTTGTCAAGAGCCTCATACACTAAACTAAGGAGTTTGTAAGTATTCTCTAGACAAAGGCGAGTCTCTGAAGTCTATTACCAAGGATAATGATTGCTTCTCCTTTCAGAAAGCCCACCCTCCCCAGAGTGAAGACACGGAGTAGACATAAAGACCAATCAGGAGATGGGTATAGCGAAACAGGTGGGAAACAAGGAAGTCCTAAATGAAAGCATTTGTGGCATAATTGAAGTATAAAAGTTAGGAAAGAGATCTGGATTGGTGACCTATTTTGTGAATCATTAGAATATGGACCATAATGCCTAACAACATGTAAAACTGCCCAGTAAAAAGATGAAGGATGCCACCTTGGAACATGTAAAACTGCCCATAAAAAGATGAAGGATGCCACCTTGTAAAATAACTCCAGCCTTTAAAAGGTGAATGCATGAAGGAGCCTGAGGTGAAGCAGTAAGAACCAAGAAGAAAAGGAGTAAGAAGTTCCAGGGCCTTAAAAGAAAAAAGATCAACAAGTAATCAATGCCTCAGAGAGACTAATACACGCAGGATCTGGTGCCGAGGAGATTATCAACAACCTCCACTTTTCAGTAGAATTTAGGTCAAAGGAGAAACTATTCTGTGGTGCTTTCTGGGGTGAATCAAAAGTGAGGAAACAAGAGCTATGAAGGCAGACATCTCTAAGAAAAAGCTTGACTGCAACCTCATAAAAGACCTTGAAGCCAGATCCATCCGGCTAAGCGGCTCCCAAATTTTTGATCTGTAGAAGCCGTGAGATAATAAATGCTTGTTTTGAGTCACTAAGTTTTGGGGCAATTTATTAAACAGCAATAAATTAGCAATACAGATATTTCAAAAAAAACGAAGAAAATGAAAAGCTTGACACAAAATCATGGAGAGATTTTAAGCTGTGGGAAGAGCTGGATGGGAATCTTCATCTAGAAAGAGGACCAGGAGTTTCCTTATGGCACTGGGTTAAGGATCTGTCATTGTCACCACAGCAGCTTGGGTCACTGCTGCGACTCGCGTTCGACCCCTGGCCCAGGAACTGCTATATGCCATGGGTGGGGCCAAAACCAAAACCAACCAAACAAACAGAAAGGGGACCAGGCTGTTACTGGATCTCAACACCAAGTCATGGAGAAACAACTGAAGGAGAGGCAGCTGCAGGAAGTTTGGAATTCAGAGATGTGACGAATTTTGCCTGTGTCCGGGAGTCAGCAGTAGGTAAAGAGAGTGGATATATGGAAGGTAATTCTAGCTCAATAAAGAAAAAAACTACAGAATTTGAGTTAGCCAACAACATAATGCTTACACTTCACCAAACTACAAACTTCTTGTCAGTTAAGTATTCAGGCAGAGCCTCACTAAGTGTTTGAGCAAGCTGCATAGCTGGCATTCTGGCTGCTGGTAAAACATTGGATTAGATGGTTTTAGATGTGTCTCTTTGAACTCCTAAAACTAATCCTGCGAAGTTTAAAGTTATAAACTTTTCCACCATATCTAATCTATTTAAAGAGATATATTTCTTCATCACTCTGGAATAAACTTAGTATTATGCAATATTGAGTCACTGAGGATATTTCAGTAATATTGGCTAAGATATGTGAAAAAGGCTTTTGAAAATCTTTACAGAGATCAAATGTCTGATTCTTCTGTTTATCTTTTTCTCCCAATTTTGAGCTAACACCTGAAGGTGAGGCTGTCTGTGTATTTGGGGATTACAGTTCTCTCATTGGATAGAGAAGCTTAATCTCGCAGATAATTATTTACATTCTAATGGTGAACACAGGTAATTATCTAACAGATAATTATTTACATACCAATTAAAAAGGCACTAGGAACTCTTTTTTTTCAAACCCAAGTGCCTGGCCTTGGAACTAAATCACATCCAAGGAAAAGATTTTATTCTGAGAGTGTGTACCCACATTTCACATTTTATCCTCTCATTCCCTTTCTTTTCACAAGCACATATACATACCTCGTAACATAATAGGTTAAATGTATTATCAGAAGACGGATGGAAAAATGGATATGAACTATAACTGCCTTTTCCATTGTCCCTTCTGTAATTTTGATAACATTTTTAGTATTAAATAAAATTTTATCTATACAATAATAACAAATGAGTTCTTAAGTGAGTATGCACCTCTGGCAAGCACAATATCAGCCTCAGAATAAATCCTCAAACACTTCAGTTCCCTTCTCCAATAAGAGAGAAAGTGCCTGACTGAAGACAAGAGGAATTCGACCAAATGTGGAGAATAACTATATTGACTATTACAATTTTTAGCACTGCTGCATTCGCAGACTTATCAGGTAAGCAGAATGTCTTCCAAAGTAGAAACACACATTCAAGGCCACAGACTATCTAGCTGCTGCTGCTTCAGACGTCAACCTGTTATAAATTAGGTCATCTTTAGTTTGTGCCCATAAATATCCTAATACCCGAGATAAACACATTGAGAATAAGAGTGGACGAGCATGGCCAATATTCAGAAAGGAAGGAACTACACACAACTCATGTATGAGCAAGCATTTCCGTAATATTCTTAAGGACAGTGCCCTTTAGCGCTCTCTAAACTAGGTCTACTGTGATGGAAGCCGAAATGATGGCCCAGGGCTGCCAGACCATACCCAAGTGACTTCTTCACAACTTGGACAAACTTTAGGCCTATACCAAGTGGCAAATAGGATAGTCATAAGTGAAAAGGAGTTCAGTTATTTGAACAGTCCCACGTTCGTGTCCCACAGGTTTCCATTAGACTTGCAAGTTGCTTCTGTGTGAATCTCTGCTGCAGGTAATTAACCATGCAGAATGTTTTAAAAGAGGCAGCTACAGTCAGCCAAGCCATCACCTATTTCAATGTAATGGCTGCCACTTGGCTCCGTCGAGAAAAGACACTCATAAAATTTAGATTGCTGATATTTTGGGGGGAACAAAACTAAAGGCAGTTCATCTTACTGTTCATAAACTACTCTGCTACTGTAGCATTTTTATGCAGCAGAAGCCGGTTATGTTCCATTCAACGTTAGTAAATACGGGTTCGTGTCAAATATACTTCATTCTACTAAGCAGCAACATTTATAGAATGACACCTCTTGGAGGAAGTCAGACATTCTGCAAGAGGTTCACTGAGAATTATGCAAAGTTTTTATATTGGGCTTTGCCCTGAAAAAAAAAAAAAAGACCTGGGTTATTACTAACCACATAAAGTTATTAATATGCCTATAGGTTTTAATGTATACATGCTATACATATTGCTGTTAAGAAGCAAAATGTATTCATAGATCTCTAACCAACACAGAGATATGAGTACCATCCCTGAACTAAATTTTTCATGTCACATAATAGGGAACTTCTAAAATTCATAGATATTACTAACGATAATTTTTTTCCACTGTAACCTTTTATCTTTATCATAATGAGGGTTGCCTTGCATGGTGCTCATAAAAATACCTAGAGAGAAGATACAAATACATATAATCACCTCTCCTGAAGCAAAGGGCAGAGCCAACAGCGAGGATTTCTCAGCTTTGGAATCCACAAGCATTACCAGGTAGAAAGAACCAAAAGAAAGACACTCAAGAGCCAGTGTAAATAAAAGTTTCTGGTTATAAGTAAATGCAAAGGGAGGCATGAAGTTTTAGAGTCAAAATTTCAGAACTAAAAGGGATCATACAGGTCATTCCTAGGACAGTGGGGTGGCAATTTCAAAGGCCTCTGGAGTCGATCAGATAACATGAACAAGAGGGTCAGCTTTGACACGCAGGGATGGGTCTGTGGCTGTGTGGGAGAGTATGCTTTTCTGAAACAAAAACAAACAAATAAAAAAAAAAGGAAAACACTATTTTGGGTCAGAATCACCAAGTGAATCATCTGATTTCAAACCCTGATCAAGTTCAACCCCATCATTTCACAGATAGAAGGACCGAGGCCTAGAAAGGCTATTGACGTCCCCAAGACCACACCACCAGCTAGTGGCAAAGCTAGATACAACTTCAGTCCTCAACAAATACATCAGGAATTACTCTGTACCAGGTACCACTACATGCTGGACGTGCATGAAGGATGCAATGGTTCACACAGGGCAAAAATGCTTCCCATCCTACTGGGGCTCTGATTTAGAGGGAGAGACAGTTACACAAGCCGAGAGAACTACAAAACTGAGAGAATCTGGGCTGTGATAAGGAAGTTCAAGGTACGGTGGGGACACAATGGAGTGGCACCCAACCCAGAGGTGGCCACAGGCATCTGTGTTTTACCAACACAAGCGACAGGAGAAGGAACCAGATGAAACTGCAGAGGAAGACAGGGCAGCAGGGCTTAGAGGGAAAGGTGTCTTCCAAGACTTTAATCAGTTCTTTCAGGGCAGAGTTACCCCATTCTTCTTCAGGCATTATATTAATACTCTACAAATTTACCCATTTCTCATGAAGGCCTTTCTCTTGTAGCTTTAAAACTGTATGATTCTGTAAGAATCCAGAGAGTATTTCCTAAAAACAAACCACCATGTTAGATGTTGGGAATAGAGAACAAGCCTGGCTAGTGCCTTCCTTCAAGTTGTGAAAGGGAGACAGGGCATCTTTCCCAGGACTTCCTGCTAGAAAGCAGTATGTTAGTCTTATGAAATAGTTAGTGACAGCATAACTGAGCAATAGAGATAATGAATATAATGGAATAGGACACATTATTCTGGGAACAGCAACTAGAAAACTCTTATAAACCTCCACATGAGTTATCTTTCCTACAAAAGGAGTTAATATAATTGTTTTAAAAAAGCTTTTCTCGACAGAAGAGGTGGTACACACATACAGTGGAATATTACTGAGCCATAATAAGGATGCCATTTGCAGCAACATGGATGGACCTAGAGATTATCATACTGAGTGAAGTAACTTAAAGAAAGACCAATATCATATATCATTTATATGTTGGAATCTAAAGAAAGAATGATACAAGTGAACATATTTACAAAATAGAAAAAGACTCACAGACTTTGAAACCAACCCATCGTTACCGAAGGGGAAGGAGGAAAGATGGACTAGGGATTTGGGACTGGTATATGCACACTATTTTATATGGAATGGATGGTTAATGGGGACCTGCTGTACAGCACAGAGAACTCTACTCAACGTTCTGTGATAACCTTTATGGGGATGGATATGTGCATACACATAACGGAAACACTTTGCTGTACAGTAGAAATTAACACAACACTGTAAATCAACTATACTTCATAACATAAACAAACAAAAAGAAAACAGCAAGGCAAAATTAAGAGGGAACTGTAGAAAATGAACATATTTTGCTTTCTTGGGGAAAAAAAAAGGTTTTCCTCTATGTGATGGTAGTGCCTCTCATCCTCCTCCCCCAGCTGTGACTGACATACATAAAGCATTAGTATATTTGCAGCAGCTGAAAGTAGTTGAGAAAACCTTGACTGTCATATATAAAATGCTGTATTTTCAGTATATGAAAGTAATTGAGAAAACTTTGATTAACTTACGGGTTTACTTTAATGATTGGAATTCCAGCAACTTAATCAACAAAGATTGATGGAAGCAATTTCCTAGCCACTAGAAGATACAACTTATTCTAGTAAGAGAAAGAAAAATCTTGAAAAAAAAAACACACAAAATATATGAAGGATTGTGGTGCTTCCTGTTTCAGATATGCATAACTAGTGCTGTTCCTATATTTAGGTTATATTTATCTTTGTTTGAAATATCTAAACAGTGATAAAGAAGATTCATCAGAATTCTTTTGGTCCATTTTTCACAGACAAAAAATTCTATGTCATTGTTGTCACCTAACACT
This sequence comes from Catagonus wagneri, assembly GCA_004024745.2. NCBI lineage: Eukaryota > Metazoa > Chordata > Mammalia > Artiodactyla > Tayassuidae > Catagonus > Catagonus wagneri. Next base: position 12,905,274 of record PVHT020000080.1, read on the forward strand.
TTTGCACACCTGTTATGTGTCAGACACCATTCTAATGAGTTTACTTAAGAAGGATGCTAATAACATCATTTCAGTCCTCAGAATTTTACAAGGTATTGTTATTCCCACTTTACAGATGAACATTCAAATAAAACAAACCAGGACATAACTTGCCAAAACTCACATAGTTAGTAAGTGACAGAGTCAGTATTCAACCTGGGAGTGTGACCCCAGCGTGTATATCCTCATTCTCTAGTAAACAACAGTGTCCAACAACTTGATTTGGAGACGATAAGACTGAATTTTCCAGTAATAATTCCCTGTGTGAGTATTCAAGGTATTAGGTATTATTAAAATCTATCAAAAATAATGAGAAATATATTCTACCTAATTGCAATTTCTAAATAAGCTAAAGAAGGAAGTCAAGTTGTGTTCTCTTACCTGCTCCTTCCCAAGTTCAATGGTAGTGACCACTAGGAAGTAACCAATATCTAAAAAAATGCACTTTCTGAGTATCATTCCCTCTCCCTGATCTGACACCAGAAAAATGGTCCTTAGTTGCTGGTAAATATAGCCTAACCATGCAGCAAAAAGGAAAGTAAGGTAAGTCTAAAAGACTAAGGGTTAAGATGTAAAATGACTTATACAAAAGAAACCAGTAACTTTAGGCAGTAGTTTCTTAGATATGACACCAAAAGCACAAGTAACAAGAGAAAAAAATGGAGAAACTGGACTTAAAATTAATAACTATTATGTTTCAAATAAAATCATTGAAAAAGAAAAAACAACATAGAATGGGAGAGAAATATTTGCAAATCATCTATCTGAAACTGAACTTGCATCAAGAATGTACAAAGAACATTTTTAAGATATTAAGTACAATTTAAAAAGCAAATAATTCAATTTTAAAATGGTCTAAGGATTTGAATAGACATTTCTCCAAAGGAGACATACAGTCAATTAACACAGTAAAAAGATGCTAAACAAATTTATTAGTAATTAGCAATATGCAACTCATAACCATGAGACACTACTTCACTGCCACTAGGATGGCTAAAGCAAAGAGACATAACCAGTGCTGGCAGGCATACGGATAAACTGGTACCCTCATACATTGCTGATGGAACTGTAAATGGGGCAGCTACTTTTGGAAAACAATTTGGCAATTCCTCAGCATATTAAATATAGTTACCATGTGCCCTAACAATTCTACTTCTAGATATATCCCCCAAATAAATGAAAACATATGGATATACACACATGAATATTCATAGAAGCATTATTTGTAATAGCCAGAAAATGATGAACTCTAATATCCAGAAACTGATTAATGGATAAATAAAAATGGTATATTCACACATTGGAATATTATTCAGCAGTGAAAAGTGAAATGCTGATAATGCTACAACATGGATGAAACTTGAAACATTATGCTGAGTGAAAGATGCTAATAACACAAGACCACATATTATATTTTTCCATTTGCAGGAATGTCCAGAATTGACAAACCTATAGAGCTAAAAAATATATCAGCAGTTGCCTAGGGCTGGTCGGTTGGGGAGAGGGAGAATGGAGAGTGACCTTAATAGGTACAGAATTTTATGGAGAAAACAATGAAACAATGAAAGTGTTCTATTAGATTGTGGTAATGGCTGCAGAACTCTGTGAATATACTAAAAACCATAGAACTTTAAATAGATGACTTTCATGACATGGGAATTATATATCAATAAAGTTATTTTTAAAAAAATAATGTTTCTTCAAAATCGATCCTGCAAAAAAAACCTATTTTGATAAATTCATTTTTAGTATAGTGTACATAAATATAAACCATCTTGACATCTTTGTTATTTTTCCATGAAAAGTTTACTTTGTTTCTGAAGGTCATGCACAGGACACCTTAACACGCCCTGGGTTATTAAAGTAAAAGATGCCCTTGTGTTCTCAGTCATGGAGCCACCATCAACGACCTCTACTCTTAACTCACCTGAGCCAATGCTAAATAAGGAATATATACTTTGAGAAGCCCCATTCCCAGAATCAAGTAAGGTCTACATTCAGCCTTGGTATCCCAGCTACTGGTACATTTAAGGCATCTCTATCCCATATAAGCCATAATTTTCTCCCTATTCTATCAGCACCAGGGTCCCCCACTTCACACTTTTCCCCAAATACGTTGAGTCTCTGGTTTCCTAATTTCTCCATGTGCAGCCCAGTTCTTTGATCTGAATTCAATTTCACGGACACTGACACTCCCCTTAGCTCTTATTGTCCCTCCTCTGGAGGGACTGTACATATGGCCAAGCCCTTAGCTGCTTCACGAGTTCCTCTTTAGAACAGGGTGGGTCTCCCAGGACCATGACATAGCCCTGCATTGTCATCAGCACCACTGAAATATGCCCGCCAAGTTTAGAAGGATGGAAGGACAACCAAGGGCTTAGAGGAAGATTTTTAAGGAAAAAAAAAAATAGCCTTTTGGATCATTGAATGTTGATTTCCAGTGTTAAAACTATAGCATGCGTTCATTAGATCTTTGCTGGCTTTGGACATCACTGATGACTCATTGCATTTGCTCAGGCCACAAATCATACTGCCTGCTGTTCTTCTCTCCAAGATTTGCAAATATTTGAAGTTACTCAGGAAGGTGTTGAATTATTCTTGCCATAGAGGCAGCCTGCAAACTGTACTTTAGGTATCCATGAGGTATGCATTCAATTTATGTGTAATGATCCTCCATGCCCCTAAAGGTATATTTTTAGGCCAATTAGGTCATGAGAGAGACAGAAAAATCATTTATTTCCATCACAATAATCCTCAAAAAGGAGAGTCCAGGTAAAAATAATCTAGACTTGCTGAAAGTCATAGAATATTATCATTTCATGATCCCTGGAACACAGCACTTGTGAAATACTAAGAGAAGGTCAGATGTAAGTTTATTAATGATAGAATTTACCAGGTTTTATTTCTTCACTATAGCTATATCTCAGCACATAAGCAAAATTAAACTATCAGTCACCTACCACTTAACTAAAACCAATGACAATAATTCAGATATATAGACGTGTAGTTAAAAGAAGTTAAGGCATCTGGAAAGCAATGCAGAATAATGAAAACTCTTTATGAAAATTCTAGGGGGTAGCAATTTGGGGCACAGTATTTATCTTGAAAGAAAAAATATTGCATTTTCTGAGGAAGTTTCAACTATCAACGCCTGCCAGGAATTATTGAACAAATGTAATTTTCCACCTTTCTCACTCAACTTTTTCTTTCCTAGAGGCTCTTTAGAGGGCATTTTTAGAGCTTCAGTTTTTTATCTCTTAGTGTAACCATCTTATGTCTTCATTATTTGCAGTTTAAATATATTCCCTCCAATCCCTTCTCAAGAGTGAAAATGTTACAAACTGAACATGGATTAACAACTTTAATGTTACTATTTAGGTTTGCCTAAATATAAAATGCTCTAAGCTTATTTTATAGAATTTAAACTTGTGTAGTTATTCCCGATGAATTTTTAAGACCAACTTGGCTCCTGGAGATTAGCTGTTCTAAATCACTCAAGAAAGTTTAATTCCTTTAAATTAAGATTGACTCAATATGTATTTTAAAAATGCATCACTTTCTTAAATTTGTGGGAAAAAAAACCTGGCAGGTTGAATGGATTTTCTGCATTGAGGAGTTACCAGGCTTCACCAATTCTAGCTCAATTTTACCAAAGCTTTCAGCTCTAGCATTTATAAAATTTTCAACAGAATTGGAATAGTTACTAAAAGTTTTTACTGAAAGTATTTCAGGACACCTGAAGATATTTTTAGTGATTCCAACATAAATAGGGTGATTAATGCGTACTTATCCAGATGCTTATCTTCATCCTAAACAAAGAAAAAAACCTACCACATTCTATCTTCACTGGTTTTCCATTGACTTATACAAGAATTCTTAACTGGGATATTTATGGGCTGCAGACGATCTCAAAACATTCCAAATTATATGAGAAAATTAGCATACTGTGCTTGCATATTTTTCTGGGCAGAGGGATCATGGCTTTCATCTGATTTTACATGCTTTTCTTTTCTTGCTTTTTACTTCAGTGTTAAGAACCACTGGTCTGAGAGAGCACAAGAAGTTGTTTGGCACAGGGAGAAGAAAGTATTCAGTGAAAACAATTTTTCTGTCAGTGGGCTTCCTCCTCTTTGTCCTTATCAGGGTATATCACATCTTACCCCAAAACAAACATCCTACGGAATTTGGAACAAGAGAGCTGCTGTAAATTTGATTGTACTTAGCTGTTGGTTTAATCATAACACTGACTGTTTAAGGTTATTTATAAAATTCAAATAATAACGCATGTAATTGTTTCCAAAATACATACAGAAGTTATCTAGCAGCTTTAATTATTGATCCTGTACCCATCCCTTGAGAACTGGGATGTGGTTCTCCATATCAAGCCTTCAGAGAGACTAGGATAAACAATTTTATTATAAAAAAAATGAACGTCATTGAGGGAGAGTTCATGAAACCACAGGAATGACTACTGCAGGAGCAGTGTGATTCCATGTGAACCTCAGAGAAGAGAAGAAATAAATCATTCAGAATTCAGTCATTGCTTCCATATGTGCAGTCATTTCCCTGTAACTGATACAAATGTCTCTGGGAGGAATACAAGACATCAGAAGTATTTGTGACTGACCTACACTCAAGGAGCTATTACTCAAAGGTCAGTGAGAAAAGAGAACCACATCAACTCCTGCTATTTATAAGGAAGCTGTTAGAGAAATAAAAATTAATTACTTCTTACCATATGGTGCCACAGAGTAAGACTTCATGATGTTTTCTTAAATGTCTACTTTAATGTAAATGATTTTTTTTAAGCATACTAGCACAGACAAACTTAAGCACAGCAAACTAATGGATGTAGAAAAAAAAAATCCTTCCATTTTGCTTAAAGTGCTACTGCAGAAAGAAAGCACAAAAAGCTGGCAGTTCCTCACAAAGCTTTTTGCTTATATATTGAGTGTTGGGACTGTAGAATTTATGCATTATTTTTCATATAAATTTTTAATGACTCTACACTATACATTTATATAAAATAAAAGCTCCCTCTGGTGGCTAAAAAGTACTATTTTAGTTTTATTTCAGATTTAAATAGCTACCCCTACATCAGCCCAATGGATTACATTAACAATTCTCAACTTTTTTTGGTCTCAGATCCTTTTGTTTGTGTAGACTACATCTACTATTTACCATATTAGGATCAAAACTAAGGTTAAAATTATTAATTCATTTTAAAATACCAAAAATAAACCCATTACATGTTAACACATAAAACATCTTAATAAAGAAAATAACAATACTTCCAAAAGATTGCAAGAAGGGGTATACTGTTTTACATTTTTACAAATCTCTTTAATGACTGGCTTAAAACTGAATTCTTATAAATGCTTCTGCATTGAATAAGTTGCAATACATGGTTTTAGTTGTGATATATATATGCAAATATATAAATACTTAATATATATTCTTTCCTTTTCCAACCACATATCTATACGAAGCCCGATCTCATATATACATGGAAAAGGAAAGAATAATTCAATTTGATAACATTTTCCAGACAATTGTGGTTTTTTTTAGTACTACACCAAAACTTGACAAGCAAGTTTCTTAAAGTTTAGATAGACTGTAGAACCTGAAACTGCATCAGTGAACTTTCATACTCCATTACATTAAAATAGGACTATCTTTCACTTTGAATGATTCTTTTTATCAAGCATATATTTTAACACCATGCAACAGTCATCTGAGAAATATTGCACTGAGCTCTGCAGATCTTCCAAACTTTGACACATTCATTATCAAAAATATCACCACACATCTCATCAGAAAAGTCTTTATGTAATGTAAAACTGTCACAGTAATAAGGGCATATACATGCTTTCCAGTACCTGTATTTGAAAGCTGGAGTTTTATCATTGCTAACAAATATTATCAGGTGTTCCCGCTTGAAATGACAGCTTACCTTGTTCATTTTTGAGAAAATGTCTATGAAACACCCAAGAATAAATAACTGCAATTTGTCTGGCAGTCATTCTTTCAAGTAAACATGATGTGCCATGAAAAATGTGGTTAGTTTAGCTGGCAACTCAAACAATCCACATGAGCTTTTTCTCAAGACAACGTTTACACTTCAACATGCTGGAGAAGTGCTTCATGCATACTTTCCATTTCATCAGGTGGGATATTTAAAAAATCAAACTTCATAGTAGAGATTTAATATAATTAATTTTTACTACTTTATCAAGAATATTCTTAAGTAAATCTACCTGCTCCTCCTCTTCTCCTCTATTCTTCTCTAGGTGTTGAGTGTGTGGCAGGGAAGAATATAATCAGTTTGGTGGTGCTTCCTTGATTTGTGCTAAGGCTTCACCAGTTTTTCTCACTACTGACTGTTGCACCATTCATACAAACGTCCCAGGACTCCGCAGATTACATCTTGAGAACTACGGTTTATATGATATATTGGACTTTACAACTTTTACAATACAATGTTGGAAGAGAGAGACCAGGTGGTTGGCTTCTAGAATTGGTAGAAATAAACATTTAAGCTTAGAAAATCCAAGAGACTCAGTCAAGGCCATTACCATTCCTGTGAAATTCCCACTGCATTCTGCCCCCAGGAAAGTACTTCAGATTCTACGATTCTTAGTCTGAACACATTTTTATTTTATTTTATTTTTATTTTTTTCCTTTTTTACCTGCAGCATATGGAAGTTCCCAGGCTAAGGGTCAAATCAGAGCTGCAGCTGAGGCCTATGCCACAGCCATGGCAACACCAGATCTGAGCTGCATCTGCAAGATACACCACAGGTTGTGGCAATGCCAGATCCTTAACCCACTGAGCAAGGCCAGGGATCGAACCCACATCCCCACAGATACACGTTAGGTTCTTAACCCACTGAACCATAATAGGAACTCATTATTTTATTTATTTTTGGCTGCACCCTTGGCATGTGGAAATTCCTGAGCCTGGCCTATAGCAGTTACTGCAATCACTACAGTAACAATGCCAGATCCTTAACCTTCTGCACAAGGGAACACTTGAATATATTTTTAAACAATTATGACTATTAAAAATGTTCAAAAAACTCCTCCTTCTCTCTTTAAGGTCTAATTTTTATTTTAGCATTTTATTTTGGTTCATTCAGAGACCATTTAAGGCAGAACTTTTCATGAATCATATATAGATTATTTATAAGCAAAGAGTTTTATCAAGAGATTATACATAGTATATAATTTCAACCTATAATGCATCTCAGGGCCAACTTTGTATTACAACATTACTGAAACATGCTGGTGCTTTAGGACCTGATATTGTTTATAATAATTTTTCAACAGACTGTTGTGTTTCTATATTCTAGCTGCAAATTGTTATCCATCAATATAATAATAGACTAAACCATTCTCATCATTTCATAGCCTTGGAAAAAAGAGACACGTAGTGTTCCATTAATTATAGATGCAGGTGCTATCAAAACAGCTTTATTTGAAAAATGCTAGTTGGGTACCCAAATTAAATGAAAGGGTATGACATGCTTTATAACCCAAGAAGCCAATGACTTTATAATAGATATTTCAACCACCAAGAACAGAAAAGCTCCAAATTGAAGGGACACAAACTAGGACATAAGATCACTTCTTTGGATCCAAGGCAACATCTCCTATTCCTCTTGAAACTCTGTTCTGACCATAATAGCAGAGGTGAGAGCAGCGAGCAGAGGAGGCTCATGAAGAAATACACATTAACTCAGTAGTAAGAACATGAAATCTCATTACATTCCTGTCAAGCAAGGACTTCCAAGTCACGAGTAGAGAATATGTGGCTTGGGCTTCCTTTATTGTTTGTTTTTGTTTTTGTTTTTATGTTTGAACCGGCAGCATATGGAAGTTCCCAGGCCAAGGACTGAATTCCAGCTGCAGCTGTGGCAACACTGGATCCTTTAACCTACTGTGCCAGGGGATCAAACTCATAGCTCCAAAGCAACCTGAGCCTCTTGTTGCACAATGGCAGGAACTGCAAAGGCTTTCTTTATTAATACAGAAAGTCCAAAGCCTCATGGTGTAAAACTGAAGTTTCCAGACTCTGTGGACACAGAAAGAATTCTAAACTCTGATTCCTAAAGCTTTATTATACTATGATCCATGAGATTACCTTGGGTAGGCCGGTTAGGACATCCTATGGGTCATTACTCTGTCAGTGGTTGAATAATTTAAAATTTTCTCTTTCTCCAGAAACAAACTTATGGACTTGGAGAAAAGACTTGTGGTTGCCAAGAGGGAGGGGGAGGGAGTGGGATGGACTGGGAATCCCGGGTCAATAGATGGAAACTATTGCATTTCGAGTGGGTAAGCAATGAGATCCTGCTGTACATACAGCATGAAGAATTGTATCTAGTCACTTGTGGAGGAACATGATAGAAGATAATGGGAGAAAAAAAATATATATATGTGTGTACGATGGGGTCACTTTGCTATACAGCAGAAATTGACAAAGCATTATAAATCAACTATAATAGAAAAAATAAAAATCTTAAAAAATAAAAATAATAAAATGCCTTGAAATCAACAAAAATAAAAATAAATAAAATTTCTCTTTCTCTTAGGGGATCAACACAGGATGCCACATTTGAAATACGTGTATCACAAGTGCACTGAGTTTTTTTCCCACATAGTAATCTGTTGAAATTACATAGAGACTGCTAAGAACCATGATAAAACTCTTTTTATAAATGTCTAAGACTTTTATTATATTAAAATTTAATATAGGAACTAGGATAAAAATTGGATTCATTGATGTTGGTCTATGAGAATAGTGATAAAAAATAATTTTTGAGAATCACGATAAAAAATAACTTTGGTATTGAAGCCTCTGTAAAGCAATGCATAACATGCAATTTCTACTTTTACTTATCTATATGTAAAGGTAAGGGGTGGAAAGAATTTGCATTTAAATTTAAAAAGTGGATGAATTGGCATTTACCAGTAAGATGTAATTTGCTTCCTTTTAATAGATAATAAAATATTGATAGCAACATATCCAAGAAAATTTGGAGTAATACTATTGTAATTAATACCAATGTGAAGTGAATTCAAATTTATTCTCAAAGATATTCTTATTGACCAGTTTCAAACTGGTTTTGATTAAAATGACTGGAGGTTTTGACTGTCAGTATATATAATATTATTCTAACCTTTAAGACAGTCATTAGTCAATGTGCAATATTAAGACTGATGTAGTCAAAAATTTAATAAGTTGAATCATATAAAGAATCCTTAGACATGATTGCTTTAGAAAGCAGATAACAACAGATTAATCTGGAAAGAAACTTTTTGTACACTGACATTGCTCACAGAAATAAAACACTTAACAGAATATGCTTTATTTCAAAACTAATGTAGAAAAATTTATCATAGTAAATGCCTATTAAAAACTTTAAGTTGAAAGTTTATATACTACTAAGCATAGGTATATCCCAAGAGTACAGTGAATTTTAAAATTTTTTCTTTAGCGAAAGAGGCTCTTAAACTTAATATTCTTGTCCTTGTTTGTCTTGCAGAGCAGGAAAAAGTCGTTTCCCACCAACTAGATGGCTCACCGAACATCCAAGTATAAGTGTAGGAAGTTACAGCTCTTTCACTGTTGACTAGAACTGTAGCTCTGTGCAACGTCTCCGAGCCTTTGAATTGTCCCAGCACATGGTCTCAGGAGGAGGCAAGACTCAGGCAAGGAGAAGTGAGAGAACAAAAAGGTTGGTGAGGTGATTTTCCTGACAGTCCCCTGCATACAATCAAAACCCTGAACCATATATACAGATATTTCTGCTCCCTGGGAGCTGGGGTACAGCTGTCCTTGAGTACCAGGTATTCTCAGGGTCAAGCACGTGCAAAACCAGGATGATCTTCCCTTTAGCCTAGGAATCCTATTAACAGGCAACCAGGAGTCAAAACTGAGAACCAATCCTGCCAGACATTGGTCTTTAAAATGTCGCAGTCACCTGGTATGTAGAGCATTACAGAAGGCAGAGTCCCACCTCTAATGATTCAGATTTAGACAAGGTTAGGCCAAGGAAGCTGGTTTTGTACTAGTGACAAAGAGGATGCCACTGTCTTTAGCTGACCAAACTAAAGAAACTCTTTTACGGAGTATATACGAGCAATGGGGGACGTGAAGTTCTGAAAAGCACAGTATGCTTAAAAAAATAAATGAAACTCAGAATAGACTTAAAGTACAAAGAGAGTTGTCCAAGACATAGATTTAAGAAATATTAAGTGAAAACTCCTTACTACTTGGATGAATTGTCAATAAAATGCATTGATAAAATGCACCTCTTCTAAAATACCACCCAGCGTGATGAATTAAATAGTAACCTCAGGTCAAAGACATTTTTCTGTTAAGTATTTTAATTTTTTTATATGAGGACTCAAGTGGTGAAAAAATATAGTACTACATTTATCTTTGGGCCAAGATTGTTTCACATTTTGAACAGAAAATTGTTTGCACTAAATATTACCTGCCAGGATTTTTTCCAATTTCTATTTCATAAACATAAACTATGTCTTAAGAAAAAGGTCTATATTGCTTTACACTTTTGAACACGCCTTTTATCAAGATCTTAAGGATAAAGACTATGACTTCAGTGTTTTCCCCACCACTCTATTATGGACTCACCGCTTTATTGTTTAATATAACATATGAGAGGGGCCAAGCTCACTGCTGTTTTCCATTGACTCATAGGTCTTGTTCTCTGCACGTTACCCTGTCTTGACTGTGTACCAATGATCAGAGAAAGGCAGTTGTATGAAATAGAAATTTGGGGAATATAGATTTTTTTTTCTGAGAGATAAGAAATCAAATAATTAAGCTTATCTGGAAGTTACTTAATGATTCTGGAGTAAGGTGCTCCACCTAAAACGGCATATTAGGCTTTCAAATACAATTTCACTGTAAAAGGCAGCAACTTTAAAAATTCCTTTTGTAGAAGAGACCATTTTATTTAATCATCGAATAGGTTTTTTTTCTCCTCCTAGGCACCCAGGAAATCCCCCCCATTTTTTTCCATTTCCATCTAGCTAGGGCCTTGTACACAGGAAATAGTTGTTGAATATATCTTTATTTAATGATATGATTATATTCTCCACAATTTTCAATGATAGGAGAGTCTAATACATTTTTCATCTATTTTCACATACATAAACTCACTTAAGTTCTCAAAATACTCTGGAAAAATAAATACCGTAACTTCCTGATTTACTTCCAGCCTGTAATTCAATAGGCTGAATTATGCTGATTCAGCCAAAGCCATCAAGATTAAACATTCAGACTCAAGAATAAATACACTAAATAAAGAAACAGAATTACCAATTTTATTCATTGAAGCAAACACTGCCATTTAAAACAATCAGACAAGAAAGCAAAATTATACATACTAGGCTGATAAACACAGCAGTCTTTTATAATAACAACAACAAAAAAATGTTTAAGTTTACCATGATGGAAATGGTTAACCAAGACAGAGAACTTTCAAATAATAAAATACTAAGCAATTCTAATCTTCATTTCCTAAGACAGAAAGAAGTCTACAACGTCTTTAAAACAGTGATATCTAGACTATGTTTCCATTTTGATTTTTGTGATTACGTATTTGAGTATGCCAGGAGTGATTACTTTTGAGTGGAAGAATCAGGATTTATTTAAATTACTCTGATTTTTGACAATTTCTCATTTTTATAAATAAACAATGCTTCTATTAATATATTTTTGAAAAGTTATTTAAAAAAACTGCTGCCACTGAAAAGAAAACCGTAAACAAAGTATTTTTCTACTGCCATAACTAAATCAATAAATGATTTATTACATATTGCATCGTTTAGGTCATTGCCCTTTCAGTTCAGCATTCTGCTTTGAAAGTTTAGAGTTTTTTGGAGCTCCCCTTGTGGCGTGGTGGAATATGAATCTGACTAGTATCCATGAGGATGTGGGTTCAATCCTTGGCCTTGCTCAGTGGATCTGCCATTGCTGTGAGCTGTGGTGTATGTCACAGACGTGGCTCGGATCCCACATTGCTGTGGCTGTGGTGTCGTCCAGCAGCTGTAGCTCTGATTTCACCCACAGCCTGGGTGGGAACTTCCATATGCTGCAGGCGCAGCCCTAAAACCAAAAAAAAAAAAAAAAAAGTTTAGCTATTTTTACTTTTGCAACCTGAGTGACGTCCTCCATCAGCACATGATCTGCTACTTTTATATTCACTTTTCCAACGAGATAGAGTTCTACACACAGCACTCTTGTCCTTTCCTTCCTCTAGCTGAATCTGGGCCAAACTAATATTTAGACTAATGCTAAATGCCTCAGGAATAGCTGAATTTCTTGTTAATAGGTTTGTAAACTAACATTATCTAACAGAACCTCTGGCAAAATCTAAAAATAATGGAGAAGAGTCTAAACTCTTAAAAGAACACTAATGTAAACTATTTAAAAGTTAAAAACAGATGCTTGTCTAAAGTTTTAAGATACGTGTTGAGGCAACTAGATAGCCAAATAGAAGAAAAAGATGAACCTTGATCTTTATCTCACACCATACATGAAACATATTTAGAAATTAGATATAAATCTAAAATCTAAAATATTTATATAAATATAAAAGAAAAAATTATGAACCTTCTACCATAAAACACAGGAGAAGACCCTTGAGATAGATAAATATTTCTTAGACTAGACACAATAAATACAAAATTAAGAAAATAACATTGATATGTCAGACTTCATCAAAAGCAGAACTTCTGACCTATAAAAGATATCATTAAGAAAATAAAAGGGCAGGTGACAGAATGAAAGAATGTATTTCCAATACGTGTAATGACAAATGACCTGTATCCAGAAGTAAAAAAAAAAATTCTTAAAGGTGAGTAATAATAAAATCAACCCACTGAAAAAATGGTCAAAATTTTACTTCATTAAAAAAGAGCTACTCAGGAGTTCCCATTATGACTCAGCAGTTAACAGATTTGACTAGCACCCATGAGGATGCAGGTTCGATCTGACTTTGCTCAGTGGGTTAAGGATCCAGTGTTGCCGTGAGCTGTGGTGTAGGTCGCAGATGTGGCTCGGAATACTGCATTGCTGTGGCTGTGGTGTGGGCCAGCAGCTACAGCTCTGATTTGATCCCTAGCCTGGGAACCTCCATACACTGCAGGGACAGCCCTAAAAACCAAAAACAGACAAACAAAAAAGAGCTACTCATAGCAATGAGCATATGAAATGATGCTCAACACTAATCATCAAAGAAATGAAATTTAAAACCACAGCGAGAGACCACTTTATAATAATTAGGAGGGAAAACATTAAAAAAAAAAAGGCCAAAAAGCTTGCAATACCGACTCTTGATAAGGATGTGATAGACCAACTGAAACTCATGCTTCTGATCAGAGTGCAGCCACGCTGGAAAAGACTGGCAGTCTTAAAAGGTTACGCATATACTGACCATGGGATCTGGCAATTTCTGTCTTAGGTATTCATCCATGGAATACACAACCATGCCCACAAAAAGACATACAGATTCTCCTTCACAAAAACTTTACTCATAATAATCCTATCCTGGAAACAACTCAAATGTCCAACAACAGATAAATGGATAAACTATTGTGATATCTCTATACGATGGAATATTACTCAGCAAGAAACAGAAATAAACTAATGATACACAAAATAACCTGTTAGATTTTTTAAAATTATGGACAGCAAATACAAATTGTACTATTTCATTTTTATAAAGTTTTAGAACAGGCAGCACTAATCAATAGTGATAAAAATCAAATCAATTGTTTACTAGGAAGAAGGTGACAGGGATTACCTGTAAAGATACATGGAGGAACCTTCTAGGGAGATGGAAAAATGTTCAAAATCCTCATTATGGTGGTAGTTAAATGGATACACAGATTTGTCAGATCTCACCAAATGGACACTTAAAGTGCATGCATTTTGTTGTATGTAAATTATGTATCAATCAACAGATTTAAAATAAACACTTGGCTGTGGGGATTAGAAATAAAATTCCTTAGAGTAGTGGTTCACAATCTTTAGAATCACCTAGAAAGTTTCTTAAAATAGATGGCTGGATTTTACCCCAAGTTTCTGATGCACTATGTCAAGGGTGATACCCTGGAATATGCTTTTCTAACAGGTTCTCAGGTGATGCTGATGTTGCTGGTCCAGAGAGGAGAGTTTGAGAACCACAGCCTCACACGTAGAGAGAACTCATTCCTAAACTGAGACATCAGATAGGTTAATTTCAGCAAGCTAGCTTTGTCCCAATAAGATAAAGAGCGACTTTACAAGCTTAAATCCACACGTATGCCTTTCAATTTAATGGGAATAAAATTGAGTCTCTGAGTTATTTCATGGAAAAATAAAGTGAGCTTTCTATTTGTTTACATGGGTCCAAGGAGTCCCTGGAAATTCATAGAGAGTTGGCAAATCCTCTGAAATTCAATACAGTTTTTTTTGTGTGTGTGTGCGTGTGTGTGCATGCTCCTTTTTTCCCTAGAGAAAGGGCCAAGTTTTTAGCAAATTTTCAAGTGAATATGATCAAAAGAGATTAAGAAGCATTAAAGTAACTCTATGAGTATCCTTTCCATTTTTAATTTTCATATACATGTGTTTTCTTCAAAGATAAACAGTAGGAGAACATGAAAGCTTAAAAATTTATTTTTTTAATTTATGCTGAGCACTCAGAAGTTTTAGATTGAAGATTTGGCATAGATACTATGTAGGTCACTTACTGTAAAGAGGAATGAATAAGTGTGTGCCATTTGAAAGAGAAACAGTCAAAGAACAAGCTTCTGAGAATTATAAGGCGTTCTAGAAACGTAATTTTTTTCAAGTAAGATTAAAATTAAAATAGCCTTAATTTTATGATATTACACCTCTACATTCCCCCACTATTTCTGGTTCCAGTGTAATTAAAACCACAAATATTAATGTAAAATTAATAACTATACTATGTGGCTTGGGCAACATATGAACAAAGGAGCATTTGTGGCTATAAAAGCATTTTTATTTATACATATAAATTCTCATTGTATAATATGCAAATACGGTTAGATTTCTCACCTGTTTTAGCATTATGTATAAGCATTTTAATGGAACTGCCACATATAATATTAGAATATGGCACATTTCTCTATTCATTGTCTACTATAACTCCCTTTATTATTCCTTCCAAATATAAAAGAGGTATATTTTTAGTCTCCTGCTTTATCTGGTCTGTAAGGTAGGCATATATTTAGGGAGTTATTTTAGTTTCTTAATAAGGTACCAGGTACAAGGCAGTTTATTTTCATAAAGTAGAAAAAATGCAAATACCCATAGAGCTTAACCATCGACACATTTAGTAAACATATTTAGCATTCCTATTTCATAATTAATATGTCAAAAGGCTTCTACAAATATGTGATCCACTCTGACTGGTTTTATGACTTAGAGGTGCATAGAAAATAATTTGATTGTAAAATATTATGACCACTACTAATTCTTTCATGCCCTGTTTTATGAAAGGGTCTAAGTTTTATTTTTCTGCGTGCTTTTCAACAGGTTACTAACTTAGATATGTCCATGGCCTAGAAAACATACAAACATTAAGCTCTTTAGGAGACAGATTTTTCTCTTAACTGAACTTTGTTTATCTCCCTTATTTTAAAATCTTTGCGTAAAACCACCTTGCAGAATAATATTCTCTTCTCTCCTTTCTTGTCTGAGCTGTTGCTAACAGCTTTTAATTTGGGAAGTCTATCTCTGAGTTTTCTGCGCCTCACTGGTTTCGGCTCAATTGTTTCTCTAGCCAGCAGAGCACTTCATTTCTCCTGAAGGTCACCGCAGGCTGCCAAGGCTTTGAAAACATACCATCTTTTCATTCATGCTGCAATCCAGCCCTGCAGTGCCATTAAGAGAAATGGAAACAGGGATGTGACTTTTTCTATCAACAATTATTGAATTTATTGTTATATAAAGTGAATTAGGCCATCAGTGAACAAGGGTATTTCATAACGTCACCTTTTTTCAAGGCAACAGGATTTTTTTTTTTTGTATTTGAGTAGTTTGCCCATGTACATATGATGATCTGTATCAATTATACCATAATGTCATCTGCTTTTAGAAGTAACTCTTCTGACCATATCACTACTAGTTGCAATAAGCCAATGATGCAGGAAGCAGTCCTGTTCTAAGGACACTCATAAAACGAACACACATTGGCCATCTGCTGGAGGAGGGAATGGCATTAAATGTAATGTGAGCCTGGAACACATCCAGTATTGTTTATTCTGTCACATATCAGAAGAGCACTGAAATCAAATTGATGATTTTTTTAATTCCAAGGGGATAAGAAATGGAGCTGAGGAGGAAAATGATTCCAGATACACCCAAAAGTATTCATGTGACAACCTGACTCCAAAAGAAAAAAAGAATGAATAAATGCAGATGATCTCAGAGGAAAGGTAAGCCATATTATAGATACCAAATATTTATATTATTGGGCAACAGACATTCACCATAATTATTAATAAAGTATTCTGCAGTTAAGTCTGCTAGGAAAAAAAGTTTCCTAGATGAACAAGTTCATTGAGTTATAAGAACACATTATTTCTAAGATTATAAAGGTAAGACTTTTTTTCTGTATTTTAGGTAGGACAAAAATGTCTTTGATTATCTTATATGCTGGTGTTTGAGATTAACCTATAATAAAGAGATGATATTAGAAATCATGAGTTGCTAGGGTTTTTTTTTTTAATTTTTTGTTAAGTTTAGGGCAATGAAATTGTTGCAAAGCAGTTACATTGTTAGTTTGGGAAGTAAAGTGTGATTTTCCCTGCAAGTTATTCTAGTGTGTTTTAATGGAAAACTCACTGAAGTTTGATTCAGAGATCTGATTAATTATCTTAGAGTTTCCAATGATTTTGTGCAAGGAACTTCCCTGATTCTCAGTCTCTTTAAAATGTAAAAATGTCAAATGGGGAATTTATGTCCAAGATCCCTGTAAGAGCTAAGGCACACTCTTAAGAATGTGAATAATTTTATTTTCATTTTGTAAACTGTATAGGTCAGTCTTGGGGGAAATACCCTCAGGATCTGTCACGGTCTCATGCAGAAGTGCCCCCTTCCTCCCCAGCCAACTCTTCTTCCTCCATCACTCGCAAGGGCCATCTTTAATCACTTGACATAAACAAAACATGTACTTTCAGTTACTGGGCTCCCTTAAGAATGAAAGTGCTAAATGAAATGCAAAGGGATTCTGTAACAGCCTTAAAATCAAAGGAAGAAAAGTCTTTCTTCAGGGTTTTGGGCAAAGTTGAATACATATTATGAAGTTTTTGCTTATTCCAGGTTTGATGAGAAAGATATTTCATGCATCCACCTGTTCACTGAACAGACACTAAGTACCTACAGTGGGGGACCAGGCATCTACCTAGCTGGGAACAAAAGGGACTGGGTGCCTGTTCTTAGAGGGTTTATTTGAATGGTGGGAGGGGAGTGACACCAACACAGGTAAAATATGCACAAATTGTCCTAAGGGCTAGGAAGGAAGCACAGAGAAATGATAGTGGTCATGGGTGGGCTGGAGCGTGGGGTAGAGTCACAGGGAAGAGAGACTTGCTTTACTTAAGAATTGCCAGTGATCTGGGTTCCGTATCATCAAAACATATTAACATACATACACGCACCAAGGAGACATCTTCAGAAAATTGGATGTCTTCATTAACATCATTGTTAGTGCACTTACTAAAATTAGAATACTTTATTAGATGAAGTTTTTCTCCACTTGACAGAACCATCAGCTCCTATGCATATAACTGGCGAGAGATATGCCCACTGCCGTGCAAGCAGATGCGACCCAAGCTCCCTTCTGCAGACCTGCCAGGGTTCATTAATCTCCACCATTTAACACCTTATCATTCATGGTTCCCCATCCTGGGGAGTGAACTATATGCTGTCCACTCCATGGCTGGCCCATAATATAAGGAGATCAATTAGGAAAAAACTGCTGGGTCTAAACTAGCCAAAAGCGTTTATATATATATATATATATATGTATGTATATGTATATATATATGTATATGTATATGCATATATATATATATATGTATATGTATATATATATTTTTTTCAAAAACTCTTAGCAATGCTTTAACTCAACTCCATCTCTTTCTCATTTATTTTAAAATTCATGTGGATTATTTTTATAATTATCTACCTACTCATCACTAGATTGGTCAAATTTGTATTTCTTTTTCTCCCTCTCTCACCTATTCTCAGGGATCTAATCTCAGACTCTTTAAGCAGATTTAAAAAAAAACTGTAATAATAAAGAACTGTCTGGCGTAAAATTATAGTAGTAAAATATGGGTCATAGATTCCCCCTACTGGGGTTCTCCACATCATTATTTCCTGTTTCTATACCCAAATCCATTCTCTTGAGTTGCTTTTCTTGTAGCTCTGTATAGCTGAGTCCTATCCCACCTCCCTCCTGTAGGTTACACCCTAAGCTTAGAGCAATCAGCATCTTGGTTACAGCTAACAGTTCTGGAGTCAGCAGCCCTAAGTTCAAATGCCCACTTGACCTCTTGTTACTTGTGGGACTTTGGGCAAGTAAATGAACCACTTGGGGAAACAGAAGCACTCTCCTCGTCAGGTTGTTATGGGGAATTAACTATTATGTAAATCACTCAGCAACATGCTTGGACCCAGCAAGTGCTCAATACCTATTAGCTTTTATAACTTCATAATCTTTTTGCAAGAATGACTAAAATATCACATATATCAGCTCCTATCAGCCCCCAGGAGAAACAAGATCTAGGTATTTCCTATCATCTTGGGGCAGTCTTTTGCTTTGCTTCCTTCGTTATGCCAAGATCCCTAAACCAATAACCATTCATGCTGTACATTTAAAATATGCAACTGATTGTATGTTTATGTGGCTTCATTGAAATGTGATACTTGTGTGTTTCTGAAGATGTTATAAATTCCAAGTTCAAAGAGAAAGTGAGAACTAAATCTGTTTAATTTTCTTAAACTTACTATATATCTTTTGGATTATTTAATTTGCAGGCACCATTATGCAGCACTGGTGATTTACATCAATTCCTTTCCTTTGGGTTCAAAGATGTTAGTGCTGGGAGTAATTCCACAGACAGATATAGCTTAAGAGAATGATCTTCATCTTCAAGTGTTTGGTAAATTTGATTCACATATATTATAGCCTCTGGTCACCAGCTGTCACTGCTGTTTTCAAAGTCTACCCACAGTTGTGACCACGCTGATGTTTTCTCAAGCCTACTTCAAAACCTTTAGTTAAGAAACAACATCATTTCCTCATGCATTATTTTATTTTTTTCTCTTTTTTGGCATCCTGATTATAAATGCCACATGGGAAAGCTTAATGTTATTTTTCCAGAATGTACATCTTGCATTAATACTTAAAATTCTGTTAAGTATTATTTCATATTTTTATTTAAAGTCCTAGTCCTTCTTTCTTTTTTAAAAAATTTATTGGAATATAGCTGACTTATAATGTTGTGCTAGTTTCAGGTGTATAGCAAAATGATTCAGTTATACATATACATATATCCATTCTTTTGCAGATTCTTTTCCCTTATAGATTATTACAGAACATTGGGTTGATTTTCGTGTCATTTTTTTCCTTTTGTGGATAGTATTCCAGTGTATAGGTACACTTTTATTTATTTCATCAGTTCTTGTTGATGGACATGTTTTTCCCAGCCTTTTGCTACCTCAAACAATACTGCAGTAAACATACTTCAATTCTTTCATGTACGTAAGTATGTCTGTAAGTCCCTGATTATTTTTTGTTCATGGCTCTACCATTAGCCCAATCAGATTCAGACTCTATCTTTCTCACTCTTCTTCATAATAATAGATGGTACACCAACTTAAATCAGTTCTTCACTGCATCCAGTCTTACTAGAGAGGAAGAAATGGTGGTGTGGTAACCATAATAAAAAAAATAAGTAATAGAACTTTTTCTTGAGTACACATGAGACATTACCTAGAAAATCTTGGAACAACTAGTTGTGATGGGATGGTACTCCACAGATGACAGCATTATTCTTGGGACTTCACGTGCATTATCTTTAATTCTCACAATCAGGTTTTATTATACCCATTTTTCAGATGAGGAGACTGAGGCTCAGGCCAAATTAGCAATTTGACCAAAGTTACAAAGGAAGCACTGAGGCCAGGCTAGGTACCTGGATTCTTGGATTACAAACTCATATTCTGCCCTGGAACTTATGACGTCTCTCTAATGCACGATATCAGTTGTAATGCTGACCCATTACATCTTCTGAGTCCTTCTGAATCTACCCAGTGTCCACTACTATCTCCACTAGTTCAGGCAGACTACTGAAATAGCCCCCTATGAGGTTTTCTGGCCTTCTGTTATTTCCCTCAAATTTCTCCTGCTCACCAGTCTCTGATAACCTCACTCCGATACTAATTCAATTACATCATAAGACTATTCTTTCATACTTCCTCACCATCTGGACCCACCTGCCTTCCCCACCCTGGTCTCTGCACTGTTCTGCTAGCAAACTCAGGGTGTAGGGACTTTCTAAGTAGGTATCTGTGAAATGAGGAAGGAGGCGAGGGAGGTGTTGATTGGGTAGAGCTTCCAGCTCCTTATCCTCACCTGAAACAGAGCAGCTTTATTTTTATCTGCTTTATGTATGGGGGGGTCATGTAATATTTAATTCCCCAAAAATATATCATTCCAAAAACAAAACATGAAACCATGACTATCAGCCCCATAGGACAGGAGAGTTTTTCTCTTATTCACTGCAGTATTCTCATCACTTAGAACAGTGCACACTCAATAAATATTTGTTGAAAGAGAAAACTGATGAATGGATTTAATTAACTTTGGCTCCATTGATACTCTAACTGAAACTTTGGGCTAGTTAGCCAAATACTTGCTATAAGCCTCTTCTTCCTTTTTTTCCCTCACGTGGAACCCACCATTCCCATCCAGGAGCATGGGGTGGGGGGATTAAAAACGTAAAGTACATTGCACAATAACTGAAATATTCTAACCTTTGGTTTTATTGCTCTCTCTACATCAAAAACTATTTGCTGTTTCATAAATCCACTGTCACCTCGATTTTCTTGCTCTCTTTTCTTTTTTTCAGTATTTTAAATGTTATATGTTCTAGTCTTTTTAAACTATTTTTATTTTTTCCATTATAGCTGGTTTACAGTGTTCTGTCAATTTTCTGCTGTACAGCAAGGTGACCTAGTCACACATACATATATACATTCTTTTTCTCACGTTATCGTGCTCCATCCTAAGTGACTTGATATAGTTCCCAGTGCTATACTGCAGGAAATCATTGCTTATCCATTCCAAAGGCAATAGTTTGCATCTATTAACCCCAAATTCCCAGTCCTCTCATACTAAGTGAAGTCAGTCAGAAAGAGCAAGACAAATACCATATGATATCACTTACATCTGGAATCTAATATACAGCACAAATGAACCTTTCTACAGCTCTCTTTTCTTTTAAAATTTTTCCTCATCAGAGCCACTAATGGCCTTTCCCAGTGTTTTTCTCAATAAACTCAGCATCTGATTATTCATCTGGTTGTTTGGCATCTGTCTGTTTCCCACAGTAATGGAGGAGGGGGAAAAATAAAGTTAGTCTTCTTTTCTTTCGGTCACTTAATTTAATAAGGTGGTGACTTGATAGAAAAGTCAGATAAACTATTAAAATTCAACTTAGAACTAGAAAAACCACCTTTTTTTTTACTTCATTACTGTATTTACTTTTCTCTATGCCATTTAGATTACTGTATTATAATTTTTTCCCATTTATACAGTGCATGGTAGTATACAGACTTTTCCCTAACGTGTTCAATTCTTGCCAGTAGCATTAAATACAGGTAATAAAATCGTTAGCCATTTCAAAATTTCTATCACCAAAGTCAGAAGAGGAAAGCTCTCTATGCTTGCAAATGTTAGTTCCCATGCAATCGAAAAATAAATGTGGTTTTAAAGGAGCAACATAACGTGTCTTTGGGAATGTGCATATATTTTCTATTTATCTTAACCCTCAAAATGAATAAATCTATGGTAGTCAACTGGCTTCATAGCAACTTAACCTTAATTTTAAGACCATACTAAAAATATCATCTGCACACCCTTCCCTAATCAAGTTTGAAAGAGACAGATGGGTCTGCTTTTTCCTTGCGCCGTGTTTATAGTTAAAATCTACATTTGCTCACATAACACATTAAAAAAATCAGCTGCAGAACTGACACCAGAGAAAGCGATTCCAAATTCTAAATATATATTCCAAATTCAAAAAGGCAATAGTGCCATGTATAAATTCCCTTTTGATCATGCCTAAAATCCATTTTAGCAAAAGTAATAAAAAACGAAGAAACCTATTTGTGAAAGGACTAGAATCCTGGAGGTCATTCTTATAGAAGCCGCTCAGGTAGCCCATGAGAAAATTCCTGGCAGTTTAGTTCCCTTCTTCTTGCCATCTATCCGTCCTAATCTCTCTGAAGGTTTCTTTGACTTACCCGCTAAAAAGCCTTGATAGACCGTGGTATTGAGATACGATGAGAATTCCTATGTAATGTCACAGACAGTAATAAACTTTCCCAAATATTCACTGCTCCTCTCTGGGAGAGGACTCTTATTTTCTTGCCTCACTGATGTCAGACTTGGCCATAGGAACTGATATGGTTAACAGAATGAATACAAGTGACTTCTGTCAGTTGCAGAGGGAAGCTTTTACGGCTAGCCTGTCTTCCACACCAATGTCTTTCCCCTATGCCAAGATCAGCAATGTCCTGATAGATGCTGCTCTGACAGCCCAGGTCCCTTTGGGGCAGAGCCCTCCAACCTGCAGTGGACACATGGTGGGAAGGAGACATGAGCCTCTCAGGCATGAACCAATGAGGTGGGGTCTTCCGTTACCTCAGCTCAACCTCGCCCATTCCTAACACATTTGACAAGAAGTCATACACCAGAATGAAGGGAAACACTTTTACCTAGAAGGAACAGGGGGAAAAAATAGTAAAGCAGGATTGTCACTAGGATTAGAGAAAAATAACATATGTAAAGTACCTAGCACGCATCCAATGATATATAAAATTATTAAGGGGTTAAGGACTCATGTTTGGATGACTATTGAGTGTGTGCAGGAGGATACAGGTAACATCATTAATCTCTTGGTGAGTATCAGGAGTACAGTAATACTTAAATTTCATCCTCAGAAAAATCTCTAGTGGGCAATAAGCCTGGTGGCAGAAGTCATGAGGGTACAGGATCAGAGAGATAGGAGTTCAGTTTCTATCTCTACCTCTCCCTAACTTTTCAGGTTTGAGAAATTTAACTTAAGCTATAATTTCCCATCTATAAAAGCTGAATTTGGAACTTACCTCATTGGGTTATTGTGAAGACCACACAACAAATACTAAGGGTCTAATAGAGTATGTGGCATTGAATGGTTGCTCAGTGAGTGCGATTATTATTATTTCTATATCCTTAGTTCATGCTTTCCTTTGCAATGAATGGAAAGCTAAATCCTATGAAGTTATCCAGGGTATAAAGCTATGGTGGCCTGCGGTAGGTTAAGGAGTACTGGTTTCAGGCTTTGGATTCTTATTTGGGACACAGGAGATTTTCAAAGGTTCTCAAAAGAAAAAGAAAGTTTTAACTTGAGGGCCAGAGAAATCTAGAAGGCTATTTTCAAGAGATGCTGTGCCAGGAGATAAGGGTTAAAAAGATATCCTGAGAAGACTCTAGCAGGAATACTGGAAAGGAATGGACGTCTTTGTGTCTGGTCTTAGCTGCTAAGAGTGTGAGATCCAAGGGGAGGAAAAAGAGGAAGGAGTTTGTATGAGATAAACACAACTTAACAACCTCATACCGTGCACTGCTATAGCCATACTGCACATAAAATGTAACTGCTTAAAAATGCTTACCCTTTCTGGTTCCCTTTTAGACACGATGGTGGCCAGGTCTCATGGGCACCCAGAAAACTGGGAAGTTTCTAAGATTCTGCATCATGTCAACAGAGTTACACCTGTGTTCCCATGAACAGAGTTTCTGAAAACTCATTTCTAACTTGGAGCTGGAGGGACAGAGTAAGTTTCTGCCACGGGCAGCTTTATGGTTTCAGCTCATCACTTTTATTCTTCATTTATACCTGGCTTTTGACATTCAATCACCACACAATGGAACAAAATCCTTGGACCTCAAACATTTTGATGCAACATTAGTTTGATGGCTCTAACTCCAAGGTTTAAAAAATGAACATCCTTCCCCCCAAATTATTTAATCATTATATAGGCTAGGATTTATTCTCCTGCCTTTCTTGTAAGCTATTCACCATCACAAAAATTTCCCTTCAACAAAACTGGGTATTTCACGGTAAACTACATCTCTGTGCACTTTAGGTGTCACTGGTCAGTTACCGACTTGTCTTTATGTCCTTTGCCTTCTCCAGCCAGGATGTATGAGCCAGTCAGTGGCCTCTTCAGTGATGTTCTCAAAGAAGATTTTCAGCCAACATATTCGAGTGCATTCAGATGGACCAGGAATGGGTCTGTACTTGAGCAACCACTCATTATAGTCTCCTTTCTTATACCAGCCTGTGGGGTAACCACTCATGCTTTCTAGTGATTCCAACTGCTGACACTATGTTTCATTCAACTTAAAGGACATTATAGCCCAGGACAACTTTAGTCATATGGCCAATCAGTGAAGTATTGTCGAACTAAGAAATGATAGTTATACATGCAGAAGATGTCTGCACTGGGTCCAAGGCCAAAAAATACAGAGAAAGGACACTGAAACAAAGATTTAAAAAAAGGAAAGAAAGAAAAAAGAAAACTCTTTGAATTGCCTTATAATAGGAAAAGAACCTTGAATGTATCAGCCTAAGCTCCCGCTTTCTGAATAATAGACTGCTAGGTTTAGCATCTGCAGATAGTTTACGCTTCCTCTTGTAGCAGGAGGTTGGGGCTTAGGGCAGAAACCCAAGAGGTTTCTACAGGTCAACTTGATGGAGTTAGTTATCTAGGTATAGTTGATCAAGGGTTAAAATAAGAACCTATTTAAATCCGGCTTTCTAGCAAAGGCTGCTCCAGTTTTAAAATGTGTATTACAGATGCATTTTGAGAAAAAATTAGGTAACTGGTTCAAAAATAGAGTCGGACAGGAACATGATGAAAGTGTTCTTCCTTTGTTAAGGTGGGCTGAGTTGGGGCGCTGTAGAGAAGGAAGGTAGATTTTATACAGTTGTTGTGCATGTGGAACACACATAGAGATGGACAGAGGTGTCTTAAGGAGTGCTGCTACATTCCAAGAATTTCTTTTTCTTTTTTCTTTTTTTTTTGTCTTTTTGCCTTTTATGTAGAGCCACACCCGCGGCATATGGAGGTTCCCAGGCTAGGGGTCTAATTGGAGCTGTAGCCGCCGGCCTACACCATAGCCACAGCAACGCGGGATCCGAGCCGCGTCTGCAACCTACACCACAGCTCACGGCAACACCGGATCCTTAACCCACTGAGCAAGGCCAGGGATCGAACCCGAAAACTCATGGTTCTTAGTCGGATTCGTTAACCACTGAGCCACGAAGGGAACTCCTCCAAGAATTTCTTATTTACCATTTTTGGCTGTCAAAGTACTGGTTCTTTGACTCGATGTTAAGGCATGTTTCAAAACAAAAATAGTACACAATGAAAGAAAAAGAAAAAAACATTTAGCTTTAGGCAGGTATATGTGGCCCCTGTAAGCTTTGCTCAAATTACTCTTCATTTAGAGCTTTAGACTGAGTTTATCTCCCCTGGAAGTACTTTCTTACTGCTTTCCCATCCCTTCTTCTCTACTGATCTCAGCAAATATTTATTGTGCACTTACTATGCACCAGGTAAGATTTTAGCATACTTAGGGTATACTGGTGAACAAAAATCTTGCTTCCAGTGGAGTTTACATTCTAGTTGAAGGGAGGAGAAAAACGAAAATAAAAGCCTTATTTAATTGGAAAGTAATAGTTTACTTTCTCACCTGATTCCTTGAAGCCAGAGGACTGCTGTGTGTGTGTGCATGTGTTTTAATCTCTATGGCACACAGTAGGCCTTCAGCAAGTATTTGCCTAATGACTGAATGTGGAATTCTGAAAAATGACAATATTGAGTCAAAAACTTCTTAAAAGAGATTATTTGAGGCTTTATTCCTCAGTACTAATTTATGAACTAGCACAGCAATTAGAGCAGTTGCGTAGCAGTTTCCAATTTTGTAGATCTAATTTTGGAAAGTTTTATAGTTGAAACATTGAGTTGTCAAACACACCCAATTTCAATGATCACAATACTTCTTTGTAGTCAATGTCCTTGAATTCTATAAACTGTTTTCAGTGAAGAATCTTCTTTTCTTGGTTGGTTTCTAAAGCACCAAACAAAAATAAAGCTCTATTCTTAATAGGACTTAAATTCTGATATAGTATAAGACTCAGTAGGGATTTAAATTTAGAATGTTCGTGAAGCTTTGCACTTTAATATTCAGAATAACTCTTAAATGGTCTTAACGCTTGCTTAGATATTTATATTTAGAATTCCTATAATCGCTGTTTCTTAGAATTTACTTCTTGTAAAATCTCCTTGAAATACAGATAAGCTCCTGAATTTTTTGCCTTTAAATATCCTTGTTAAAATGATCTGTGTTTGAGAATGAAGATGGTACAGTGCCCAGTTTGGGGATGTGAACACGGTTTGTGATCATAATGAACTTGTGATAATGACAAGTATTAAACTCGTGGCTTGGCGACATCCTTTCTGGAATCTCCATTGTTTACTGGCTCAGGCTGTCCTAGGAAGCCCCCCTGTTCTTTAGCTTCTGTCCACTAGAGGGTGAGGGGGAGAGAAGGAAAAAAAAAAAATAAAGTTCAGCAAGCCTGCTGAACAGTTTGATGATGGAAATTTTTTGGAGGATCAATTTAGGATTTCTTTATTCATATTCATCTTGCTTCTTATTGCCATGGATACATAAGTTGATTTTTATGAATTCAGCAGTTATAAGTGGCAAGTTACAAGATGGCAGTATATTATACTGTCTATTTTTACAACTTGAAAAATAAATGCTGTCCAGATAACTTAAAGCAGCTTTGTGAAAACATACTAGGTTTTCTCAGAGAAGACAACTTCCGGACATGCAACATCATAGTTTTTTTTTTTTTTTTTTTTTTGCTTCAGATTTTTGACCTCCAGTAAATATTTTTGAATTGGGTTCCATGAATGTGAGAAAATATATTAGGTTCTTGGACTCTCACTCTTCTGATGATGCCACAATAAGCTGATCTGTTGATGTAGCTGGAGTGATACACTTAAGCCATGGAAATAGCAAATGTCAAATGACTGTCAAGGACTGCTAGTTTTAGCATTTTTCACAGCCCTTTTTAAAGCTAGCAGCAGCTATCTGTGCACACTGGATTGAAGACTTTAGGAAGGTGGTACATGTTTCTCCAAACATTGACTATCTATTGTGATGCTTCGAATCTTATCATTACATGCTCATTCAGTAAGCATGACCAGATGACAGCAAGATAGGGCCAGGAGGTGGGGTATCAGGGATACTGGGAGACAGGACAAATACATATATTTCTGCACCTGCAGCACGTGAAAGTTCCCAGGCGAGGGATCGAACCCATGCCACAGCTGCAACCAGAGCCACAGCAATGACAACACCAGATCCCCCACCCGCTGAACCATGAGGGAACTCCAGACAAGGCTATATCATAAGAAGGAATGGATGCAAACTGCAATTAACTTTAAAATTTAGAATGTGTAGGAAATCATAAACTTGACTGCATATACTCTTCAAATACGCTACAAGTCAGAGTTGCATAAAGGGTGAAGTACAACAAAAAGAAGGAATGAAGGAAGGAGGGAGAGAGGGAAGGGAGAAAGGAAGGAAGGGAGGGAGGCAAGAGGGGAGGGAGGAAAGGAAGGGAGGCAGGAAGGACAAGTGTCAGTATAATCAGAAATTACTAATTCACATGGGGTAACTGTGCTTCTGTCTATGGCACCCACATACCTCCGTAATCCCACCTCTCCTCGCAAACACACACACAAACTCAGAAACAGGGACACCCAGTTCCAGACTGGGCGCCAATGCCTGGCACTGGACTATTTCTTATTCCTTGTATAATCTGGCTAATTTTTTTTATACAACACTTTTATAGTTACTGTTTTTCTTTTCTTCTGTAACCATAGACACTCCCACACAGCACAAGCTCAATTCCAGCCAGACTCTGCCTGTGTGTGTGTGTTTAAAAAAAGAAAACAGGTCTTCTAGTTCTGTGTTAGCAAAGTCACCTCTTTTACTACCAGTGCTAATGCTAAACATGTAATAATACTTTATTGTCATGAGCAGGAATCTGCTTTGCTAATTAAATGCAGCTGTCAGTAATTACTACTTGTCAGTGTAATCTATTTCAGGGAGCTCTACTTTAAATGATAAAAGATTGGCCTTATATTGAGAGGTTGGGATAGGCAAGGTGACTGCTTGCGTCCCCAGATCAGAAACTTACTCTTTCATGATGAATGAGTAACTTTACTGTGAAGCCATCTCAGCTAGGTTATTCCCTATGTCTCTGGTGCATGAATGATGGAGTTTGCAATTAAATCATTTTCTTTTTTTTTAGTATCTGAAATCTAAATGTCACCACCTTTGTCACACCAACAAGTATTATGACTCTCAGAGTTAAAAATGCATTATGATGGTAATCTGTAAGAAAGCATTCCTGGAGAAGTCACTATAATCTCTACCAACAAACACTGAGGTCACTATAAATGTACCTTCTAATTTGCACCAACTGGATTAGACCCAGGGAAGTATCACTGTGAAAAGTGGGTGGGCAGAGGGGGCTAGGAACTCTTTCTTGTAGGGATTTGTCACTGATAATTCAATCAGGTTTTCTCTTGGGGAATGTTTAGACTTGGGGTTAGGTCTTTGAAATCTGCAAATGAAAAAAAACAAAAAAACAAAAAACAAAAGCGTGGCATTTGCTTGTAATATTAATTTATCTTAACTGCTTCTGAAAGGAAGCTCAGACTCTTTAAAGCTCTACATCTGCGGGACTAAAAGCAATGTCAGGACAAGGGCAATGGCGGCCTGACTCGCTCCATGGGCCAGGTGCTGGGCTTGCCACAGATGCTGGCATTGTGTCCAGGGTCTAAGGGGACCAGACCTTTTGCCCTCACCTCCCCTTCCTTCCCCTGCCACTGAAAATGAATGTGGCGGCCGTGGGGGCCAGGAAGCTGGAGTCTCAGGGAGTGCAGTTGACGGAGGGGGAGGAAGGATCAATGGGGGGCGAAGAAGCGCAGCAGGGAGCGTGGGGGAGACCTGGCGTGCAAGTGGCTTTACCTCACGCGGGCTAAAAGACTTATCGCACCCCTCACAGCATCCTGACTGCCTCATCCTTCTTCTCCCACCATCTGTTTTATATCCCAAACTCCAATAGTCCTCATGTTGCTGGATAATTAATTATCTTGTTATAGGTCCCAACAAATTTGGCAGCTACGCTTCTGAATACAGCACATTATTTAAATGGAATCAATAATTTGGTTGTTCGTCCCAGGTGAAAAAAAAAAGCTTTCCAGATGGAAAAGAATGAGTGAAAGTAGAACCATCTAATGTATTTTTGAAATATAGTAGGCGAAAGACAGTAACTTGTATTCCTTCCTTTTTTGGGTACTCCTCTGCTTATGGGATGCAAGGTCCAGTGGGAATGGTATAAATTCTCCCTTTCTGTGGTATAAGTGTTAATCCCCTTTACCGAGAAAATGTGTGTTATTCCAGATAGTTCTAAAAAATCAAAAGGACAAAAATTCTAAGTGATCAGCATCTCAAAGAGAACGCACTGAATAGCCACTGAACTCCTTAAAAAGTATTCCAGGGACGTTCCCATTGTGGCTCAATGGGTTAAGAACCTGACATACTGTCCATGAGGATGTGGGTTTGATCCCAGGTCTTGTTTAGTGGGTTAAGGATTTGGCATTGCTGCAAGCTGTGGCATAGGTTGCAGGCAAGGCTTGGATCTGGTATTGCCATGGCTGTGGTAGAGGCCAGCAGCTGTAGCTCCGATTTGACTCCTAGCCTGGAAACTTCCACATGCCGCAGGGTGCACTCCAACAAAGCTAAAAAAAAAAAAAAAAAAAAGTTATTCAAGGGGGAAAAAAAAAACTCTGAAATGTTTTGACTTTGAGTCTGTATGGATTCCTACAACCTCAGTTTCACTGTATCCTTAATACTCTGGCATGTGCTAAACTCAGTCTTTTGAGCCAGCTAATGATACTCCTGGATTATAGCAGGTGCTCAGTGCACAGTTGCCAGATGTATGAGTGATGATTTGAGCTACTGTCATGCTATTGTTTCTTGCTACTCGCCCCAGCTGGCTGTAGCCGGCAAGTGAGACTCGGTGGTAAGAGGTGAGACAGCAAGGACAGAGGTGTAGTTCCCACCTGTGGTCGGGTGATGAAGGAGAACACGGACCTCGTTTCTGCACATGAGCATCCAAGGCTCCACAGGGCAACTCACAGAGATCTCTAGTTCCCATCTCTGCATTCCACTTCCTCTGGCATCAGGGTCCCTTCTGCCAACCTGGGAAGCTAAGACCCACTTGGCTCTCTCCTGGAACAACAAAAATTGTCTTTTTCCTCGAGCCTACTTTAAGAATCAATGGAGTCCTGGCATAAAGATTATAACACATGCAGCTTTCAAAATATCTGCCCATCCCTGCTTTGGGTGAGGGATGAAGGTACAGGCCCAGGTTCTGATGGGGTAGGGGGCACTGACAAATAAACCACTAATTCAGTAGACTATGATCTGTACTATATATAATAGTGGGTCAGAAAGCTAGCCTGTCCTGGCTTGGGTGGGGCTGCAGAGGCTGCAAAGAAGAGGAGAAAGAGAGAAGTGGTGAGGAAGTGAGATAAGCAGAGAACCCTCTCAGCAGAGGGGTCAGCATGTGCAAAGGCATAAAAGTGTGAAAGTGTACACTCTGTTCTATGCTTGGATTGCAGGAACCTCCTGTTGAGTGACAGATGAGTCCCAGGCTGGGCCACGGAAACAGTAAGGTCTTTGAAGGTTGAGCCAGCCTGAACTTTACCCTGAAGGCAAAGGATGCTGTAAGTTATGAAGCAAAGAAATTATGTGATCAGGTTTGCACTCAGAAAAATATTTCCAAAAGCACTGAAGAGGATGGAAACCTGAAGCTAATAAAAAGGCTAGTAATTCAGGAGAGAAGTTCTGTTCCTGAACTAAAGCAGTAGCGCTGGGGCTGTAGGGAGGTAGATAGTCAAGATGGTCATGTCTTTTTTTTTTTTTTTTTTGTTTTTTGCCTTATCTAGGGCCGCACCCATGGCATATGGAGGTTCCCAGGCTAGGGGTCTAACAGGAGCTGTAGCCGCCAGCCTTCTCCACAGCCACAGCAACGCGGGATCCGAGCCGCGTCTGCGACCTACACCACAGCTCACGGCAACGCCGGATCCTTAACCCACTGAGCAAGGCCAGGGATCGAACCCGCAACCTCATGGTTCCTAGTCGGATTTGTTAACCACTGAGCCAAGACGGGAACTCCAAGATGGTCACATCTTGGTGACAAACTAGAGGGAGAGAAGGAAAAATACAAGATAATTCCAAGTTACCTGTGTTCCTACTGTAATCCCTGTAACTATTTTTTCTAGTTTCTCACTTTTCCTGGGGATCTCTGCAGAGATGATGCTGCCAGTACAGACGAGCAAGATAACAAAAAGTATTTGAGAAGAGGAAACATTATGAAAGTAACAATGTATGAAAATTCTCAAGCCCTTGATCTTCTTGTTTGGTAAGTACAGAGTTGGGTGTCCCTTATTTAAAGGATGTGAGTATTTGCACTTCAGAAATCCCCAAACCAAATGCTCTCAAGTAACCTTTGACTGTCCAGTCATCTGTTTCAGAATAAACAGACGAATACTTGATTAAGAAAAAATAATTCTGTCTGTAGACAAAATAATTATAACTAATATTTACTAAAATTATATGGTGTGCCAGATACTACTATTGGGACAATAAGCAGTAATGTTCTTCATTTTCAAGCATCAGATCTCAGGATTCAGTGGGCACTGCACTTCTATGCCAGGTTCTGGACCAGAGGAATATAACCATGCCTGAATAAAACTAAAATGAAAATAAGTACTCCCACTGGTTACCAATCCCAGTGCTGGCCCTTCGCCCCCTCACATGTTATCTGCCCTCTTCTCTGCCTCCTCCTCTCGCCTTGGATCCTTCCTGCCTAGATCCCTCAGCTCTCTGCTTTCCAGGTTCTGAGATGCCTGAAGGAAGAAGCGCCGTGTCTGCCCCATTTTACCACGTGCCAAGTACCACGGAGATGAAGGCAACAAGGACACAATCCAGCACAACCCCTGCCCCTGAGAGACACACAGTCAGGGGGCCCAAGGGACAGTTCCAGGGCCCTTTTCAGCTCTTCTTGGGAGGAAAGGGCCCTGGGGCTCCTAGTAGAGAGTCTGTTTCTCCATGCTGTGGTCCTGGGATAAAGACCCCCCATCCCCCCAAAACAAAACAAAACCAAAAAACCCACATAAAAGACCCCATTCCGAGTGCCCTTTGGCCCTGTCCTACCTCTTTCAGTTCAGAAAAAGTGAGGCAGCTAGGAAGTTCAAGTCACAGGCAGCTGGCTCACCAGATGAGGAAATTCCACTGGCACCCTACTAGTTCCCTACCCCTACCTATGGAGCATAAGTGCACCTCGTTAGCAGGATTCTGGCACCCAGTTCAAATCCACTGAAAAACAGTTCTGATCATTTACTAAAAATTCATAGGACCTCATTCTTTGCTTTCATGGCCACTGCAAATATACAGTGTGATATGATGAAACCAGGAAATTAACCTTTATTGAAGACAAACCCCTCTTTTGTTACATGGAGGACACAGGGAAACAGCATGGGTTTCAAGGACCAGAAATCCAGGGATGGTGCTCAGGGGCTAACCGCTACTCAGGGTCTGTTGGGTAAGTGCTGGCCCCAGACCAGATGGCATGGGCTGAGATCACAGCTCCCACCGCTCTAGGTAGAGGACATCTCTGGGCCTCGGTAGTTTCCAAATCTGTGAAACGGAAATACTAATGACACGTATCTCACTGGACGCATTGTGGGAAAGAAATGTGTTGAGACTATGATACGCAGTAACTGTTAATTAAACGTTAGCAATAATCACTTGTTATTTTTACAAAGATGAAGAGGTAACTAGGATATCCATCAGAACAAAATAACATGGAGGAACCTTACTTTCCAAGCTTTATGTCTGTCAAGTGAAGACAGCCAGGTGGCTACCAGAATTAAATAAGTTACAGAAAAAAAAATAAGAATAAAACTTAAACTGTTAAATCAAGGTACTCAAATGTAATTACCTCAGGAAACAGGTTTTACTTTAAATCATGAATTCTCCATGGTATAAAAATATAAAAGAGAAAGAAATTTCTGCACATCCTAATACTTCAAAGTATATAAAGAAATATAGTACATAGTTTGTATACAGTATATACAGATATAGCATAAAAAGATAATATATAGTATATAAAGATAAATATGAATAGTTCGATGCTTTTAGCAAACCTTTTGTTCTTACCCATTAACTGTATTTGTATAAGATGATATATGGCCCCAAGAATTCTGTGAAGGTATACAGGTGGGCCTGGCAAGAAAAAACTGTGAAGGAGCTGCCCAAAAGACTCCTCTCAATTTCTGTCCTCGACACAGGCCTTTAAATCCAGTAACACTTTAATCATGCTTAAGTCTGAAATACATATTTCTCCTCTTCACACCTTTCCCTCAACAATAAGAGAATCCACAGAACCTCTGCCGTGTAACGGATAACAACCAATTCAACAGACACATGCACATACAGACAGACAGATACAGAGAGAATAATGGGCCCATTTTGTTTAACCACGGGTGCTGCTGTTACAGCGGTATTAACAATGATGGTAACCGCAACATCGATTATTGCTTCCTGAATCTTCACTAGGCATGGCACTGCAAGCGAGGCATTTCACATGTTAGCAAATCTAGATATGGGGAAATCTAGAACCGCTATTTCCATCACCACATAACAGGTAAGATTACTAACCTGTTAAGTAAAGGTTAAGTAATTTGTCCAAGACCCCACAGCTAACAAGCTATGAAGCTATTCTAACTCAGCCAGCTCTGTCTGACTCCAGAACTTATACTATAATAAATACGTTATTTATGTTGAGGTGCATTCAGAAATATTGTGATTTTTTTTTTTTATTGACTTGATGTAGTGGGCTTTGGCAAAGAGCATTTCAGTGGCATTTTAATATGTTCCTACATAGTTCCCCAAACTATACTCAAATAATAAAACTGTTAATATTTATGACAGGAGAGAGTTGGCAGTGTAAAGATTCTGTTAAGGTTAATTATGTCTTATACGGCCCTTCAGAAATAACAAGCAGCTTTTCTTCGCCAACTTCTAAATTTAAACATTTTAATCAATTTATTGTTTTACTTTCCTTCCCCATCCTCTTCCTTCTATCTCAGGTCACTCAATCTTCTAAAGATTTTTATTCCCCTGGGTTTCGCAGACGCTAACGTCCTGAGGTCATCGCAACAAAGGAAAAATTCTATACAATATTATATCTCAATGTTAAAACTATGCAATTATAAAGACATGTAGTTTCTGGATTATGAATTTCATGCAGGAGATACTAACTGGATGCCTAGTGTATGCTACATGGGTCAGAGTAGAATAAGTCTCATTTCACACCTTCACATGAGACTCTCATTCCTCTGGCAAGTACCATATAGGAGCATGTAACATTGACCTCTGTGCAAGAAGTTCACATTATAAGGATATTATGGGAAGCATAAAACATTCAGTATCAGAACCTCTGAGCTATTAAAAGTACTTAAAGACGGCATCAGTTCTTAAGTTCCCTAATTTAAAAAAGTAGCTGAACCTAGGAAAATTATTGAGTCCATTAAAAACTGCATTAAGTTCCAGCACTGTTCCAGCATTGCTCTAGTTCAGGTTATTTCTGTGCTTCATGCCAATCGGCTTCCTTATGAATTCCTGAAGAATTCACTCTAACTTGAAAATGCTCATCAATCTCAGTTGCTACAAAGCATTTGCTTTACAGTTTAACTTGCTTCCCACTTGGCTCCCTGTTTAAGTAAACTTTAAAAAGCAAAAACAAAAACACCTGTTCAAGAGCAGTGGCACAGCTCAGTAGCCTGCCTGGGCCCAAATGCCATTTAGTCGCTGTGGGGCGTAAGCCATTTATTTAGGCTCGCTGAGTCTGACTTTTCTCAAATCCTAAACAAGGATAATAATAACAACACCCACTTTACCTACTTATTTTCCCTCTGGACAGAGCAGGGCATCTACCATTGAGTTAATACTAGACTGTTCTTGGACAGTGTCCGGCACATGCTAAAGGTTATGATAAGTGTTAAAAAACTGTTCAAAAAAGTTGGGTACACACCCAATTTTTAATATCAAACTAGTTGGGGATTTTATAAGTTCCATTTTTCAGATGATGCTGATTTCACAAACTACCTGTGCCACAAAGGGGACTCCCTTCCTATTGTTCAAAGTTATTAGACAAATTAGGTGTATATACATAAACATAAAGAATTATATAAAGATGTACTCTGTATGTATACATGTGTGCATATATATACATTTAAACACAAGTATGTGTATGTGCGTGTATATATAAACTTACCCATGTCCCACACACAATCTAGGTTAAAGGGTCTAAAGTCAAACCAACTCTTCAACCCTCTCTTAATATGGAACAAAGCTTTCTTTCGTAAAACCTTTCAAGACTTTGGAAGATAATCCATTGTACCAAATGTTAAGACATGCTAATGAAACTTGCATATGAGATTAGAGAGGTTCATTTATCTTGCCCATACCTTATGTGGATCTCCAGATATAATCTTTTGCTTCTGATTTTGATAACTGTTAGCTGCTCTGAAGTGGGTTTGAGTTAGATCAGTGATTTTAAGTGTAGTCGTTAATATCTTGCTTTAATTGCACTCCTGCTGTGAAGGGTAGGATAACATCATGACCCTCAGAAACAAATACTGGTTCTAAAGTGAGATAACTCTGTCAACAATTAAGTTGGATTCCAGGGGGGGAAGTTATACTTTTGCTGGTTTGGAAGAATTTGTATTAAATTTGCAGAAAAATTAAAATGTAGGAATTTTCTAAATTGTAACAGTTTAGGTCACAGTGAAAGTTTAACTAGTTAGTTTGATTTTAAGGTCCCCCTCTCCACCAAAAAAGTACAGAAATTGAATGACGATAAATCTGTGGTTTGAATAATCATTTCCTTAACTTGATTTTCTCTCCTTTTCTTAAAACAAAACAAACTACAATTTCATTACCCATCAATAACTCCTCACTTAATTGCAATAATCTCAGAATATAGAAATATTTGAATAAAATATTAAAAAGAAAATTTTATTTATTTTTTTTAATCTTTTTAGGGCTGTACCCACGGCATATGGAAGTTCCCAGGCAAGGAGTGGAATTGGAGCTGTAGCTGCCGGCCTACACCACAGCCACAGCAACACCAGATCCAAGCCGCATCTGCGACCTATACCACAGCTTGCGGCCAACATCGGATCCTTAACCCACTGAGGAAGGCCAGGGATCGAACCTGCATCCTCATGGATGCTAGTCAGATTCGTTTCCACCAAGCAATGACGGGAACTCCTAAGAAGAAAATTTTAAAATCACGCAAAAATAAAATATATGTATTCACATAATTTCAATGGCACAATAGTGTTATTGCTCACACTCTATTCCCAGAATTTTTAGCATCACTTTTAGCAAGTGTCCCCTTTATTAAGGGATTGCTTTCTCTTTTTACTAGGGAAGTTACCTTGTGAGTTGGTTCATTCCTGAAAGAACACCCCTAAAATAAAACACCACCCTGCCAAACCTACCAAGAGAATCAAAATTCTCAACTAAAATTTCCATAAGACAATTTCTCATTTTCTAACGAATCCTAATAACCATTTTTGCTAACCTACTCTTTTACATATATAATCGCATCGGTAAGAGGTATTACTGTTGCTGAGATTAGAAAAATAAAAAGATGAGAAAAGAAGCATAATATTTGTTGCAGTCTATGAATTCGAGTTCATTTTCTCAATGCAATGGGAACATTTGCATTTATTCATAAATGAATACTAATGACATTTGCAGATCTGGCATTGCTCCATAGAAATCATACACAGAAAGCTAGAGCAGTGCACAGATAGTTCTATTTCTCCAAAGTATTCAGACAAAGAGTGAGAAGATTAAAGTCAACATCAACTCTCCAAAGTTGAGTCACAGCCAAATGACACGGTGTGTTAGGAATAATGGTGGGATTTAGGGTGAAAGCAAAGTTGGCTAATGAACATTTTGCATGATTTTTGAGTCAACAGCTCTTGATTGACCACCTACTTTGGGCAAAATGCTGTTTCTTTAAGTAAGTCACTGCTCTGCAATTCTTTTTACACAGTGTAGGAGTAAGTACCCTGCTTCCACTGAAAATTCTTCCTTGTTATTTAAAATAACACCCAGCTCAGCTTTGCATATTGTGTGAGCGCCTGTGCTCAATAAATACTTTTTGAATGAGTGAAAATTCAGTGAGTAAGAAGGTTATTCATTCAAAAACATCTGTGTATGCCTGTAAAATGGTATGGATAATTATGCCAGTACAGTCAACTCACTGTGGGCAGCCCCTTCTCACAAAGTCAAAGAGAACAACTTCCAGTGTTAAACTGTAAGCATGAGATCAGGCTTAACATAGAAACCATGATCCTAGTACTTCTGCAAAACTCCACTGAAGAGTATGCTCATAATTTCTCATAAAACATGCTTTAGGCATCTGTGTGAAATTTTTATTATTTTACATTATGGATGATGTTTCTATATATTTTTTAAATAGCCCAGAGTAATCTTGAAGGGGCCAGTGCAGTTTTCATGTTCACTATTAAGACTCCCTACACTGGAGGCAGTTAAATTTAAGTAAGTTCCGTTCCCATCACTGTGTTTCTTATGTCTTCCTGTGTCTCCACCAATTCACTGGTGAATGACTTCATATTTCTGAAGTAAAGAAGCCTACCCTGCAGCTCAGCTCATCCAGTTGCTTTAGGTAAGGTCATTTGTAAACAGAGGGAGGAAGGTAAGTAGTCTTGTTTTCATTTCTTTCAGAGCTTCACTAGGAGGAACCAGGAAGGCAACTTAAAAAAAAAAAATCTGCTACAACATAATTGATACTAATAAAAATTAAAAAATAGTGTAGATACCCAATTCTGTAATCCCTTTTATTATATTCAACTTTTTCTTGGAATCAGAAGCTGAAGATACTTGAAATAAATGGTACTGTGGAAATATTTGTCTAAAGCCCTGAAACATGTCAAAACTACTGAGCAAAAAAGCTTTCAGAAGCACCAGCTTTAAATTACTTCCAGCAAATCAGTTGGGAAAGCAGTACCTTTAAAGAACGCCCACCCAATCTCGTTCCCACCCCCAAAGCGACCCTGCCTGCTATTTATCCGACTAGGTTTACATAAATCAGAGAAGAGTTACAGTGCAATTAAATGTATCCACGAAGTAATATGATATAAAGCACTCTGCAAATATTAAACCTCCCCTTAAGGGATCAATGTTTTCCATGAAGAAGCTGGTGTGGGAGTGGGGGTGGGGGAGAAAGTAGAGGTGGGAGAGAGGAAAAGAGAGAGAGGGGAAAAAGAGAGAGAGACCCACCGGGTGAGTACTGGGGCAACCAGGATGTGAACAGCGGCTCCCTTGGGTGGGCGCCCTGAAGCCCTCGAGGCGGGAAGCCGGAGAGCGGAGTCCACCAAGGGGAGGTGCTTCCAGGGTCGTGACGGAGATTTGCTCGCTGTGCACCTGGCAGCTCCCGGTAGAAGCATCCACCGGAGGCTGGGACCTCTGTTCCCGCTTCCCTAAAGCAAGGCGGTCGCCCAAGTCCCAGAAGCAGAAGTCTCCCCGCTCCAGTCAGAAGCCGCAGCGACCGCGCGCACCTCTCAGTGATAACGGTATGCCCACTCACCCCATGGCGTCTATTTCCTGAGTGAGTGAGTGAGAGGGAGAGAGAGTGTGTGTGTGTGTGTGTGTGTGTGTGCGTGTGTGTGTGTGCTGGGGTGAGGGGAGGGCTGCGTGAGCGGGGACTGCCCCGGGTGGGGACCCGTGCTGCTAGGGGCGGGGGCCGGCTGGGGCGGCGAACGCACGGCACCTGCAACTTCGCCGAGCTCCGCCCGCCCTCCACTCGCCCTCTTCCCGGGCCTCGGAGCCCTCACTCTCCAGAAGCCGTCTCGCGCGCCCAGCGCCAGCCCCGCAGCCACCCTGAGAAGTGGCCGAGCGAGCCCCCAAAACTCTGCCCAGCGCAGTCAAGGCGTGTTTCCTCGCCCGCTTCACAGAGAGCCCCGAGCGCTGCGCCCCCCTCGCGGAGACAGACAGACAGAGTGACACCGACGGCGGTCTCAATCTAGCCCGTTAATCACCCCAGCCGTTTCCCATCTCGCACTAGTTTAACGCCGAGCCCCAGAGAAGGTCTCAAAAGTCCCCCTCAGGCGGTGTCCGAGAACCGCGCCCCACAAAGCGCTCTGGCTGGCAGCACCGGGACGTCTCCCCTCGGCGACCTTCCCCCCTGGGGATGTCCCCCCAAATCTACGCGGCTTCAGCCCCCCGTGTTCCAGCCCCCTCCCCGGCGCGAGGCGGGCAGCGCGCTCTGCTCACCAAAGTCCCCGGCGGCGGCGGCGGCGCAGGCGGGAGCCCAGGGCGCGGGGGCCAGCGACAGGTCGCACCGGGCCCCGGGGCGTCTCCTTCAGTCCCGGCAGCAGTTGGGCCAGTAGTTTCGGACGCCCGGGCTTCGGCTCGGCGGAGAGCGAGTCTGCGTGGAAGGGAGCGAGCGAGCGGAGCTGTGCGTGCGCGGGTGAGAGTAAGAGGCGGGCGGGCCCGAGGCGCAGGCGGCGGCGGCGAGGTCCAGGGCGGGGAGCCGCGAGGGGGAGGAGGCCGGCGAGAAGTAGTGGAGTTTAGGGCTCGTTTCCTGCACTTCCCCGGGAGGCTGGCGCCAGGTACGGCAGAGCGCGCTCCCGCGGCGCGGGCACGGTAGGGGCAGCCGCCGGAACCGGAGTCGGCTTAGAGCCGGGGCCCGCGGCTGATCTGCGGGAGGAGGTGAGCATCCTCCTCGCCCCACGCGGGCACCGGCGCGGCCCCGGACTCTGAGCGCCGAGCGGAGAGCCTCCTGAGTCCTCAGTGACAGCTCCCTGGGCAGCCTGCTTCCTCCTGATCTGCCCCAAAGAGCAACAGTCAGTGAGGCTGGGATCTTCCCTTCCCAGTCGTTGGAGCCGCCGGGGCCAAGCTGTGTGGGCTCCCGGCTCCCTGCGGCTGCTGCTGTCACGGCCGCCGCCCGGCCCCCGGCGGCTGCCTCCCGGAGACGTGCCCAGCTGTGCGCGCGTGTGTGTGTCTAAGCGAATCTCTTCCCCTCCATCACTCGGGCGCGCGGGAGGGCCCGGGTCTCCGGCGACCAGCTGCAGAGTGGCTGCCAGTCCACACCCTCCTGGCTCTCTCCCCACCCACCCCGCCCCTACTCCTCCTCGCCCTCTCCCTCCTCCCCTGCTCCTCCTCCAGCTGCAGCTCCCGAGCTCCCAAAGGCAAGGGGGAAACCGCAGCGAAAAGGGCGGAGGGGAAGGGTGGGGAAGGAAGCGCAGGTGTATCTCATAAGCATGAGAGCAGGGCGCACACGCCCGAAAGGCTTGCTGCAGGGGGTGGGCAGGGCCTTAGGCGGAGAAGGGGGAGGAGAGGATTTACCCGGAGGCTGGGGTCCTGCGGCGGAGCCACCGCGCGTCCCACCCAGGCTCAGGAGCAGCGGGCCAGCAGCGCGATGGGGAGGTCGGGTGGGCGCGCAGGGCTCCCCGGGCAACTGAAGTGGCAGCTTGGAAAACCCTCGGAAGTGATCAGGGTGGCAGAACCTCGGGGCGTAGAAGTCGGAGGGACTCAGGCTCTGTGGTGCTGAGACCAGTCTCTCCGGGGTTAGAGGAGCCTAGACCCGGAGCTTGGGATACACAGGTGTCCA
This sequence comes from Catagonus wagneri, assembly GCA_004024745.2. Lineage (NCBI taxonomy): Eukaryota > Metazoa > Chordata > Mammalia > Artiodactyla > Tayassuidae > Catagonus > Catagonus wagneri. The sequence goes on from PVHT020000080.1 coordinate 12,946,500, forward strand.
GGGCGCTAGTGTGTGTCTCCAGCACGCCAGGCGGGAGAGGTGGAGGCCCTGAGTGGTCTGGAGGCTAAGGTAGCGGCGGTTCTGCGGCTGCTGTGCGCATCCGGAGTCACAGGGGGCGATCACCGCCAAGCTGGGAAGCGGTGAGCAGGGCTCTGCTTTTTTCCAGGTTCAAAATCCCAAACTGCAGAGATACTCTAGCCCTCCCAGTTCAGTCGACGTCACTCCTACCCCTTGTTCCCAGCAAAACACTGGAGCAGTGGATGGCCTCTCCGTGCTCTTTGCCCAAAGATCCCACCTGATCTGAGACTGAAGTGTTGTTTCTTCTCTCCTAAGCCTAGTCCCCTCCCTAATCATCCACCCCAACCCAACCGAAATTTCCCAGAAAAGATTCTTCATCGATAAAGTTTTTGCCTCTGGAGTTTCTATAATTTGTTTTAAATTTTATGTATTTATTTTTGCTCTTGAGATATGATAGGTCTCTTACTAATTCCGTAGTCCAAATGCAGTACACACACAAAAAAAAGTCCTTTAGGCAGGGAATCACAGGGTTATTTCTCGAGGGCTGGTCTGTTTTCCAATGGCAGTCATAGAATGCAGAGTTGAGTCAACCTGGGGTCACGGAGAGACTTGGTCCTTTTAATTAGAGGTCTGTTAGAAAGGTCACTGGCAACAACGCTAGAAAGAATTGTACTAGGTCTTCCGGTATGCATTCTTTTTTATTATGGAAATTTCACTTTGTTAATTTAAGCGATCTGAAAATGAAAGGTTGGAGGCAATTCACAAGGCACGATATTTCTAGATTCTCATTCAACTTCCCGCCCCGCACCCCCATCCCTTCCAAAAGCTCAGATCTCAGACTGCACTTTTTTCAATTTCAGGATACAGCCTTAAGGACAAAGCTGTTGAGTTCTAGAAAGAGATAACTTAAATGTAAGTAAACTTATTTACCAGCTACTCAGACGAAATCGTAAGCTCAGCAGCAACAACAAAATGTATATTGTTTAATATATTGAGCAGGAGGAAAGATGGCTGTTTGCCAGAGCTGTGATCCATTAACCTCTTTAGCTCATTGTTGGCAACAATAGCATACAATCACATTCTTATGTTGGAAAGACAAGGGATTGTTTTTTCCCATTTCAAAATCACAATGCCATATTATAGTCTAAAAGAAACCTCGAACAATAAAAGTAATAAGAAAGGAAGAAACACAATTTGCTTTTTTCTGAACAAATGTTGCTGTTGTGTTTTTCTTGAGGGGAAAAATGCTGATAAGCAATAAAGTCTACAAAGGCATGACAGTAGATTTTGAAGAATGCATTGCTCCATCAGTCTTTTTAATTAGTCAACTCTATTTAAAATATTTATATTACCTTGGTATTAAGTCTTTCTTTTGTGCCAGGAAGATTACTGAGGAGGAGGTCAGATGAATCTAGTTTCTCATAATTCTGTCTTGCTTCAGGTTTATGTCTGGCAGGAGAGGAACAATCAGTAGCCTTTGCTTTCTCAGCAAACCCTAACATCTCCTTAGAGGACCCTTAGCTCTGTAGTCGATGGACTAAAAGATTGTCACAGTGACTTTGCCTAGCTTGTACAAGATCACACCTGGGGCTAGGAGCAGGTACAACCGCAGACACTGAAGCAGACTTCTGGAAAGGATTCAACCTAGCCTCGGGTTTGAGGATTAGACCACGGTAGGTATGTGGTGCTTGCTCTTGAACTCTTCAAATAATCTGGCTTTCTTGCTAGGAAGAGTTCAGAGGTGGGTGGGTGGGTCCTACATTTTTAGTAGGAACATTTCACTAGTGTGGGAAATTAAACAAATAAAACAAACAGCAGATGAAGAGGCACAGCCCAAAAAATCTTTTTAAAGTGCGGTTTTGAACGTGACCACAGATTTATTGGTTTGGTTTAGTCACCAAAGCCAAATAAAGTGCACAGTGATGAAACATTTGGTTAATTGGAGTGTTCATTTGGTAAATTTTTTTTCCCCCTGAGCATCATCATAGTCTCTTGTCCCATAAAAATGCAGCCATTAAACATTGTTCAGTTTGCAGTTTCAAATGAAGCTCTCCTCTTCGTAAAGTATGGAAATGTTAGTCATTATTAGGAAATAGGGGATATTTGACTTGTTTCCCAACATTTATATGTATTTAACCAATCACTGGCATCTAGCTTCAGTTGGTTAAATAAACATTTATTGAAAGGAACTCTTGGAGTCTCCATTGAGGCTTATAGTGGAAGCGAATCTGACTAGCATCCATGAGGATGCAGGTTCGATCCCTGACCTCGCTCAGTGAGTTAAGGATCCAGAGTTTTTGTGAGCTGTGGTGTAGGTCACAGATGCGGCTGGGATCTGGTGTTGTTGTGGGGTAGGCCATAGGTTTGCAGCTCCAATTCAATCCCTAGCCTCCATATGCCTCAGGTGCGGCCCTAAAAAAAATAAATAATAAAGGAACTCTTTTTGTGCCAACCACTGGAAATCAAAAGATGGATAAAAGAAGCCTCTGCTCTCAGCGGCTGTGTGTAGTAACCACTAGGGTAATCAAGTATAGGTCTGGTTCATCGAGAGTCCTTCTCTTTTGTGGAAATGAGCCTCTGAGCCCACATCTCCGTGCTCCATCGCTGTATTTGATTGTCTCTTGTGTGAAAGTTCTGGTTTTGTATTGTGCTATGCTATTTAGCGTTCAGAGGTCTAAAACTATAAGGTCATACCTGATGATAAAGGAAATATTTCTTATGGAAGAGGCAGGTCCACAGATCTGATGTCAGAAATGATGAGGATGTCAAGAGGATTTAAGCCCTCTCTCGGTTCAGACCAGTGCTGGCTAATAGAAATGTCTGGCAAGGCACAAATGTGAGACACACATGCAATTTTAAATATTCCGTAGCTCACTTTAAAAGTAAAACAAAACAGGTGAAATTTAACCTAATTTTAACCTAACAGATTTAAGTGTAATTCTGACATATGATCAATACCCAATTTTTAATGAAATTTTTTTTTTCGTGCTGTGATGGGCAGGATGGTTCCCACATCCTAATCCGTGCAACTTGTAAATGTGCTACATTACATGGCAAAATGGACTTTGTAGGTGTAACTAAATTTACAGACTTTTAAAATAGGGAGATTATCCTGGATTGTCTTGAGTGGGCCCAGCCTAATCCCATGGGTTCTTAAAAGCTGAACATTTGCTTAGGCAAGAAGCAGAAGAAATATGACACAAAGCAAAGTCAGAGGGATTCAAAGCATGGGAGGGACTTAACATGTTTGAAGATGGAAGGGCCAGTGGGACAAGGAATGTTAGGTGACCTTCAGGAGCTCGGTGAACTCCTGGATGACAGCCAGGAAGGAAACAAGACCCCTGCAGTGTAACCATGAGGAACTGAATTCAGCCAACAACCTGAGTGATCCTGGGAGCAGATTCATCCCTCAAGCCCCCAGAGAGAATGCAATGCTAATGACACCTTGCCTTTGTCCTCATGAGACTCTAAGAAGAGGGCTCAGCTGAGCCAGCTGTACTGGGACTTCTGGACAACAGAACTGTGTGACAATGAATGAATGTTTTAAAACACTAAATTTATGGTATTTTTTAGTAGCAGCAATGGAAAACTCATACATATACCAAGTCTTCAAATGTGGTATAAATTGTCTGCTTACAGCCCATCTCAATTTTGACTGTCCATATCTGAGATATTTGGTAGTCACATGTGACTGATGGTGGTAGTACTGGATACAGAAACTCTGGACCAAGGGGAGCAAGCTGTCTAGAAAGTGTTAGGTCCGTAGACTAAATAAAATGTCACTATATGGAGAGAGCAGAGGTGCAAGGAAGGGAGGAAACTGGCAGGGTCTTTCTTGATTCTCCACCCTTGAGCTGTGCGAATGGGGTAGTCTTGCTCCTACAGAACACAGGCTAAGTCTTACAAGTTAGAGTGTCAAAATTCACCAAATGTATATATATGTATATATATATACACACACCTTGGGGCTATTCATAAAGTCTTTTTGAATATCCCATTTTTGTTTCAGTTAAGATTTAGAACAGTTAAGAGTTGTCGCTTCCACTTGACTTCATGCTTAAGGTAGATCATTTAGTTCCAGTATTATGAGGTGGGGACAGTAGGCAAGGGTAACTGTGAAAGGTCTCTAGGAAAAGATGACTTACGTGGATTGATTTAGGTGTTCCTCCCTACCAGAGAAACCGTTTTCAATATCAGTCTTCTGAAGTCTAATTTTTATTTTCATTAAGAGAGGCAGCCTGTTTTACAGTTCAATTAGAATTGCAATTAGCATTCCTTGTCTAGCTTTTCAAAATCATCTTTTGCCATCTTCCCTACTAGGTACGAAAGTAAGGTCTTACCCTGTGAAGGACAGAGCAGGAGCCAACCTCTGTTATCCAGGACCATTTTAGGAAAGTTTTGCCAAAAGGATGTAGATGTATCCTGGGTTTAAAGAGGAAAAGACAAAAAATGGGAACCTAGACAAGCAGAGAGTAAAGGGAGGGCTTTCCAGGCTGGAAGGAACCTGGGGCTAACAATGTAAAGACAGGAAAGTGAATAAGGGCATGACTGGTTGATGAAAATTTCCTTTGACTATAGCAAAAAACTTTTGTAAGAAAAGCTCTAGCTGATGTTGCAGATGGAAAGGTTAATAAGTTCCAGATCTGTAGTGTTCAATATGGTGGCCACGAAGCTCTTGAAATGTCTAGTCTGTGAGTATGAAATACACACTGGGTTTCAAAGTCTTAGGGCAAATTCCAAAACCCTACAAAGTATTTTCTTAATAATTTTTTAATAATCGTTGAAATAATAATCTTTTGGAAACACTGAGTTAAATTACATTAAATTATATTTATCATTTTAAAAGATATTTGAAACGGGCTACTAAAAGATTAAATAACATAGTTAACATTATACGTCTATTGGCCATCACTGCTCTAGACTAAGTACGTCTCATGCTTTAATGTATATGTGAATCACTGGGGAATCTTGTCAAAAGGCACATCCAGAAACTCCCAGGTTAACTGCTGCCACTGGTTTTTGAACCACACTTTAAATATCAGAATGATGATTCACAACTTTGCCTGCAATGTAGAACCACTTACAAATTTTAAGAAATCATAATGACCAGCTTTCTGCAGCCCCAAATTAATTCAATAGGAATCTCTGAAGTTGTGACTTGAGGATAAATATTTGTTCTTGGTTTCTAGGAGGTGATTATGAAATAGTGCAAATTTCAGAACCACTGCTTTAGAAGCTTTTGAATAGAAGTGAACTAGTTTAAACTTTATTTTGTAAAAATTGGAGAGATTTATATATCAAATGCAATTAGTCACTAGTGAATATTCATTTCATTTACTGAGTATTTATTTTAAGTCATTGTGACATATCTTGCCTTTTAGAAGCTTAGAAACTAGTTATAGAGATAAGATACCTACTGAAGTATTGAAAAAGCAGTATAAAATAGGTTCAGCGTGACTGGTATAGATATGAAGGGTTATAGAACTCCAGAAAAGGAAGAGTTAGTCTTGTATGGAATAATTATTAAATCTTCCTGGAAGAGCTGATATATAAGAAAGACCTGATAATCCAGCATTGCAGCAGCTGTGGCATAGGTTGCAGCTGCAGCACAGTTGGATCCCCGGCCTGGGAACTTCCATGTGCCAAAGGTGTGGCTGCAAAAGAAAAGAAAAAAAAGAAAAGACCTGATACAGTGGTCTCAAACTATGGGACATATCAGAAACATCTGGGGTGACCAAGACAAAGCCACTATTATCATAGAACCCTGCTAATATCACCCCTGCCAGACTGTGAATTAATTTTAACCATCCCTGCTTCTCTGTCCCAGTAACTCAAGGTCAGAGTTCCTGGTGGGGAGCTGACTGGCTGAGCCCAGACCACATGCTCCAGCCTAGCAGTTGGCTACACACAGCTTCTCACCAACACTAAACACAAAGGAGCTTTTTCCAGAAGTAGAAATGAAGATACAGGTCTGCTTAGCCTGCCCCCAAACCCCCTGTCAAAACCAAAATGAAACAAAACAAAACGAAAATGAAACCAAACCAAACAAAACCAAACCAAAATGAAACAACAAAACAAAAATGAAACAAACCCAAAAAAATCCCAAAATAACTAATTAAAGAAAATGTCAGAATTCCTCTTGTTGCTCAGTGGTACAAACATGACCAGTATCCATGAGGATGTGGGTTTGATCCCTGGCCTTGCTCAGTGGTTTAAGGATCTGGTGTTGCCCTGAGCCGCAGTGTAGGTTGCAGACACAGCTCTGATCTTGCGTTGCTGCGGCTATACCATAGGCCGGCAGCTGCAGCTCCGATTCAGACCCCTATCCTGGGAACTTCAATATGCCACAGGTATGGCCCTAAAAAGACAAAAAAAAAAAAAACAACTAAAAAGACAAAAAAAAAGAAAAGGAAAGAAAATGTCTACTACAGGTAGTATTATGTATTACCCCCCCAAAATGACACATATTGGGGGGGGGACTTGATTTGTGACAAAAAGGCAAATTCAATTTTAGATGGTTAATATTGAGATTATGATGTTTAATTCATGTAGAGATGCCCATTTTGTCAGTGTGGGAATGAGGCAAACGCTAGAAAAGGTTGCTTAGGTGTTGCATGCATGGAAGTAAAAACAGAGAACAGATGAGAGGAGCTTCAGGAGGCTGAATGTAGAAGGAGAAACTGAAGTCGGAGACACACTATCCTTATACTTCTGCGACTTAATGAGCGGTGCAGAAGGGGTGTGGTATTAGCTCCCAACAGGTATTAATCCCCAAAGCAGAGCAGATTACAGGAGTTAAATAAGAATCTCCATTGTAGTAGTTCTCAGGGGGTTTTGCTTGTGGTTGTGCAATAATGGCATTGTGTTTTTTTGTTGTTAATTTAAAAAATTTTGTTAAGGATAGTTGATTTACAATGTATTAATTTTTGCTGCACAACAATTAGATTCAGTTATACATATGCACATATCCATTCTTTTTCAGATTTTTTCCCAATAGGTTATCACAGAATGTTGAATAGGGTTCCTTGTGCTAATGTAGTAGGTCCCTGTTGACTATCCATTCCACATGCAAAGGTGCACATATGCCAGTCTCACACCCCTAATCCATCCCTTCACCCAACCTTTGCCCTTTGGTAGCCATAAATTTGTTTTTGAAATATGTGAATCTGTTTCTGTTTTGTAAATAAGTTAATTTGTAACATTTTTAAAGGTTCCATGTGTAAGTGATATCATATGATGTTTGTCTTATCTGTATCACTGACTGTTGTTCAAATGATAATCTCTAGGTCCATCCATGTTGCTGCAAATGACGTTATTTCATTCTCTCTTATGGCTGAATAGTATTCCATTGTACGTATGTACCACATCTTCTTTATCCATTCCACTGTTGAACATTTATGTTGCTTCTGTGTCTTGGCTATTGTAAATAGAGATTCAGTGAACATTGAGGTGCATGTATCTTTTTGAATTGTGGTTTTCTTTAGATATATGCCCACGGGTGGCACTGCTAGATCTTATGGTAATTCCATTTTTAGTTGTTTTTTTGTTTTTTTTTGAGGAACCTCCATACTGTTTCATATTGGTTGTTCCAGGTTACATTCCCACCAATAGTATAGGAGGGTTGCCTTTTATCCACACCCTCTCCAGCATTTATTGTTTGTAGACTTTTTGATGATGGCCGCTCTGAATGGTATGTAGTGATAACTCATTGTAGTTTTAATTTGCATTTTTCTAATAATTAGCAGTGCTGAGTATCTTTTCATGTGCCTGTTGGCCATTTGTATGTCTTCTCTGGAAAAATGTCTATTAAGATCTTCTGTCCATTTTGGGATTAGGCTGTTTGGGTATTTTTTGATACTGAGCTGCATCAGTTGTTTGCATAGTTTAGAGATTAATCCCTTTTGGTCATTTCATTTGCAAATATTTTCTTCCATTCTGTGGGTTGTCTTTTCATTTTGTTTATGGTTTACTTTACTGTGCAAAAGCTTTAACATTTAATTAGGTCCAATTTGTTTATTTTTGTTTTTATTTTCATTACTCTGGAGGTGGATCCAAAAAGATACTGCTATGATTTATGTCAAAGAGTCTTCTGCCTGTATATTCCTCTAAGAGTTTTATAGTATCTGGCCTTATGTTTATATCTTTAGTCCATTTTGGATTTATTTTTATGCATGGTGTTAGAGAATGTTCTAATTTCATGCTTTTATATAAAGCTGTACAGTTTTCCCAGTACCACCTATTGAATAGACTGTATTTTCTCCATTGTATATTCTTGCCTCATTGTTGTAGATTAATTGACCATAGGCCTATGGTTTTATTTCTGGGCTTTCTATCCTGTTGCATTGACCTATATATCTGATTTTTGTACCAGCACCATATTGTTTTGATGACTGTAGTTTTGTAATATAGTCTGAAGTCAGGAAGCCTGATTCCTCCAGCTCTGTTTTTCTTTCTCAGGATTGCTTTGGATATTCAGGGTCTTTTGTGCTTTCATACAAATTTGAAAATTTTTTATTCTAGTTCTATGAAGAATGCCATTAGTAATTTGATAGGGATACCATTGGCTCTGTAGTTTGCTTTTAGTAGTATAGCCATTTTGTCAATATAGATTCTTCCAGTCTAAGAGCATGGTATATTTTTCCATCTGTTTGTGTCATCTTTTATTCTTTTATAAGTATCTTATACTTTTCAGGGTACAAGTCTTTTGCCTCTTTAGGTAGATTGATTCCTAGGTATTTAATTCTTTTTGATATGATGGTAAATGGAATTATTTCCTTTATTTCTCTTTCTGATCTTTTGTTGTCAGTGTATAGGAATGCATGAGATTTCTGTGTACTGATTTTGCATCCTGCAACTTTACCAAATTTATGGATGGCTCTAGCAGTTTTCTGATAGCATCATTAGGATTTTCTATATATAGTATCATGTCTGCAAACAGTGACAGTTTTACTTCTTTTCCAGTTAGGATTCTTTTTATTTTTCTTCTCTGATTGCCATAGCTAGGACTTCCAAAACTATGTTGAATAAAAGTGATGAAAATATACATCATTGTCTTATTTCTGATCTTAGAGGAAACATTTTCAGCTTTCTACCACTGAGTATGATGTTAGGTGTGGATTTGTCATGTATGGCCTTTATTATATTGAAGTAATATCTCCCTATGCCCATTTTCTGGAAGATTTTTTTGTCATAAATGGATGTTAAGTTTTGTCAAAAGCTTTTTCTGCATCTATTGAGATGATCATATGGTTTTTACCCTTCAACTTTTTAATGTGGGGTATCACACTGATTAATTTGTGGATGTTGAAAAATCCTTGCTTCTCTGAGCTAAATTCCACTTGGTCATGGTGTGTGATCCTTTTAATAATGTTGGACATGGTTGGCTAGTATTTTGTTGTAGGTTTTTGCATCTATATTCATCAGTGGTATTGGCCTATAATTTTCTTTTTCTTCTGATATCTTTGTCTGGTTTTAGTATCAGGGTGATGGTTACCTCATGGAATGAGTTTGGGAATATTCCTTCCTCTGCAGTTTTTTGGAGTCTCATTGTGGCTTCTTTGTTTTTGGGTGTAAAATATCATTTTTGGAAGTTTCCAGTCTTTTTTGTTGATGTAGTTCAGGGAGTTAGTTGTGATTTGGGTTTTTCCATGAGAACAGTTAAGCTCAGGTCCTTCTACTCTGCCATCTTGTCTCCTTCCTCTCAGAGATTTTAATATGCTAATTTGTCTTATTAAATTCTAATTATGCTGTACTTCCAAATATAATTTGACTATGGAACTTTCTTGAAAAACTCGTGATATGTTGAAGATATTTGACAAAATAATGGGTGAGAATTTTCTGGAACTGGAGAGACAGAGCAACTTAGAGAAATATCTAGGCGGAGAAACAATAGTCCCGAATCCAGACTCTTCTGACATGTCAGATGCCTATTATTCCATGGTTAAAGGAGATAGTTTTAGTAGTATGGAGATTAATAGCACTGAATTCTGTTTTACTCCCCCATATCCCCCAATGCACAGTGCTTGGTAAATGGAGGCATGCCATAGCTATTTGTTGACTGAATAAATAAAAGGATAATAGTGAGAAAAGTCCTTTTACTTGTCCATATGGAGGTCACAAGTAACCTCCAAAGGACACTTTTTTAAAATCATGGTGAGGTGGGTTGGACGAGGCATCCACCTGCCAAGGATTTCTCAGGTGATTCCTCAAGGATCTCTGGCAGAGAATCAATTGTCTACCCCATCATCTGTTTCTCCTTTTTTTTTTCTTGGTAATACAACAAGAGTGATCATACAATTTATCATCTGAACTAGGACACTTGAGAGAGACAAAGGGGGAGCTATTAATAATTGTGCCAGGGCAATACACACAAAATAGACTTTCAGGCAAACTGGGACAAATGGTCATCCTAAAAATAACTCCTGATTTTTAGCTGAACATTTGACTGTTAAGGGTAAAGACTGCATTGTCCAACTTCTCTTGTATTTATGGGCACCCATGTGACTAAAATGTGCTAGATCACAGTGGTTTCGTTTTTCTCCCAAGTTTTACAGAGGCGCTTGAATCTTGACTACTGGGGGTTCTCACTTATCGAAGAAGGTTCTCACTTATCAAAGATGGCTTCAGAAAATTGCACACGGAATGTATCTTTTTAAAATATTGAAATGTAGTTTATTTACAATGTTGTGTTGGTTTCTGGTATAAACAAAATGATTCAGATATATATATATATATATATAGCTTATATATATGATTCTTTTTTGATTTTTAAGATTCTTTATTATACGTAATTACAAGATATTGAATATAGTTTCCTCTGCTATACAGTAGGACTGTGTATTTATCTATTTATATGTAGTATTATATATCTGTTAATCCCAAGCGCCTAATTTATGCCCCCGCCACTTCCCCACTAGTAACTGTAAGATTGTTTTCCATGTGTCTTTAATAGGTTTCTTTCTCTGTCCTGCTGGCTAGAATGTGGTTACTCTGTTTAGAGCTTTAACAACCATCTTGAATAGCAATCCTGTATTATTTTGGAGTTTTCTATTACTTGTGGTTGAACCCTGTCCCAATAGATAAGACCTTTATCAAAGCTGTCTAAAACCAATATAATGTGAGCCACAAATGCAAGCCATATATGCAGTTTTAAATTTTCTAGTAGCCATTTTAAAGAGTAAAAATAAATAGGTGAAATTAACAGTTTTAAATAAATGTATACAAAATACCGTCTTTTCAATATATAACCGATATGAAAAAATGTTAATATGATATTTGACATGCTCTTGTTTCATGCCAGATCTTCAAAGTCTCCTGTGTTTTTCCCTTTGAATCCATCTTAATTTAGATTAGCCACATTTCAGGGACTCAGTAGCCATGTGTGGCTATTGACCACCACATGGGACCACAAAATTTTATACTGTGAATAACCTCCTCTCACCCAGGCAGGGTAGGAAGGAAGCCATATACATTCACACCTGTCCCAGAGGTTTAGAGGATTCTTTGTGAGTTTTTTCTTTTTTTTTTTTAGAGGAAAACTGCATGGAATAGATTACTTTCCCTCCTTTGGCTCTATTGTAATTTCATTAAAGAGGATTGAGAGCAAAGTTTTGTTCTTACTGTCTACACAGTGAAATGCAAATGCCATCTTTAGATTCTAAATAAATATTGTAGACCATTCTTCAGGTGTAGTTTGGACTATTTATAGTTAATATTTGTATTTCATGTTTCTCCCTCTCTTGCTCTCTTCAGTAGATAAACATAGATAAAATTCTGTATCTTTCACAACAACAAAATAATAGCAATAAACCCTCTTTTATTCTTACTTCCCAGAAGTGATCTCTCTATTGTTTTTCTTTCCTTCACAACTCTATTTAATTGAATTTGCAGTATCAGATAACTTTCTTCTTGGAATAATGACAGAATGCTGTCTTTCAGGATACCATTTGATAAATTGGGTCTCTGGGTGACGATCAACCTTAAGCAATCTATATTTAGAATGATCTAGCAAATTGATCCCCTGGCTTTCAGCAGTCGTTAATATCAGGACCAAAACCCACCACATTTTGTCATTAGTTGCTACATGGAATTGATTAAATCACTGGTTAGTAATTTTTTTTTTTTTTGCAGATGATTTGAGAAAATCGCTGCTAGTAGAATCAAGGTTACCCCTATAAGGATGAAGTTTTCCTTTCTTTGAGACATGTGTTGAAGAGTGGAGGAGAGAAAAGGGAGCTGTTAGAACTTGTTTCTTGGGAATTAAACCTAAACTTGATACTCCCTGGAAGAATTATGGAGGCATACATTGACAATTACGTGTGAGATGATCAAAAAGTGAATTCCAGTGGCTGGGCTTTGTAGGGACAGCATAACCTCAGTTATCCAGCATAGTATGTTCAAGCACCAGGAATGGTGTCAAATATCAAAGGTCAACAATTGTGTATCTTGTAAAAAAAAGAAAAAAACTCTGAGGTTTTAGCATTTTGAATGAGTTAAGAAGAGCCCCAAACATGAAGGTTATACCAGATGAGCTGTGATTGACTAGTTGTCCAACAGGAAGAGAAAATCTTCTAGCTTGTATACATGGGGGTGCATATAATAGGTCACTCTTCTCATGTAGAAGTCAAGAAGCTCACACAACATGACAGGGATCCCACACGATAAGAAATAAGAAAGGCACAGAGCAGGGGAAAGCAAGCACAGGAGATTGTATATGGGGCAGAAGGGGTGGTAAGAGAGGCAGAAGTCATAGGAAAGGAGGCTAAGAAATGTCATCAGTTCTTCTGGGCAGTGGAAAGAATGACACAAGGGTGAAGTTCAGAGTTAATATCAGGGTAGGTGTCAGGGTGCTGTGCATATTTAAATTTTCACACAGTTAATATTTCAGGAAAAAACAATCTCTTATGCCAGCTGTAATCACGTTTCTTTGTAGTTTACTTACTCACTTGTGGTTATCCGTACCAGAGGTTTGCACCCCCTTAGCCTAGATGCTCTTGTTGACTTAGGTAAAGTCGGTGGGTGCTGTCAGTGCTAAGCTTAAGACCCAAACCGCAGAGCATGGACCAAAAAAAAGAAAGTGAGGAGGAAGAGAAAGGAAAAGAGCATCATAAATATTTTAGTTATCCAGAGGTCATTTGTCTAGCCTGCTTAGCTATAGATACTTTAGCTTAGAACAGAGGGGTAAGCAAAACACATCTGAAAATCTAGATGGATGATACAAAGACTACACAGTAATCTTCATGCAGTTGACTCATTGAAAATGCCCTGGGCTCCGGCAGTGAAATAGAGCCACTTTCTGTCGTCTTAACTGTACCAGATCTCACTTCTCCCAGTGGGCCTTTCCTGCAGACCCTGAATCTGCGACATGACCCTCTGGTCAGCTACTGCTGTGCCATTAGAGTCAAGCAGACAGCTCAAGTAACACTTGTCATCCTTCCCTATGGGGTTACTGAGAATATTTTTATTTCTAAATAAGTCTAACAAGTATGGTCAGTATTTGCTAAGCTGACTGCAGAGCAGCACAGCCAAATACCAGGCAGGAAGGGGAACTATCCAAAGTGGTGACAGTGACTTTGAGGGAGGGGCAGAAACATTGTAAAAACCTATGAAATTCCCCTCAAACCAAAAAGCAGGTGGCTCATTCCATGTCAGAGTGTCAGAGGGAGTGTATGCGGTGTGGCACCAAGTGGATGGCCTTTGGCATGAGGCAGGGCCAGGTTCAGGTTACAGGTCCTCTGCTGATAGCTTGTGATCTTGGACAGGCTTCTGAGTCCTCTCAGCCTCAGTTTTCTCATTTGGGGTACTAACATTACCGTCTTTATTCAGTTGTTGTGAGGATTAAATATGTGTGAAATACCAGGTTTGAAGGAACTATCCTTTTCTTCCCTTTCCCCTCCAGAAATGAATAGGTTCTGGGGTTATCATTGGATTTTGTAACTTCAGGTAGTGCTTATTAAATTCGCACTGCCTTATGGATTGCATAATCCACAATGCTAGGCAGTGGAACATAGAGTTACATGAAAAACAGTCCATGCCATCAAGGAACTGAGTTGTTTGGGGGAAAAGACTGTAAAACACAGGTTAGCTGGTGGGTAAAGGTACACCAGTAGAATCAGGGACAAGTGATGGAGGTGGGACTGGTGCCAGCGTGGGGCGGTGGATGACAACAATTTATTGGGAGAAGCATCACGTATATAGCGGTGAGAGTCCTGAATTGTCAAAGAAACAGAAATCATGTTTAATAAACTGATTAAAGAGGCAGGATGTGAGTAATTTTGTTTTGAAAATTTTCCATTTAAAACGATTAGAGCTGAAAAACAAATTTTCATGGTTTAGTTTGGTAGAAAACACATTAACTTCTAGTGGAACATCTTATCTAGTGGTCTGTCAAATAAATGAGGCATTGCTAAACTGATAAATGAGAAAGGCCAAAAGAGGAAAAAGTAATGGAGAAAGGGTTGAGAAAGGACCAGAAATATTATGCTGCCAGAGCTACCTCATGAGTATCAGTCTTTTCTAAGTGCATCCTTCCTGCTATTTGCTGTAATGTTCACAGAAACCCCATCCAGTTGGCAAAGCAGGTATTGTCCTCTGTTTGACAGATAAAGTTGAAAACAAAAACTGCTTCTTATCCAAAGTCACATATTGAGTAAAAAGAACCCATATTCTATGCTTGAGGCAGAAAAAAAAAAAGGTAGAGGAAAGATACCCACATAAAAATATATGGTTCTAAAGAATTTTATTTAAAGACATAATTTTAAAACCAGGAAGCAAATATCCAGGAAGTGATATGGGCACAAAAATATTCTACATAGAAAATAAATGCTGAGCACAGTGGCTTTGCTGCAACTTCACCTCTTCTTTATCTTGTGTTTCCTTCCTCCCTTCCTTGCTTCTTAAAATAGATGAAGGCAAGTGTGAGAAACAAGAAAAGAAAGGAACACAAGAGAAAAATAAGAAAAAAATAGAAACTGAAGAGAAGAGAGAAGGCATCCGAGAACAAAAGATCAATGTGTAGGGAAATCTTAGTCATGAGTATATAATATGCCTCTGGACGATTTAAAATTTGGAAGGAAGAACATATTAAAGATTTTGTCTTAAAATTCCTCCTGAAGGAGTTCCTGTTGTGGCTCAGTCGGTTAAGAACCCAACATAGTGTCTGTGAGGATGTGGGTCTGATCCCTTGCCTCGCACAGTGGGTTAAAGAGCTGGTTGCTACAAGATGTGGTCACAGATGCGACTCAGATCCAGTGTGGCTGTGGTTGTGGCATAGGCGTCAGCTGTGGGTCCGATTTGACCTCTAGACTGGGAACTTCCATATGTCACAGGTGTGGCCATAAAATAAAATAAAATTAAATTGAATTAAATTAAATTAAAAGAATTGCTCCTGGAAAAAAATTGAAGTTAGAGAAGGAGTTAAATGTACATGAGGGAGTTTAGATGATGTCTTTGCTGCTGGCAAGCAGAAAGCTTCCCCTGTGGTCTCTGAGCAGGGGGACAGAACTTTAGCTTCAGGGTCTGCTTTTTCTATTATTCAAGGGCGTCAAACTAGCTGAGCACACCTCCTCCCCACCAAGTCACTCAAAATACCACCCAGAGCTAATGCTGCTGCTGTTGCTGCTGTTGCAGGGAGGTGAGAAAAGATCAAATGCTGCTCATGTTCCCTAAGAACCCAGAGCTGTATGTATAGGGTTCGGTGGTCAAGAGGTGGGCTGGATTCCAGCACCCGTGTCACCCTCATTGTGTGTCCTCTCCCAGTGCCCTCAGCTGGGGCATAATCATAGGACCCATCACACAGGTTATTGTGGATGTTAGAGGCCAGAGTTCATGTGAAGTACTTAATACAGGGATTGCTCACAGGAAGTTCTCAACAAGTCCTAGCTTTTTATAACAAACTGTCCTTCTTCCTTTCAAAAAGTAACACGATTTGTCCTGTGTCAAGTTTTAGTGGATTCTCCAACCTCATTTAAAAAAAAATGAAAAATAGGCCTCAATTAAAACCAGTCATTCATCATTTCCTATTGTTCAGCAGAGAAATTTCCCTCCTAAAAATAAGTGAAAAAAAAAAATCTGGCAGTGTTTAAAATACCTGTATTAAAAGCCTGATATGGCTAATGACATTTCCTAGTTTTTCTATAAACTTGGGAAGGATTGCTCCATGAATTAAGGAATGTAAAACTGTATCATCTGCATTTTTATTTCTCTAAACAGTATCCACAAAATTAAAAAGAACATGATTTTGAAAATTGATGCTTATTATTACTTTATATGTAGTCCCATAAACATGAACACTTTAAAATCTTATTCATTGGGAATAATGGAAGGAAAATAGTGAGAAATCTGCCTGAGAAAATATTTGAGAAGAAATGGAGTTTTAGTAATCTCAAGGAAAGTTAATATTTTAAGCTAGGATATAAATGGATATTAACAGGTAATGAAGCTAAGCTTATAAAAGCTATACATCACAAAAATCCTTGATTGCTTTATGCTGTTCCATAAATAAAAAATACTTTGGTAACATTATAAATTTAATTACTAGGACCAGAAATAAATGACTTTTTTTAAAAAAGCCCTAGATTTTTTTTAAAAAGCTAGATTTTTCTAGCTTACAAATCAGATTCTAACAAATTGTTTGAAGAAAAAATAATATTTCTTAATATTAATTACATACAGTTTAGTTGGTTAGCTAGGCACATGAGATTAGTGAAGTATGAATTCATAAGGTTTTATTGCATAATACAAGGTAAGGTAACATACCCATAAAATAAACAATCCAATTATCTTTTCTTATATCATAGCTTTCAAATATCTAGGGGTTGATCTCATTTATCTTTAGTTGTATACAGACAGAATTCTATCAAAGGAATGCCAGGAGTGTAAAGTTGTTAACTCTTTCCATTGAAGCTGGAGGTCACAGAAATGTCTTATACGTGGAGTCCTGATTTCTTAGCGAAATTTAGGAGCCTGGGCTCGAGAATCAGGCTGCCTAAATTCAAACCTTGCTTCCCCCTTATAGGCTCTGTGACAGTCAAAAAATTACTTCAGTTCCTTTCCTCACAAAAGAAAGATTATGTTATTTATCTCACAGGATTACCGAAAGGTTAAAATTTAATGGTGCCTGGTACACAGTGAGCTCTCAGTACATTCCATTATCACTCTAGCTCACCTAGTGGAAATTACCCACCTTTAACCTCATGGCAACAAGTAAATCAAGTTCTAATTTAGATTACTAATTCAAATATACTTACATTTTGCCATATCATTTAGTGGTTTTGTGTGTATCTCACCCAGGGGGAGATTTTTGAAAAAGTTGTTCTTTGTATGAATGCATTGTAAAGTGCTTTTTTAAAAAACTCCTTAGAATTATACATCAACTAAAGTTCAGATACTGTATTGTTAGTATTTCAATTCAGAGGTGGCTTTTCCAATAATAGAACAGCATTGAATGACTTTCATGAACTTATTTCCTTTTCTGTTGTTGGTCCAGCTTTAGGGCAGTTGAAATATCACAGGAGAGCTCTTGAATTTGCCCTCTCCGAACCCACTCCTTGCCAGCCATCACCTACTTTTTCAAACCCCAAAGCCTTGGTTTCTCTTTGTCACCTGTCTCTCTACTCCTATCTCACAAATCTGTGGACACTGCTTCTAAAACATGTCTAAACTCCATCTGTTTCTCTCTCTGCATGATTATCCTTGTCTTCCAAGCTACCTCCACCTGAGCTCTTGGCTGAACTACTGCGGGAGCTTCCTAAATAGTGCACTTGCTTTCACTCCTGCACTCATCAAACTCATTCTCCACTGACAGCCCAAGCTGATCCTGGGGAAACACACATCTATCCGTGGTACTCTTCTCATTGAAAACCCATTCTCCATTGAGATCCCAGACTGATCTTGGCAAAACATACATCTAACCATGATACTACTCTGATTAAAAACCTGCCAGTGACTTCTCAGCATCCTTAGAGTAAAATCCAAACTCTTGACTCTGGAATATGAAGCCTTCTCCGCTCTGACCACTCCCTACCCTTCTGCCGTCACCCGCTGTGTCTCAGCCACCATGGCCTTCTACCTGTTTCTTGAACACTTTGAGGACATTTGTCCTAGCTGTGACCTTGGCCGGGAATGCCCTTACCCCCTCCCGGCTCCAGTTCTCCTTCTTGCCCTTCAGATTTCAGGCTAAATGTCCCTTTGGGGGAGATGTCTTCTTCTCCCATCTGATCGGAAGCACCTTCCTGTTTACTCTCTCTCACTTTGCCTTTTTAATGTCTTCCATGGTGTTTATGGCGATCTGATATTTTCTTACTCGTTCGTTTACTGCTCACTTGCCTCTTTGCATGTTTTCAGTTTTGTTCCCAGTGAAACATAAATTACAGCAGAGCAAGGACAATATTTTTCTCTCTGCCTTGTTTCTCCATGTGGTATCTTTTGCATTTGGCAGATAGCCAACAAACCTGTTGAATGAATGTACAGGAAAATTCTCAGGCTGCCCTTGGGAAGAAATTCCCTGTGTCCTGGCCAAGAACACTTTTAAACCCCTTCAATCCTTAATTTCCACTGAGGGTAATTCCAGGCCACACCCAGGAGCCTGTGATGATTTGACTTCCTCATCAGGAAAGCAATGTACTTGGCCATTTCTTTCAGGATTGCTTTGCATAACCATGATTTTCTATACTCTCATGCATTTTATTCTTCTCTCCAGTTTCTTTTTTTTGTCTCATGGTGACATCTTCAAAAACTTACCACACTCATTCACATAACAATCTGGGCAAGTATCATTTCTTCCTTGTTTTATAAGGGAGAAAGCTGAAGCTTAAAGAGTCCACACAACTCGTAAGTGGATACAGTAGAGTTCACCAAAGACTGTGGGCTTCTCCTTACTTGGAGATAGTGTTCCATTCATTATAGGGTCTCACGTTGCTTACAGTAGCCAATAGTGAGCTGACCAAATGGTTCCCAAACTTGACTGCCCTGTATTATCATTTGGGGGTTTCTCCTTAGACTTGAAGAATTAAAATCTAGAATTAGTGTTTAAGGATATGCACTTTTAAGGAACTTTCCAGATTTAAGTATCACTGAGTTAGAGAAGAAAAATCAAGTTAGATGTTGTTAATAAATACACGATATCTCCAAAAAAGCCTTTGAAATATCAGCTGAGATTAGTGTATCTGATGAGTTTAGTGATCCAGTGAGCCTCTGGGGCTGAGGCCTGGAAAGATGGGGATTGGAAAACAAGCTCTTGTTTGGGGAGGAAGGACAATATGTACTATGTGTTAGGAAAAGAGCCATGAAACAGGAGATGGGGCCGCTCCTGAGTGCAGACGGCAACCCCAAAAAGTGCTGGGGATAGAATCATCTACTTTCAGCGGTTTGAGGCCCTCCAGTAAAACCCAGTTATATATTTGAGCTTTTTCAACTGTCTATTCAAGTTTCTTGAGGCCTTTTCTGTAAGTCTTTCAAAATGTTTTTAAACCTTTTAAAATACATTCGAAATAAAGTGGGTGAGGAGGGAATTTTACAAGAGTATAAGATATTCGGGGCTTTGGGAAATGGCGTTGTCAGCATCTCCATACAACTCCCCAAACACTGAGAGATCTTTTTTTTTCTTTATTTTTTTATGGCCGCACCTGTGGCTTATGGAAGTTTCCAGGCTACAGGTCCAGTTGGAGGTACAGCTGCTGGTCCACACCACAGCCACAGCAATGCCGGATCTGAGCCGCATCTGTGACCTATGCCGTAGCTTGCATCAATGCTGGATCCTTACCCCACTGAGGGAGGCCAGGGATTGAACCCTCATCCTCACAAAGACAATGTCAGATACTTAACCCGCTAAGCCACAATGGGAATTCCTAAGAAGTCTGTTTTTATGATATAATCATAATATAATGAAAATAAACAACATATTTAAAGTGCTTTTCCTATTGGAGAACATGCAGTTATGTCAAATCTACCTATACTAGTAAAATGCCTCTCCATCACACTTGTTAGCATTGAATCCTATCTCATAGAAGGAAAAAATGGTCTCCAGAGGCTTAGAAGCCATGGAAAGTCTCATCTAGTAGCTTGCACCTGGCTGACCTATTAAAAGAAAAGGTCAGTTTAGTGCAAAAGGGCATTGAAAGAATCAGTTCTGCTGGAGGGAACTGAGCAGCTGTCAGGGAAGAAGGGGTTCATCCATTCTGTTCCCCGAGCCCTTGCTTTAACAGCTGGAGGGCCACAGTTCTGCACTTGGTAACATTATTACAGGGTACTTTACTTCCTTTTGTTACTAGTGTATATTAGAAATTCAAGTATTCCTGTATTTCCCATATTGATGCAGTACCAAATACAGACTAAGTGCATTTCACTTTATTACAATTTTAAGTAGTATTTTAGGGCTGAGTTTTATTGTCTTTATGCATATTCTGGTATTGCCTTTTATATTTCAGTTAGTGTTACTTGTTGGACTTTCTTCAACACTTGGTTGTAGTTTGTCATGAAAAAATACATTTTAAAACATTTTTTATTATAGTTGATTTACAATGTTCTGTCAATTTCTGCTGTATAGCCAAGTGACCTAGTCACACCTATATATACATTTTTTCCCTCATATTATCTTCCATCATGTATATCCCAAGTGATTGGATATAGTTCCCCGTGCTGTACAGGAGAACCTATTGCTTATCCATTCTAAAGTAATAGTTTGCATCTACTAACCCCAGACTCCCAGTCCATCCCACCCTCTCCCCCTCCCCCTTGGCAACAAGAAGTCTGTTCTCTATGTCTGTGAGTCCTTTTTTTTTTTTTGTTCTGTAGATAAGTTTATCCTTGCCATATTTTAGATTCCATGCATAAATGGTATCATATGATATTTGTCTTTCTAACCTCAGTGTGAGAATCTCTAGTAGCATCCATGTTGCTGCAAATGGCATTGTTTTGTTCTTTTTTATGGCTGAGTAATATTTCATTGAACAGATGTACTACATCTTCTTTATCCATTCATCTGTCGATGGACATTTAGGTTGTTTCCGTGTCTTGGCTATTGTGAATAGTGCTGCAGTGAACATAGGGGTGCATGTGGCTTTTGAATGAAAGTTTTGTCTGGATATATGCCCAGGACTGGGATTGCTAGATTGTATGTAGTTCTACATTTAGTTTTCTGAGGAACCTCCATACTGTTTTCCATAGAGGCTGTACTAGTTTACATTCCCACCAACAGTGCAGGAGGGTTCCCGTTTCTCCACACCTCCAGTGTTTGTAATTTGTAGACTTATTAACTATGGCCTTTCTGACCAGTGTGGGGTGGTACTTCATTGTAGTTTTGATTTACATTTATCTAATAATCAGTGATGTTGAGCAGAAAAAAATACCTTTTTTACTTTCCCCAAATCTGAGGCAAGAGACAGTTCCAGGAAACACATTTAAAAGATAGCCATGTTGGGGTCAGGTTATAAGGGACACAGTTTTTATCTCAGTGTTGTAAGAGTATCCACCGTCTACTTTTCTAAATGCAGGAAGTAAGACGTAACCTTTCGTAATGTTTGGAAGCTTCAAAATGCCTATGCTGGGTGAAAGATTTTTTTTTTTTAGACTAGACTGAAATGCTGTTTCTTGGCTAGATCCAGAATGTCTCCACTCAGAGTTGATTTCTATCCTCTGACACCCAGTGGACAACTAACTACTTGCACTGAATCTAGGGTTTAGTATTGAAGCTCCTCTCTAGCTCATCAACTGCTGATGTTGAAAACATCTGAAAAATATGTTTAATAATTAAAAAAAAACCTCCTGTAAAAAACTCATTAATTTATCTTTTAACTTTCCTATTTCTTTTTAAATGTTCTACAAAGAAAAGCAGTATTTACCAAGATAATGCAGAGATTTGCCCTCTGGTGTTTCCAGACCCCAAATCCTCTGTCATTGATGAACCAGATTTCTAGCTCACCTGACAAATGCTGAGTTTTCACATCCCCTCATCCCGAGGAGACAAGTTCATACTGAAATAATTTTCCTTTCATTGAAAGCCAAACATCAGTATCCCTAGAATAGTCTACCCCTTCAAAGGACAAAAGTTGAGACTATTCGAGACTACTATGTATAATTATTTTATGTTTAAATAAGGTGATTTTTAAAAGGCTTCAGCTAGATACTTTAGATTTTTAATAAAGTTTTTATGTAGAGCTTAAATATTTAGTTTAACACATTAAGTTTCAATGATTCATGTCAAAACAAAATTACCCATTATCCAAAGGCCAGAGTCTGACATGGGGATGAGTCAGATTGAGGCCATTTGGGATCCAAACTGCAAAGTGCTGTTCAGTATCCCAGCGTTATGCATGCCATTTCCTCACAGAGCCCCCCCTCTCAGCCTTCAGACCATGAGACTTAAGGGGTTTCACACTAGAAATACAGAGAACACTCCATTTCGGTTAATTTATCATGTCTGAATTGTCATAATGATTGGTGACAAATAGGCATTTTTCATCCACACAAAACTTACTGTTACCTTTTCAATGGTTTATGCTTGAGTGACAAGAATAGCAAATTTAATTACATAAAGCCTGGTAGAGGCAGGTACTCTGCATTTAATGCAAGGAATAGGAGAGGAGCTGCTGGACATCATCTTTAAGCCTGCATAGAAAGCTAAAAACCAGGGAGTTCCTATTGTGGAGTTAAAGGGTTAAAGACCTGCCTTTGTCTCCCTGAGGGTAGGGGTTCTATCTCTTGCCTTGCCCAGTAGGTTAAGGATCCTGCGTTGCTGCAAGCTGTGGCTTAGGTTGCAGATACAGCTAGGATCCAGTGTTGCTCTAGCTATGGCATGGGCTGCAGCTGCTGTTCCAATTTAATCCCCAGCCTGGGAACTTGCAGATGCTACCGGAAAACAAAACAAAACAAAAGAGCCACTATAAATATACACACGGAACGAGATATTAGAGATTACAGAAATCAAAGGGAAATTTGCTTTTCAGGTCAGTGTTACATTTATCTAGAGAATGATAGATTGGAAGCAAAAAACAACTACTAAATAATATTCCTTGATTTCCTTCTCTCACAGGAGTTAACCACAGCACTGAAATTCTAAATACATGTGAAATGTAAATTTTGCAGGGTGTCTTTAACCTCATTTCAAGAACTGCTAAGGCTTTGATCATGGTATTTAATAGACTGTCATTAGTTAAAAGAGAAGAGCCCATTATAGCATTGTCAGTTGGGTAGTAAAATCCTTATGTATAGAATCAGCTTGATAAAATGTGGCCCCAAATGTAATTATTATCACTAGACAACCATTTAGAGTTACCTGATGTCTATTATATGTCAATAAATCTAAATGGAGGTGGATTACAAGCACATAGAAGATTTTTCTTTGCAGCCCACACTTAATATATTTTCCTTATCTTGATTGATTATAATAGAATTCTCTGTATATTTGCACCTCTGGAAAATAAAAAATTAATATTGATAATATAAAATGAGCCATCTTGCCAAGTGTTTTGGTACTGAGAAAATGCAATTTATTGCGTCTAAATATTAATAGCATACTTTAACTACGAATTGATTTTTTTCTTATATACGTGTGAAATGGAGTTTTTTTAGTAATAACTATAATAACATTTTGGAAGTATGTTCACTGATGCCTTTATCTCAGTTTTTTTAAGGATACAAGAATTTACTGGCTCAATGGCACAACTAACTCAGATCTAAAAAATGATAAAAGTAATTAGCTACCACAAAAACCACCTAACAACCAACTGGAAGAATGTGTAAAACTTCACATTAGAAAATCACGCCAAGAAATCACAAACGCTGATATTCTGATGTTCATGTGTACTTTACAGTTGCTGAGTAGTGTTTTTCAAATTAGGGTAGGAAGGAAGCCATATACACTCATGCCTGTTCTGGAGGTTTAGAGGATTCTTTGTGAGTTTTTTTTTTTTTTTTAGAGGAAAACTGCATGGAATAGATTACTTTCCCTCCTGTAGCTCTATTGTAATTTCATTAAAGAAGATCGAGAGCAAAGTTTTGTTCTTACTGTCTACACAGTGAAATGCAAATGTCATCTTTAGATTCTAAATAAATACTATAGACCATTCTTCAGGTGTGCTTTGGACTATTCATAGTTAATATTTATATTAACTGTGCAAAATGTAGTTGAATATAAATATCAGCTTATCTAACACTGGCTATGTACCAGGCACTGTGTAGAAGCTAGGTATGCAAAGAAGCATACACAGTGCTGGATTTTTTGGTGCATGAAAAAATATACTATGTCCTCATGGAGTTTAGAGTATAACTGGGGAGACAAGAAAACAATTGGAACTATGACTGTATAAAAGCAACTTGGTACATTGTTTGGGATCGGCTGTAAGGTTTGATGATCATAGAAGTAGAGGGCAGGGTGCGGTGCCACGTTAGAGGAAGCGATGGCGTGGCTCATGATGACTGTTGTCCTCAAGGGGAGACTTTTTTACTCTGGAATCAGTATAGGTCTGAATGCTCCAACTTTGAATGTGCTTTGGCTTGTGTCCTCATTCTATGAGCAAAGAGTCTAAGAAAGGCGAAGAGTTTGAACTCTATTGCAGATCAACCTTGTAATTAGTCCTTCTTTAATTTTTCCTTTCACGGAGGTCCTAGGTGAGAGAAACCTCCCCTCAGCTGTGTCCTTCCTTCCTCAATTCCCCATGGCACATCTATCCTTCTTTCAGCATCTGGCTTAAACATTTCAGGGAGGGTTAGTTTCACAAAATTTGGAAAAATCCTGATACTGGAAGGAAAGAAGAGTAATGTCATATAAAAGGTCTTAAAAGATAATTTTATAGTGAGTTGGGAACAAATTTAGTTTTAAGAGCTTTTGATTATATCATAGATATTTATTATTTTGTGTGTATGTGTTTGCGAACGACTGTTCCAAGGCCATGATCTCACATACCTAAGCTGCCTAGACAAAGGAAAAATTAATATTCTGGGAAGGGAAGGTAATGATTGGTAATCACTAAAGAAGCCACTCACTTCCTGAGGAAAATATAGTTCTTTTAATTAGAATGGAATGACACAACTCTGAATATGACTTCTTTTGTAGTATTACAATTATGCCAATAATATTTAGATTTTTTAATAATAAACTCTTATATTCCCCTGGAAACTTTCTTCAACTCCTACATGATTCAGTTAATTTTTTGACTTAAAATTAAATGGCTTCACTTTTTTTCCATGGAAATATACACTTGTGGCCTCAAGATGGAAAGTTA
Source organism: Catagonus wagneri (assembly GCA_004024745.2). Taxonomy (NCBI): domain Eukaryota; kingdom Metazoa; phylum Chordata; class Mammalia; order Artiodactyla; family Tayassuidae; genus Catagonus; species Catagonus wagneri. Next base: position 12,971,735 of record PVHT020000080.1, read on the forward strand.
TTTGCTTTAATATTCATGATTCAGCAGGGTATTTTATGGCTTGCAAGAGTTGCAGCTTAAGTGCATATCTTCTGTACATACAGAGGTCAGAAATAATTTGCTTCATGATATAGGAATTAAAATCAATACTCTTACTTCCTTAAGAAAACAAACATAACATAATGTAAATGAGAAATGAGTAAATTATTAATAGATGGGCTTATATAAAATCTAATTCAAGCTAAGCAAGGTCAACCCAGGGAACTGAGTTTTAAGAAACACTGAAAGTTACAGGAAGTATGAGGAAGTTGGATATATCACCACGGCTTTGTCTTTAGAAAGTCACGTCTGTCTGAGGCGTTTGAAGCCATGTTACAAATGCCCTGCTAACTACCCCTATGAGTAGGTGTGTTATACGATGATGCTCAGCTTGAGGATGAGGAAGTGAAGAGCAGAGAAGTCTTGCTGGACCTGAAAGTCTTACACATAGTACCTGGGGGGACTCCCAGGTTTGTCATTATCACTTGACTAGCAATCAAGATAGAGGGCGTCCCATTGGGGCTGTTGTCAGTCTTGTCAGGCTTCCCAATTTCACTTCCAGTGACTTTCTATTTACTCTCTGCTTAGGATTTTGGCAAATCCTGTTGCTTCCTATTCTGTCCTTCACTTTGCCTTTCTCTGTCTCTGCTTCGTATACTTGCACCTAGTGAAGATGTGGTGAACCCAGACTGGCTGGATTAGGTGGAAAGGACGTTTTCTTCTTCATTGTTAGAGAACAGAATTAATCAGCTCTCATCATCTTTCTGGGTCCTGCTCTGGCTTATGATTTCTACAGAGGGTCTAGGTTTTGCCTCTTATTTCTCAGTTCAACAATGGATATTTCCATGTCTTGAAAATATTCCTTCTAGAGGGAGGAAAGCTGCTTGAGAACTGACCCCTTTGAGAGACGGACCACTATAAAATTCATGATTAGCAAAGTCAAAGTTATCTTTGACTCTGTCTACCTTAACTTCTATTTCATATGATTTACTTACATTTGTCAGATCTTTTTCCTACCATCAAATTATTGCTGCCATAGCAATTCATTCATTTATTTATTGGCATGGAATTTCAACCTTTGTGTCAGTGTTGTGGATATAGATACAAAGCAATTCCTTACCTTAAACGCTTATAGTTTAATGGAAAGAACTTATGCTAATGAATTCTAATAAATCACAATTAAATCGTGTATAATGAACATATGTCCAAAGTACTATGAAGGCATAGAAGAGGGTCTGATTATTGCTAACTGTTGGGAGGTAATGCTCTATGCAGAATTTTGCCAGTGGAGGAATTAGCAGTGTTGCTTCCTTTCTGGCCTTCTTGTTAATGCTGAGGGGATCTTCTGAGCAGACAAACAGGCAGTTCTTAAGATGGAAGTAAAAATGTTCTATCTGAGTACTTATATGGTCCCTGAGATCCCTATTTGCTTTCAGCTGGACATAACACTTTTCAAAAAGCTTCTACTGGTTGACCAATACTGATAAGATTAAAGCGAATTAACAGATTGAAATTGGGAGCTCTGTGGATTGGGTCACTGTGGATGGAATCATAGATTTCTTATCTTTTATGCTCAGGCCGTACCATGGAGGACAGTTGTTGAATTTATATATATAGGTACACATACATTCTTTTCTAATGAAGAATACTTTATATGTATGTGGTCATTTGCAATCGTATTTTTTAAGCAGAGTTTTCAGAAGGAATGTCATTGCTCTTTGGCCATGACAAGGCAAATAGATCTCTAGCAGAGACCTTAGGACCTCACTTACAGTCTAGAGTCAAAGTTCAGAACAGAGGGTCATTTGAATCTAGGGCATTAGTAGGGAACTAAGAAAGGAGATGAAAACACCACAGAAAGGAAAGCCTTGTTCAGAGACATCATGTGAGCACAAAACGTGGGAGACTGTTTATCATAATGACTTCTTCAACCACAAGGGAACACATGAGTTAGAATGACATTATTTTCATCACAGTCTTCCCCTGAGGAATTCAGGAGACTACCTTAGTCTTATGTAATGGGCAGCAATTCTCTTCATACTGTTTGGCTTTGTTCCTAACCCCTAGAAGACATTAGTAATAAAAAATTCCTAAAGTTGACCAACTAATTCTTTTCTCAGAAATTATCCCATAGATCCTATGAGCTCTGAATACTTAAAGGGCCACCAACTTATTTGATTGATCTTAATCACCATAGTTATTTATCGTTTCTGATAAGGCTAATCTCCCTATTCTACCCCTCAATGTTCCATCTGTCCAGTTCTTTTTTTTTTTTTTCGGCATGATAAAGTTCCTGGGCCAGGGGTTGAACGCTTACCACTGCAAATGACAACACCAGATCCTTAACCCACTGAGCCACCAGGTAACTTCCATCGGTCCAATTCTGAACACTCTCCTTGTCCTGTCACTTTTGTGGAACTGCTGTTTCTTTCCTCTTCATACGTAACCCCATCATTTCAACTCTCAATTCCTTCCTCAACTTGAGAGACAGCGTGAAAAATTTAAATACAACACAAAGAATCTGTGGGATGGAAAGGGACATAATTCTTGCTCCTCTTCTGTCACCAACAGAGAGCATAAACTCAGAATATTGTTTTACCTCCCGGACTTCAGTTTCCTCATTTACCAATAGCCAAGAGAACAATAAATAGTATATAATACTTAAGATATATTCTGGTTAGAATAATATGATCCGCAAGTGTTTATCAACGTGAGTGGCACCAACTTCTATCATATCATGTAAAAGCTGCTACCAAGTCATGTAGGAGTCAGCTGTCTCATTGTAGCTGTCACTCGCACTTCTGCCTTTACGCACATACCTGTGTTTAATGATATGTGTTTATTGTGCACATGCATATAAATGTGACCGTTTTTCTAAAATATTGATAAAAGCATACTATGAATATTTTTGTCATTATTTTTTCAACATCTTAGATTATAAAAAAGTCTTTGTCATAAGTAGAGAACAGTAGAACAAATGTCAGGAGTCCTGAATTCTTGCCAGCCCTGTGCTACTCACGTTTCATGGGTTGGACCTGTCACACAGGACTCATGGGCTTCAGTTTTATCTGCAAAAAGAAGAAATGGGGAAAATTACCCCTTTTGGGTCTACAGTTGTATGCTGTTTGTATTAATGATGACAGAAAAGATGACATCATAGGGCAATTAAACTCCAAATCTTGTGGCTTAAATAATAAAAGTTGCAAAGCCTGATTGCGAGCTGTTAGGTACTTAATGATGACGGTCCTCCATTGGTGTCTTAGTAAACCAGGGTGCCTGAATCTTGGGCATCAGCTACCTTTACACAAGAATTCGCCTTCCCATGGCAGGGCCCATATCAAGCTGCATTGCATCTGCTCACATTTTCCTGGCCAGAACGTGAATCATGGTCTTACCTAACTGTAAGATAGCTAGCTGGATATGTAGTTATTATTACATTCTTCTTTTTTCTTTTTGTGGCCACACCTGCAGCATATGGAAGTTCCCAGGTGAGGAGTCAAATCAGAACTGCCTATGCCGCAGTCACAGCAACACCAGATCAAGGCTGAATCTGCGACCTACACCACAGCTTGTAGCAACAATGGATCCTTAACCCACTGAGTGAGGCCAGGGATTGAAGCCACATCCTCACAGAGACAACATCAGGTCCCTAACCCACTGAACCACAATGGGAGCTCCGATTATTACATTCTTGAAAAGCAACTATTAAATGGCATGTGTTGGACACCCAGCATTGTCTCTGCCATGGTGCAGAGGAAGGAAGCACCCTGGGCAATCGTTTTTCCTGCTCAGTCTTTAACGCCATGGCATTTAGAATACAGCTGTCACTCAGTACCTTCTGGGAGTAGGGGATTTTTCCTTTTTACCCAATGACCATTGGTGTCGTAGGGTGGTTCCAAGACTTCTCTTGGGTTTTTAACACATCAGGAAGTTCTACATTCCCCAACTCTTATCCCTCAAATTTCACGGTGAGAAATGTGTGCTCTCTCCATTTTCTGCTTTGCTAGGGGGAAGAACATTCTGGAATTTACATCACACATGTGTTGAAACATGGAGGGCTCTTAGGATATCCTTTGGAATGAAAAATATAAATGTAAAATGAGAAGAAGAGCTAAAGATGATTAGTCTTTTCTGACAAAAGTACCTGTTATGTTTATGTAGAAGGCTTTGGAGTTTTGTGCCAGTTTGTTTGTTTGTTGCCTTTTTTTTTTCCTAAAGGAAGGAAGAATGAGTCTTGGAAGAGAGAGAAAAGACAATCATTATGAAAAATCAGTCATGAAATCATAGACATCATTTCAGAGAGAGCTTGGGAGTGGCATTTAGTAGAAAGTGTCAGCTTTTCAGTTTGTTCTTTTCCAGAGTAAGGAGAGTTTTGTCTTGATTGACTGGTTTTCTCAGAGGGGCCCAGGTGGTTTATTCAGGAGAGTAGATGATGACAGATAACACTCAAGGCCTTTGGGATGGCAATGTGCGTAGAAGGATTTTTCCAGGGAGATTTGCTTCTGCCCACTAATTGTGGTCATATATTTTATGGCTTTGGGACTATCATGACCACTAGTATAAGTCCCAGTGCTGCAAGAAGCAGAGTTTGTTGTCTGATTCAGCAAAAGTTGGAGCTGTATTTCTGAAACTACCGATAAATTCACTTATGACATTAATTTTCACATCCAATCGTGTACTTTCTTGCCTCATTCTGCATAATTTATTTACAGTTGCCACTGTTGATGATATCTACCTTTGAAAATGCTCTCTAATTTTTCTGCCCTACCTGTTTTATGTTTACCCTTTTATTTGGCTATAGCGTTTCCTTGGCACCAGCAGTAAACACCTTCTCTGTCAACTCTTTAAATATTAACATTCTCTGGAATTTTTTCCTTGGCCCTCCTTGCTTATCCTTCAACCTATTTTCCTTAGGGGATCTTATTTACTTTAGTGGTATTCATCCGCCACCAAAAAACCTTTAAAATGACAAACTCTGTGTCAATTCAACTACCTACTTTCACTGGAGAAAATAAGAGAAAGAAGCTATGCCACATTGGTGGTTTCCAGGATGAGCTCAACACTGCCTGGCTGTCTTTTTATTTTCCCATAGACACTGCCCTCCATTAATCACTCCAAGAGCAATTTAATATCTTCTATACCTATTAATGGATCACTTCATATCTTACTTCACAGTTTTGAAATTAAAACCATTGGCCAGACTGGGTATCAAGAAGGAGAGGCTGGTCGATGGTGTTACATGTTGCACAGAGATCAGAAACGATGAGATCTCACCTGTGGATTTAGAAATGAGCCCATCATTGTTTATTTCATTACGACTTTCAACAGAGGAGTTGAGGACATCACACTGTTTCAGTTATCGGAATCTATGGGGATCCTGGAAGAGATCATGGTGTCCTCCAAAACTTTTTAACAAAAGTGTTACTATGGAGGGGAGGAACAGTGTAGATTAATAATAGCTGAAGGGTCAGGTGGGATCAAGAGAGAGTATATTTTTTTTAATTTAAAAAATTTTTTGGTCTTTTCTCTTAGGGCCACATGCATGGCATATGGAGGTTCCCAGGCTAAGGTTGAATCGGAGCTGCAGTTGCTGGCCTACACCACAGCCACAGCAACACTGGAGCCAAGCCTTAGCTCACGGCAACACTGGATCCATAACCCACAGTGTGAGACCACGGATCAAACCCTCATCCTCATGGATACTAGTTGAATTCATTAACCACTGAGCCACAACAGGAACTCCAAGAGAGGATATTTAAGAGATTAAAGGAAATCAGCATGTTTTAATCCTAATGGGAAAGGGCCCAAGTAATGGCAGGAGTTTAAAAATAATTCCTTGCTCTGGAAACCTTCTCCTGGCATTCTCCCTGCTTGTCTGTCCGTGTATTCTTTTTCAGAGGATGATGCCCACATTCTGGTTTATGTGGCTGGTTGAATAGTTGTGCCTTTCACTGAACTGTCTCAGTCAGTGTTTCTCAGACTGTCTGTGGTGAGGATCAGTTTTTCTAAAAAAATGCTGATTTGATGTATTCTTTTGTAAACTATAACAAAGATGAATTACCCGATGCATGCTCCTGCAGTTAGACGTTGCAGCATTGTCAAATGGCTATGAAAGTTTCCAAATGCTTCCTCTCAGTTTTCGTACTTGATTCCCAGACTGGTTCAAACAATCCCCAGACCATCACTGGTCCATGATTCATGCTCTCAGTAGCATAGCCTAGAGAATATATACATAGGGGTTAGCAGTGTGAAGCATGGTTATAGATTTCATTTTGGACATGGGGAAGGTGAATCCACTGTTGGACGTCCAGAGATATCCAATAGGTAGCTGAGGAGAGCGCATGATAGATGCTTCAGAGAAAAGCTAAGGAACCCATAAAATAATGTGATGTCCACCGACTGTAGCATGAAAAACTAACATGTGGCATATCTGTATCATGGAAACTATGCAGGAGTAAAGAATGAGAACATGAAAGTTGTGTCTCAGTATGAAAACAGCCCAAGACAGGTTATTAAGTCAAGAAAAATAAAATAGGGTTTAACATGATAAAATCGTATTTGGATAGCATACATGTATGTATAAGAGACATTGAAAACGTTTGGAAGAATATATATCTATTAACAGGAGTTACTTTTAGGGAGGAAAGGAGTGTTAGCGGGGTGCACAGCAGTTTAGATCCATATGTTACTTTTCAAAGTTAACTATTCTTTTACAGGCCTTTTAACAGTGTTTATGTAGGACTTAGATAATTAAAATATGAATCATAAAGTTTATTGCTTTAAAATATGAAAGCCATCAGTATCTTGTTACAGTTTAGTTTTGTAGTAATTATGCAGTCAAGGGAGGCAGTAACATAGTAGGTAGGAGCTCTTTAGCACCATATAATCACAGGTTCAAGCCTGGCTCTGCCACTTACATGCTGTGTAGACCTGGATAAGCTTTTTAATCTCTCAGCCTCAGTTTCCTCACCATTTTGGAGTTAGTAATTGTATCTGCCTCATGGTATTATTGTGAGGATGAATTTCAACTATTTAGTATTTTAATTATTGAACCATTTTGTTACATGCTGTAATACAGTTATGCTTAGTTCAGAGCTTGATAAATATACATTTTGTAAATGTTATATTCCTCAATCATTTTGTTAGACACTTCAAATGTACAGAATTACATAACATATGAAATCAGCACTCACATCCTTTTTCTCCATTATGCATTTATATAATAACAGCAAATCACCAGGGCTAGAATACTTTTGTTTCTGTTTTATTTACTCGTGTTTGTATGTAGTGCCTCTGTGGAGTATATGATCTTTGGGTCTCAAGAAAGAACACGGAATTGGGAGTCGGACAAAGTTTCAGATTCTGGATCTGTTGGTATTAATTACATGGTCTTGGGCACATAATCTGTCTGAAACTCAATATGTTGACCCATAAAATGGGCTGAGGTCCTGTCCTTCCTTAGGCTGTTTTATAGACTGAGAGATATAATAAATGGAAAGGCCCTTGTAGAAAAGATGCTCCACAAATAATAGTTCTCCTTCACTTCTTGGAAAAAAAAAAAAGGGCATTTAAAAAATTCAATATTCCACGTTTTACTTTATAAACATCTTCATGATTAAATGAAAAAGGTATCCCAAATATACTTGTGAACTGTTTTCCAAAATTCTGGAAAGTCCTTCCAAAGTACTCACATCATATAATCGATTAGACAAATATTTTTATCCCATCCCCTCAACTTATCCAATTCAAGATACACTGAAATATTTTCTTCCTGACTTCTTGTATTGAGAAAAGAAAGAACTTGACAGAAAGAGGGAGATCTAAAAGTTCTTTTTGAATGCTAATGGGAGAAATATATGGTGTGTGGAGAGGTGGGGAGCGTCCCACGTAATGAATCATACATAGAACGTACAACAGAGAATTGAATGCCGTGCTTCTAAAACCTCAATAGGGCTTACTGTAAGTGATATTTTTGTGGCCTTTTCTTTGCACAGATATTTGTCATTCTGTAGTTGATTTAGAAAGAGATTCATGGAAAGTCATAATTATTTAAAGAAGGGAACAGGCAAAGTGTTCTTTTGCCGTGTCTATAAATCTTTCCTTATGTTCTGCTGAGAACTCTGCTCTGGCTGTCTGCTTTAAGCATGTAACAGGAGTATATCATAATGTCAGGAGTTGTCAGACCCTCAGAACTCTACATAATGTGAGATCACAAGCAGAGACAATTTCACTGTAACATTTCTGACTACAAAGTATAAATACCATTCAGTTGGCACATTGATATCCCATCAGGGAGTTTCTTTGCCCCCACCCCCGTCCTTATACTATAAGCTTTCTGAGGTATTTCAACCTGTAAAGTTAGACAAAACTGGAATAGGAAAATTAAAATTCATAATAGAATAACAGTGTCAGAAGAAAAACATATTTTAGAAAGGAAACATAAAAGAAGAATTTAAAATAAAGATTACAAAGACATTGAAAAAGGTGCTACATGTATTGTCAGTTATGTTTTCATTAGTTCTCTCCTGAGGACAAAAACATTCCTCAGAACAATTTAAAATGGTAGATGTATTAAAAAAAAAGTCACTCAAACACAAGATTTAAAAAATCTCATTGAGAGCCTTGCGAGAATATTGCTTTCCTGTGATGAAGTTACCAACTGGGAGTACTTCACTAATTTTTCCGTGTGCTCATCTGCCTCACTGGGTACCACTATGGCTCCCTCAGCAGCTATTGTTTTTAAAGTGGAAACAATTTTAATGCTTGCATTAACTCAGATGTGAAAAACAAGTTTATAGATATTTTAGTTTTTGCTGTGATTATGCACTTCTAGGACATGTGCTTTTTTTAATTACCTAAGAAAATTAGGAATCCACTGTTAAAAAAATGAAATATAGAAAGGAAGGCAGATATGGATTATTTTCTTCCTAGAAATATCTTACCCAGTTCTTGTTGGTCCTTCCAGGTTAACCTTAACTTCTCAGTTGGTGATTCACAAAGAACATCTCAGTTTTCCCCACAGAATCAGTATTTCCTGTCACTGGTGCTTTGTTGGGAGATATGTGCAGGAATATATTTGTTGTGCTCAGAGAGGAGATGCTATGCTTCATTATTGATTCTCTCCTCCCTGGAAACCAAACATGCTTGCTGAAGCGTGGAGCCAAGTCTCTCTCCTCAGGGTGGAGGGATATCTGCATATCATGTCTGAGGTACATGGCTCAGCACCGTTGTTAGCACCTGGCAAAGGCATAGTCCATTCGCTTCATCCCCTATTGCCAAAGCAAATCTCATTTTAAATGCCTGGCGATAAGTTTTCAACAGACATGGGGCAAATATATAGTTTTCTCAATGAAAACATCCTTCAATAAGGTGAAAATTAGACCTGAATATATATTTTTGATTATTTGAACTTTTCTCCTCGTTCACTTAAATCAGAGACTCTTAACAAGCTGTCTTGCTCTCATACATTTTCAATGTTTGAAATTATGATATTAGTGTATTCTGCTCTGTTCCTTTATTTGTTGTTTTTGTTTGTTTTCCCAAAAACATCTTTTTAGGTTAGGGTAAAGTCTGACCAGAGTGAGGTGAGGAACTTATGACAGATTTTTCCCTTCCCATTAGACTTCTTCAAATCTCATCCCAAGATGCCTTTTCTCATGTAATTCACACTTTCCAGGCAGTCCTACCCAGGCCCCTGTCTTCAGTTACCTTCTCCATGCCTGGCTTGCCTTGTCTGTTTTTATCTTCAGCCCATAGCAGTCCTCTGAGCTCCAGATCAGTATGTTCAGTTGCCTCTTTGGTATCTCCACCTGGACATCTTAAGGTCATTTAAATTCTACCCATCCCAAGCTGAACTTACTATTATCACCTTTCCACCACAAACAAAACAAAATAAGATGTTTTCCTAGCACTGGTGTTTCAAAGATAAGCAAGCTGGAAACTTGAATCATCCTTGAATGGTTACTTTTTTAATATGCCGTGTTTGATTAATCCATCACTGGGTACTGCTGATTGTACCTTCTATGTCTCTCAAGCCAGCAGCTCCTCTCTGTTTTCATTACCACCATCCTAATTCAATCTTCCATCCTCTTCACCTGAAGAACCGTAAGGGCCTCCAAAATCCTTCCACCTTAGTACTTTAAAATCTCAGCTGCACTACACTGTGCATTATGCCACTGCCAGAATGATCTTTTTAAATAAAATGTAACTTCTCATGTCAGTCCTCTGTTTAAATAACTCAGTAGTCTCTCATGAACCTTAGAATAAGGACCAAGGTATTTAACACCACCTTTCTGTGTGGTCTTCCCCCTTCTTCCCGCTCCCTTTCCAGTGTCATCTGTCACCGCACATCTCTTCCTCTGGGTTTCCTAGTCTCACTCCCTTTTGTAACACCCTGTCCCACTGCCACACGTATTAATTGCTACTTTTCATTCGGATTTCAGTAAACTCATTACTTCCCTAGGTGTGTTGTGTTGCATTATCCTTTAGGTCAAACTTCCTTCCTACAAACTCAGAGAACTGTTGCCTTTTCCTTTCCCAGTGACAATCACATTTTACACTTACTTAGTGAATATTTTCTGAATATCTTGCATCCTGGATGTTAAACTCTAGATGAGCAGGCACTGTGCCTGTTTTCACTAAATATTGTATCCCTGACACTCAGCTTAGTGGTAGCTCTTATGCTGGGTTCAGGGTGATTCAGAGTTCTGCTTGATTATGTTAATGTCCGGTATAGTATGTCTAACTGGTGATGCTGGTTTTCTGCTTCTGTTACTTTAGCATCCTTCATTTCTCTCTGCCTCTTTTGCTTTTTTTGTGCATCTGTGGATTGTCCTGATGAATGAAAGGAACTTTCTTTCTATGGAAGAAAATAGAAAGAATACCTATTATTGTTATTATTTATCATTGGGACTTTGCTTTTTGTACCCAGAATAATCTTTCAGAGCAATGCTAATGGGGAGGTTACAGCATGTTCATTTTTGCATCTGGTTCTCAAGATTGTACTTTGTCATCAGCCATCTGCTTCTAAGACAGGTCTGTGTGTTCTCTAAAGATCTGAACTCCATCTGCTAGAACTTCCTGAGTATTTTGTTCATTGTCAACCCAACTGATTTAATCTCACTCTTTTCCCTGGCCTAATTCTGATAATCACAGCTTCCTGGTAAACTGACTTTGACTCTCAAGTCTCACTGTTGTCCCAGGTCTGCAGAACTCCCCCCAGGTCTCAAGGATACCCTTTGTCTTTGGTTTCCAGTCCTTAACAGAGGCATTTATCTCACATCTAAGGCTTTAGGAACAAAGGGTGAGAGTTTGAAGCAAGTGTCGCTGAAAATACTGAATCCAAGGAGTTAAATATTTCCTTTTCTTCAGTCATGTGCTGTTGCCCTTTCAAAAATTTTGCCTATTTTGCTTTTCAACCACAACAAGAGAGAAAGGGACAAAAATGACAATCTTTTTTCTTTTAAATACACGTTTTATTTATTTTTTCAACTTAATTTACATTTTTATTTTTGTATATAATGATTTTTATTTTTTCTGTTATAGCTGGTTTATAGTTTGTCAATTTTCCAACTGTACAGGCTGGTGACCCGGTTACGCATACATATATAGATTGGTCACAAGTGATTAGACATAGTTCCTGGTACTATACAGCAGGATCTCATTGCTTTTCCATCCCAAAGGAAGCCATAAAAACAAATAAAATAATGCCATTTGCAGCAACATGGATGGAACTAGAGACTTTCATACTGAGTGAAGTAAGAAAGAGAAAGACAAGTACCGTATGATATCACTTATATCTGGAATCAAAAATGACAATCTTTAACACCTGTAAGTTGCAGTTTCAGATTAAAATGCTGCTCTTCCAAGAGAAAAGTCCTTTTCAGTACCTTTAAATCCCTTGGCATTTTATGCCCACTGCGTGTGGACTGCATGATCAGAAAGAAGTTGTTCCATGAGTGAGGCAGTAGGTCAGATGCCTCCTGCAAGGCCTTTCTTTGTGGTTACGTAAAACAAGATTTTAAAGTGAATGTGTCTTTCTTGTTAGTGCAACGAAGTATCTCTGCAGGGGAAAAAAATAGAAGTCTTGTTTTAAAAGCTGAAGTTTTCTGAGAAAAGAATTTATAATTTGCTGCTAGTGTTTTCATCACTTCCATCACTGATCACTTTCATCAGTTTAAAGAACCTGCTGTGTACTGAGTACCATCCCAGTGTGGTAAGGGCTTTAAAGATTTACAAGTCACAGTCCCTGCATTCAACAGCATGTTCTGAGTGGAGGTGGAAATACAGAATAAGTACACCAGACAGTGTTAGAAAGTTGATAACACAAAGAATTGTGAACTCAAAACATCTTAAAATAATCCACTCAACATTCTCTATTTTAAAAAGGAAGAAAAGTAGATGTAAAGAAGTCATGGGACTCGTTCAAGGTTTTCCAGAACTAGATTTGGAACTCCACTGGTTACTCTCTTTTATCTGATTAAATAACTCAGTGGTCTCTCATGAATCTTTTGTATACTGCATCTTGGGGGCTATAGTGAAAAGTTCATGCTCTCTTATCTATTACTATTGGCAGAGTCCTCTTTCTGATACCAGAATATTGCCTTGATGGAAAATTGGCATTGGTGATATAATTAAGATAAAAAAGAAGGCTGAAGTCTGGCTCTACTCGAAGCATCCTCTGCATATAGAGTCAGCATCACTTGAAAGAAGCTTCCTAGAAATGCACAATCTCAGGCTCCACCCAGCTCTAAATTCTGGTCTTCTTTTTAACATTTATGTGTGTTAAAGTCTGAAAAGCATATCTCTCAAATACTTGAAGTAGAGCAGTGGTCCTGAAAATTTAATATGTGTCGGAATCATGTGGAGGACTTGCTAAAGCATGATTGCTGGGCTTCGGCCTCAGAGGTCTTACTCAGCAGGTCTGAGGCCAGAGAATTTGCAGGTTTCCAGGTGATGCTGATACTGCTCCCCTGGGGGCTATACTTTTGAGAACCACTGCTAAAAAACAGTGATTCTCAGCTTTAACTGAACATCAGAATCTCCTGGATGCCTTTTTAAAAACACGAAAGTTTATGTCCCATCTGATAATTATGTCCCAGTCATTTTCTTGAAAACTTCCTCTCAAGTCTAATGTGCACTCAGGACCAGGAACCCCTCTCTAGAAGCTGAGGAAAAACTTTTGCATTGTCTATGATTGACATGGGACCCCAGGAACCAAACACCTTCCTAGTGACTCCAAGAGACCACCTCTGTGCACACAGACTTCTGCGTGACCCAGGCCAGTGTTGTGATCAGGAGTCCATCAGAACTGGGCTCCAGGTTCAGATCTGCTGTTTACTGGCTTTGTGGACTTCAGCAGGTTACTTCATCTCTGAGCTTTAGTACTGTATCTGCTAGATGGAAATAGTCATTTTAACCACCAGAGCCTGTTCTGAGAGTGCTAAATAAGGTATCTAATTACCCAGTCATAATAGGAACTCAATATTTGGTAGCTTATAATAGGTTTGAGTAGTTCACTGATGTGTTTTCTCCTAAAAGATGAGATGAGCATACAATATTACTAAAGTCATACCATTCATTTTCTCAAATCTGAAAGATTTTGAAAGGATATTCAATATTAAAGTTATATTGAATGAGCAGGATCTTGTGGCAGATATGGCTCCCGAAGAGGCTCAAACAAGGAAGTTTTACTTTTAATATATCATTTATCACTCTCACCATCATTATTTGAAGTTAGGTCACTGTACACAGTTTTTATTCCACACCCAAGGCAGTCATGCCTTTAGCAAATAATTTATTTTATGGTGATATAGATAGTTCACTATTGATAGCTCCTGAGAATTACAAGTCTCTCTCAGCATTCATCTTGGTCAAGGTCAGGGGCAGATGTGTCAACCAACTGATCATTTCCCTGGTTCGTTCAGGCACATTAGATGTTTGGCTGGAAAACTCGGTAGTTTCTCTACTGCTGAATGTTCAGGTTACAGGGAATATTTAAATGTTTGGCAGAAGATTTGGGCCTAGGCAATAAGAGTAACATTTTTCATATGCAAATAAGCACATGTTCTGAGAGTGTGACAGCTTGGGGGGCACTAACCCAGCTCCCACCTTTCACAAAGAGGAATCAGAGTGACCTGCCACAGGTGAATCACTCAGCTCTTGCCCAAAACAGTCTAGGAGCCACTTTCTCGTACACAAACAATCTTTCTCCCTTCCTTCCTTTCTATTTTTTGTCATTGTCATTGTGTTACCACAGTCTTGAGTTGACCAGCTTTCTGTCATATTTGTAAGATGAGGTTTTTCAATATAATAGTGTGATGTTCAACGCTCTTAAAACATTATTTATAATAAAGAGGTCGCAGAATCTCTGGCACAAGGCATGCAGGTGTGTGTATCTGTGTGACTTGGTGTGTATGTGTCTCTGAGTCTATGTATGCACCTATTTGTGCATATGAGAATGTTTGAGCTTATGTGTATCTACGTGTCTGTGTGACCAGGTATGTGTGTTCCTGAGTGTGTATACAGATGTGACATTTGTGTATAAGAACGTCTGACTGTGTGTGTGCATATGGGAGAAGGAAGGGTCCATAGTCCATATTCCCTGCAATATGTATTGTGCTTTTTCAGCAAAGAGTTGCTGCCTCACCAACTGTTCTTCCCAGTATTTGGGCTAATAGAAAGTCTGCCACATTTATGACTGCATATTGTTCAAAGGGAAAAACTTCTGCCTTTACCTAGGGTATTTTTGGTATCAAAGACTCTTTAGTCACTTGTAGACTTAACACTCTTTAAAAATAAAGCCTTTATTTCTTTTCTGAGTGCTGCAGTGTCTTTTGGTGTAAATGAAAAAATGAGTTTGGAGGAAAGATACACCAAAAAAAGAAATGTTATGATACCAGTGGGATGACTTACTAAAGTTATTTTGAATTGCATTAGATACTATTTTATTCTGATTCAAGTGTGAAAAAAAAAATTAGAAGCTTATGTTTACGGATTTAGAAATAAAAACCACAGAAGCTAAGTGCTGGAAGGACTGCAGAACACCCCTAAGTCCCCCTGGATCTCAATATTTTCTTCTTTAAAGAGCAAGAGTTCAGGTTATTATTCAGATGTCATGCTTCTTATTTGCTATCTCCAATCACAATTTAGAATTTATGGAGGCTTTCTTCCTTCCTTTCTGTCTGTCTGTCTGTCTTTCTTTCTTTTTTCATTTTGAAGAGCCTAGATAGCCAGGCCTACCTGCCTCACAGGGAATGTGTAACTTTTCTGAATCTTAAAATGAACTATCTAGTGTGATGTTCAACGCTCTTAAAACATTATTTATTATAAGCTTATTGTTATGCAATCATTTAGAAAGTCAGAATGCAGTATGCATGACACTTCAGAAAGGCATTGACTTATCTACATATGAAAATCTTGTTTATTTAAGGTAAAGTCATACAGCTGGAACATGGGCAGAAGTCATTTGTATAGACAGAAAAATTGTCCTTTTATCAAAGATGATGCATTGCAATTTTTTTTCTGTCTTTTTAGGGCTATACCCGCAGCATATGGAGGTTCCCAGGCTAGGGGTCAAAATGGAGCTGTAGCCGCTGGCCACAGCAACATGGGATCTGTGCCGTGTCTGTGACCTACACCACAGCTTATGGCAGTGCCGGATCCTTAACCTACTGAGTGAGGCCAGGGATCAAACCTGTGTCCTCATGGATGCTAGTCAGATTCATTTCCGCTGAGCCACGAAGGGAACTCCCAATGCCTTGCAATTTAGGGAGGCTTCTTCAAAACTCAATGTCTGAGGCATCAGTGACAAAGTTCTTGCTATCATCAGGTAGAACATTCATGTCAAAATATTCCAAGAAAAGCGTAAAGTGTAAATATTCTAACAAAACTGAAATTTTAGTAAGTGAACACACTAAATTGATAATGCAAGTTAGTTATTAGCATGTTTTCAGTTTGTGAAAATTTTATACCTATGTTCTTATTCAGTGCTTAGCCAGAGGAAAAATCCACCATCTTGCTTTTCTCTAAAACTCATGTTATATTTACATTATTGATTTGTTTTAAATTTAGTTTATGTGTATTTATTCAGTTATGTCAATATCATATATATGATTTTATGACTAGAGAGATGATGACATCATGGTCCCTACTTGTCCACAAATAGGTGAAATCTATGTTGTAATTATATTCCACAAGGAATATGTTATTTCTGCCAGGGAGGAAAAGCATATTGAAGAAGTGGAAAAGCGCTGAGTTGATAAGGAAAAGACAAAAAAAGTAAAATAGAAAACAGATGGGAAAATAAACCTAAGCATTTCCCCCACATACCCTTCCCACATTCAGCCAAACTGCTTATTTTTTTCTGAGAGTCACTGATAGACCAGTGACCACAGTCATCATAGAAAACTACATAGTAGTAAAAAAAGGCACAGTGTTCCTTTCCTCCAGATCAGGGACCAGCAAATGTCTTCCTAAAGGGACACCTCATAAATATTTTAGAGGTGAACTTAAGAGGCAAAATCAAGGATACTATGTAGATACTTCAATAACCATTTAAAATGTAGCCTTTTAAAAATGTAAAAGCTGAATTCCCATTGTGGCGCAGTGGAAATGAATCCGACAAAGAACCATGAGGTTGCAGGTTCAATCCCTGTTTAAGGATCTGGTGTTGCTGTGAGCTGTGGCGTAGGTCGGCAGCTGTAGCTCCAATTCAGCCCCTAGTCTGGGAACCTCCATATTCTGTGGGTGCGGCCCTAAAAAAAAGGGAAAAAATGTAAAAGTCATTTTAGCTTGTGAGCCGTACAGAAACAGATGGCAGGCTGATTCATTTTTTTATTAAATAATTGGAATTTCAAAATTCTAACCTATATTAGCTGTACAATCAATGTTTTAAAAGAATTAAATAGGTTAGGATAGACCTATCAAACATTTAAATGTCATTTTTTCCTCTCCTTGCCATTGCTACTTGCTAGTATTTAAAGTACTGTCTTTAAATAACAAAACAACAATCAGTCTTAAACATCAAGAAAATTTCCCCATAGGAAATCTCCATTGTCTGAACTCAGAATCAATGAGGTACAAATGAAAAGATGCGAAACACAAAGCTAATAATAGCAACAGTATAAGCAACATTAATAAGACTAGCAAAGGATGATCAGAGGATTCAATGTCAGTACTTTAAAATTTCATCCTCCGATATGAGATATTTAACATTACATTAATAGTTGATGTAGTTTTGTTTCAGAAGAGATAAACATTTAACAATCAATGCTGTAAAAGTGTATGAAGACTATTACTGAGATACGTGTTACTAGAGGCAGAGTCACACATTTGCACCCAGAAATTCTTGGGCACCCCATCAACTGGGGCAAAGAAGTCCATTCTCTTCAAGAATGGAACATATGGGAAACAAAGACAGTCTTGGCCCATCTTTGTCTGTGCTTTTATCTTAAAAGTAACAGAACTTAGCAATATTTTTCTCCATTGGCATTTACGGCATTATGCAGTTTGTCTTAATTAAGGAAAAGAAAAAGAACTCGATATTTTTGTGTGAATCCATGTAGGTGGTAAAATATATAAACAAGACAGGAAAAGATGATAACACAAGAAAAACACAGCCTTTTCAAGAAAATTGGAAGCTATAAAACATCATATGTCATAATTTTGGGGTAGAATGCAATGTGCCAAGCTACTCAGATTTTTTAAAAGCCAGCCATCAACTCATTAACCAGTGTCTGCAAGCAGATGTTGGCTTGAGCTGTGGTGCTATTTGGTAGATTCAGGGAAGTGGAGACAGATATCAGCTGTTCAAATAGAAAGTAGCTTACCTAATATAAAAAATGATTTCTTTTCTCAAATCTTACTTGTCATATTATGTTACATTAAATGATGAAACAGAACGTTAACTGTGTAATGAGACAGGGATACTAAAATGAAAAAGGGAACACACTTTTCCAGCTCAGATATGTGCCATAGTTTTAGAGATGGGTAGCCATTCTGAAATGATGGCAGAATTTTTTCATGCAAACCAGCTGCTTGTGAATAGAATAATGTGAAGGTTAAATAAGTTTGATAACTTTTCAAAAGAAAAAAAGCAATAAAAGCAAAAGGGGAGTTCTCTGGTGGCCTAGTGGACTAAGGATCTGGCCTTGTCTCTGCCCTCCACCCCAACACACACAAACCAAAACGCTCTGAGTGATACTTTGCTCTTTCAAACATAGATAAGAGACTCTTGGTAATTAAGAGTGACTCAGTACTTGACCACTTGACCTTTTTTTTTTTTTCTTTAACCAGCTGTAATGCCCAGGGCCCCTTGTTGCTGTGAGCACTTCACCTTCTGAGTTGCTGATGTTTTTCACTTCTGTATGTGGTTCTTTTGACAGTGGTACATAGAGATGAGCTTCTAGAACTTCATTAAAGTCATTGTAGTTTATTTCTTAAAAGGAAATATAATATGGATGTATTGAAGAGTAGATAGACTGCATATTTGCTATTTTTGGTGAAAGGTGAATATATGTATCATTTCAAGGTGAGAAAAATGTTTAAGAAAAAATTACTCTCAATGGAAAACTCAGCCATAAAAAAAAATGTCATTTGCAGCAACATGGATGGATCTAGAAAGTACCATACTAAGTTTAATAAGACAGAGAAAGACACATATCATATAATATCACTTATGTGTCAAATCTAATAAAATGTTACAAAAGAACTTATTTAGAACACAAACAAACACAGATTTCAAAATCAAACTTTTGGTTATAGAGGAAACCATGTGTGGGTGGGGGAGGATGAATTAAGAGGAAGAGTAACATATAGGCACTATTGATAAAATAGATATTTAATAAGAATGTACTGTACAGTATAGGGAAATCTACTCAAAACTTCATAATAACCTATAAGGGAAAAAGTAGTGGATATATGTGTGTGTATATATATATATATATATATATATGTGTGTGTGTGTGTGTGTGTATATATATATATATATATATATATATATATATATATATAAAACCTATTCACTTTGCCATATACCTGAAACTCATACAACATTGTAAGTCAACTAAGCTTCTACAAAATTAAAAAAAAAGAAAATAAAAAAAGAATGTGGAAATACACAGAGACTGATTACTGGTGAAATCACTTCTGGTTTTCAGTAATATTTGTACTTTCTGCTGTTGAGTCATTCTTACATAGACATTGATTTTTTTCAAACTATTTTAACGCACTCCACAATCAGATCATTGGCATCATTTAATCTAAACTATTCTAGGCTGGGTCAGACCTAAATGATTCTAGAAAGATAATCACTTATTTTATTCTTTTCAAAGTCTTGTCCAGGAAAGGAATCTCAGAAACCAGTCTGAGTTCAAGTCTCATTTTTCTTAACCTTTGGTTGCAGCGTGTTCCCTGCAAAACTGATTCTGAGGCCGCAGTTTTGTGCAGGACTTTACTGGGGATTGTTCTCTGGATTAACAGTTACAGAAGAGAGGAGGAGACAAGTGAAGAAAGGGAAAAGGACAGGGAGAAGCGGGAGGAGAGGGGAGAGAAGATGGACTGGGAGTGAGAAGGGAGGGAGGGAAAGGGAGGATAAGAAGCAGGTTTGGGCAGAGAGAAAAGCTGGAGCTGAGATGCTGTCTCAGTAGCGGAGTAACCCTGTACTTCAGTGAGGGTGCTAGGTCTTCACACTATTTTGTATACTCTATACCATGCAAATAGTTTATACTGTAAACTACATACTATACTTTTCCAGACACTGTACTATATACTGTTTTCTGTTCTATATAGTGTATAGCTTATATACTATATTAAAACACTATATGCTATTAAATATACTATACTAATTATATATAGTATACTAATCATTTTGTTCTATATCCTATATTATCATATGTTATATATATATATATATATGTGTGTGTGTATATATATATATATTAGTTTATACTATATGGTTATATGTAGTTTTATACTATGTTATACTTTATAATTTATATCGGTTGTTGGATGTTGCTGTCCCAGGAAGGAGGCTTGCACTTGGGCAGGGCAGCTTTCTTTAGTCCAGGGCACTTTCCAAAGGTCAGTTTCTGGAGAAGACTGACAGCTAAGGACCCCTCTTCTGTCAGCTGGGATGATGTCTTAAAGTCCTGAAGGAGGGTGGGGCTGTTTTTCATAGCATCCACTACAGCTTTAGTTTTAATTACTCCAATAAAGTAATTGAAATTTGTAAATATAGTAGCCCTGAGCAGCTACTTTTCATTACACATACTACATATTTCAATCATTATGCAGAATAAGTATACTAATATAACTGAAAGCCAGATAAACAATCCCAGTCTTCTCTTTTCTAAGCTTTGAAAGCATTTCTTTTGTGCTTCCTTGAATACATTTGTTAAATCTAGAACAGAATTTATTGATTATGTATAACATTGTTGCAGAGATTATACCAAGAGGACACACTACCTAACAATGCTTAGAAGACACTGTTATAATTTTAAATACTATCTGAAAGAGGCCGGCTGTTCAATAGCACAATATATATTTTTCTTAATTCATAGTGGCCTGTGGGCAAAGATACATATAAGCACATTTGGGGACTGTAAAATAGGATGCCAAGCTATATAATTAATTTGAAGGGACAAATAGTAGGTACTTAGGGTAGAATAGAATAATTAATTCATTTTACTTGAACTGGAAGAATAAAACTATATGCCAATATAAGAAGCAACGACATGTGCAGAAACATCAGTTCTTCATGGGACTGTGCAAACACAGTGACCTCCATTAACTGGCCAAGGTATGTTTTATAGAAGCCAGATGAAGCAAGGGTGTTGTGTTGACACTTGTATTCAGGAGACTATTGAGAAATCACTGCTTCAACCCCAGAACACTTCTCTGAACATAGAGGGAGTCACATTGTAAGGATTTTCAGTCAATTCTGTGATGGCGACATAGCTTTCTTTTTTCTTGTGAATACCTTGGTAGGACCAGTTGGAAGTATAAGGGTTTGAATTACATGAAGTCTTCAGAAAAATAGTCAATTCTGAAAAATTGGGAAAATATTTCAGAATACCTTAGAAGAACCATTGATACACACGACCTTCAAAGTCTGTCCACATGGGAAGTATTAAAATTTTCACTTTTAAGGAACCCAGGAAAGTTTTTCCTGCTTCATGTTTTCAAGTACTAAAGTACTGCCCTATGTACTGCAGGTTGATGACACCCACCATTCCTTAGAAGGGCAGGTGTTTGAAGGGAAACTTCCAGGAGCAGAAATGGGTAAACCAGAGTTATAAAAGATGATCCATCAAGCTATAGGAAGTTTAATTGCAAAGAAATAAAAGAGGCTCTAAATCTGGTTAGATGAATAAATGCCTTTTAAAAATGATACCTTCAAAAAGACTAGACAGCAAGTAATAGCTTAATGGTACAATAGCAGTAGAGTTTGCCTATCATTGAACATGCTTTGTGATTTTTTTTTTCCCGTGTAAGATAAGAAAATGAGACTCTGGTAAGGACCTGTAGAGGTTATGCTTTTCATTCTTCTGCCTGTAGAATTGTCTGAGAGTGTTTGGGTAAGACTTTCTCTCATCCTCTAGGCAGAAATAAAATTTCTGAACTTTTATAGAAAGGTTGCCCTCTAAATAATATTTCCAGCCAAGACTGCATGTCCCATAAATCTTGTGCAGAAATGTGAACTGCTCCTTTACCAGCTTCCAGAATTACCTATCCCCAATGGTGGCAAGCAGTTTTAACCCAACATTTTCTGCATCTTTGTCTTTCATTATTTTTTACCTTAAATACATACATGAATGCCCATGCATAAGAGATACAATTAGTTTATAAAATTATATTGTGCCAAAATGCAATATTATTTCCATAAATATAAATGAATACTAAAACTATAAGTGGGTCTTGCCTTTGGGCCCATATCCTACAGAATATATGGATTCTTCCTCCTTACTTTTTATATTTATGTGTAAATAAGCAGCATTCTTAAACATTCTTGGATAAGGAATCGAAATTCCTCTTTTACCTTTAGTCTTTGACTAGCCTTAGCTCTTAGAATCTGAGAAGTTGGAATGAATCGTTAAGTTTTCAGTTGACTTAGACTGAAGAAAGACCCTAATTGTTCATTTTTGCAAGATTTTAAATATATACCATCTGCTGTCCTAGCCATAGATGTCCTAACACATGCTCTCAACCTTTAATTTTCTGCAAAGAAGCCACATCAATTATTAATTCATCTATATTTCCTCAAAGCGAGTCAGACTTAAGATCCTTTATTAATATTTAAGGATACTGCTGCAAAATAAACAAAAACTTTTACTGAACTTTTAATTGCAAGTTTCAGGACCAACTATTGCAAAAGCAACGAAAACCAAGACAAACACGCTAAAGATTCCAGAGAAGTAAAAAAAGCAGACAGTGAAAGAACAGGGCTTCTGGGTTTCTACCATAACCGTCATTGTCTCAGTTTTACAATGTGAATCTCATTTAATGCACATTTAACTGGTGGAATAAATGGATATGGCCAAATTTAACTCAGGCCTGACTTATGATTGCATTTAATTTCTGACATCCCTTTTTTGCCATTTTTTTTCTCTCTCGCACTCACATTACCATGTATTCTCTACACTCTTTACCATTAATACTGGCACAAGGGAGTTCCCGTTGTAGCTCAGCAGTTAACTAACCCGACTAGCATCCATGAGGATGCGGGTTTGATCCCTGGCCTCCCTCAGTGGGTCAAGGATCCAGCTTTGCCATGAGCTGTGGTATAGGTCACAGACATGGCTTGATCCCGTGTTGCTGTGGCTCTGGTGCAGGCTAGCGCCTACAGCTCCGATTCGACCCCTCTTCTGGGAACCTCCATATGCTGCAGGTGCAGTCCTAAAAAAACACATACACACACACAGGAAATACCAAGTTACTGAAAGAATACATATATGAATATATAAAAATAGCCTCCATGGTATTAAAATACTAATAGCTCTGACTTTCCTTTCTTATTATCAATAGCAAGCCTTCTGATATAGATAGTGTTATGTATTGAGTGTGTCCCTCGCCTTAACCCCTCAGGAGATATTTTGAAATCCTGGTCCCTGGCACCTGTGAAGATGACCTTATTTGATACCAGGGTCTTTGCAGATGTAATTAGGTTAAGACTAGGTCATACTGAATTAGGGTGGTCTCCAATGCCATAGGTCTGGTATCCTTATAAGAAACACCCAGAAAGAAAGCACTTGCGGTGGATGTCATGTGATGACAGAGGAGGGGGTTGCAATGATGCATCTACAAGCGAAAGAATGTCACGGTGGCCACACCAGAAGCTAAGGCGAGGCATGGAGCTGATTCTTCTCCGGAATTCTCAGAGAAAGCATGGCCCCACTGACACCTTGATTTTAGACTTTTAGGCTCCAGAACTCTGAGAGAATGAATTTTTATTGTTTAAAGCCACTCAGTTCATGACACTTTGTTAGTGCAAATCTAGGGAACTAATATAGAAACTGTAAGCAAATGTATTTTTTTCATTTAAAAATTATGAAATAAAACATATGTATAATGCATAGTATCTATGTTTGGTTTAAAAATAAGTATAAAGCAAGCACTCATCTGACCATCTTTCAGGTCAGTAAACAAGATAATGAGGCGTCCCCAAATGCTCTCTATACACCTCCCTTATTTTAGCCCACACCCTCCCCCAGGGCTCACTGCTGCCTGATAATCATTTGGTAGCTTTTCCTTATAGTTCCATCACCTGTGTAGTCATATCGTACATAATATGGCTTAAATTTTTGCACTGGCAAATTGTAAAATAAGGGTATATTTAGCTGAACAGGCCTTGATGGAAATGCATTTTAGAGCTCTGCTTAGGCAAATTCCCAAGTTATTAATTGATGTATAACAATTAAAACCCACACTGTAAAATCACATTTTAAGGAGTCGATTCACTCATTGAACACATTATTACTGAGCACATATGGAGTGAACTTTTATCCTTTGGGAGTTTTCTAGAATGGATATTAAGAATCATATCAATAATGCCATTTTAACACAGTAAATTCTTTTAAAGTCATGCTTAATTGTTACATACAAACATATATACACATTGAGAGTTTGCAAGATGTAGTGATATTCTTTGTAAAATGGAACACTTGCTCAATACAGTGGATTTTACCAATTTATAGATTAGCTTTATTGATTCACGTAAACATGAGCATGTGTAGGTTTATAGACGCTGCTTTAATTTTTATTAAGGCACTAGATTTATCTTGACGTGTCTACTTAGTGAACTTGCCCAGTTTGTACACATGAATTCATCTTGATATTTCAATGTATCTTTAAAAGGTAAATATTTGTTTTGATTTCATAGACTGCTCACTGTTCTATATATTTAAGAATTACAATGGACTGTACTGTGTATGAGGAGGTAAAGGGATTCAAAGTGGTTTACTTTGTTTAGCACTAAATTGTTTGTCAATGGAAACTGTCAGATGTTTCGGAAGGCACCAGAGCACAAATATTTTCTGCCTTTCGAGAAGCTCATGGTCCTCAAGAAAAAAGAATGGCTTAGCTAATGATTATAATATAATAATACACTCTGTAGTTCAGAAAAATTGCAAGTACACTTTGTAGTTCAGATAAGAAAAATGATGAACTCTACCTAAAGAGAAAAAAAACAAAAATTTGGTTTACAGAGGGAATGGCAATATAAAAAGCCAGTCTCGCGCCTGGAAGAACAGGAGTTTTTACATAGGGAATCACAAGGGGAAAGAAGGGCAAGAATGTATGGCCTGTATTGGATTTTTGAATGCCAGGAAGTACACCTAGTTAATATTTATCTCTAAATAGCGACTATCATTACTCTTACCTTGATGACAGCTTTTACTTGGTCATGGAAAGTCACTAACTTTATCAATTATTATTTAGTTAACAGAAAATATCACTGGCTAATGCGATTTGGTTGACTTGCTCACTATTACATGCATCATTTCTAAATCCAGAACCTCTGGAGCTGCACCTTACCAATTGCAAATCATTTCTCTCAAACATACTAAAAAGGGTGATAAAAGGTTCACTTGTTTCTAAGCAAGGTCCTTTAATCCACTGCACTGAGCCAGGGATGGAACCCACTCTTCCTCAGCAACCTCAGCCACCGCAGTCAGAGCCTTAAACCATTGTGCCACAGTAGGAACTCCACGTTTCTCAATTTTTAATACGAGGACTAAATCGAATGCCTTTCTTACAGTTTAGGATAGGCTCATATGCATTAGAAGTTTGGGTTTAATGTAATTATAAAATTTTCTGAAATTACTCTTAAACCTGTCTTTGTTAATGGCTTTGAATTTTGACCTTGCTGTTTCCCAGATCAGCATTTCTCAAATGTGGGCCAGTGAACCTTCATGACACTCGCTTTCATATTTTTGAGGCCATTTCGGGTTTTTTCATATGTTAGAAATATGGAAAAAAGCACTATGTAGAGATTAAAATGTTATGCAATGAAATGTTACTTGAAAAATGTGGTTGTAACAAAATTAATGCAGCAAAGATCAGTTCTCTATCTCCAAAAGTTGATAAGTTCATGGTAGCTTGAAAAGAAGGAATCTTTTCACGTTAAAATCATGCATGCCTGGAGTTCACTTCGTGGCTCAGTGGTTAACGAATCCGACTAGGAACTGTGAGGTTGCCGGTTCAATCCCTGGCCTTACTCAGTGGGTTAAGGATCCAGCGTTGCCGTGAGCTGTGGTGTAGGTTGCAGCCGCGGCTCGGATCCCGCGTTGCTGTGGCTGTGGTGAAGGCCAGAGGCTACAGCTCCTGTTAGACCCCTAGCCTGGGAACCTCCATATGCCGCGGGTGCAGCTCTAGATAAAGGCAAGAAAGACAAAAAAAAAAAAAAATCATGAATGCCTGAGTATAAAGTAACGCTAACTGTAAGGCAATCATACATTCTTTATGTTTGTTTTTTTTTCAAATATGATCTTTAATGTGGCTCTTCTTTTTCTTCAAGGATTCTAGTCCCTTTAAAAAATTCTTTAACTACTTTCAGTTCTTTTCCAATAATTTGATTAAGTTCTGAAGGTGTTAATTTCCTTGTTTGCTTTTCTTCCTCTTTTTTAATGTTAGGTTATCTGCTCATATGATATCCAATTTTTAAATCATGTGCTCATCCTTACCTTTTTTTTTTTTTTGGCCTGGATACCGGAAATGTTCCTAGATAGCAGTTTCTTTGGCCTTGTGAGTTTCCTCAGTTTGTATGAGTTTTTATGGTAGTTTCTCAACTTGGTATTTCCATGCAGCACTAATAGTAGAATACACATCTCACACCTAGGATAGGACAAGCTTAAGGTCTGAATTTCTCTTATTAGACTCTTTCCACCTACCATCCCCACTCCTACCTTCTTTTGCTCAAGCTCAATGCTGGTAGAGATCAGCTTCCTTTATGGATTGCATAAACTAATGACTATTTTCAGCATCATTTCAGTCAGATGCAGCCTCTTCAGATTTCTGCATTTTTATTCACTTAGCTTTCTACCTTACACAAGTCCAAGGTTATTTAGTTCTGATGTGAGTGGTAAATTTCCTCCAGCCAATATTCAAAGTTCTTTGATCTGCTGCAGCATTAGCTTATGTGTTGTGTATTCTGGATTAAACTCCCTCCATTTATAGAAAATTCTAGTGTTTATGTCATGAATGGCAAACATTATGGTATGCTTTATACTTTCTACATTATTGTAACCAAGGACTGATATGGGGGCAAAGAGAGGGTATATTTGTTTGAGATTCTAAATGGCTAGAGCTAGAATTAGGTATTTTGGTTAATTGTGTGGGACAATTTGGGGATGACCTTGTCAGAGAAGGTTTTACAGTGTAAATAAGTGAAAGATAGGTATCAAAGGCTGATCGAGGTGTTGGTGAGGGAGACTGATGGAATGGCCAGAGACGGAAGTAGGAGGCTCAGGGAACTTCTAGCAATCAACAAAACCACAGGAGGGGGGGTTTCAAGAAAATCTGGGGTATGTATAGTGTTAAGGATCCTAACCAGGAAAAGCTCATTGGATTTGGGGTCTAGGTAATTAAGAGCAATCTTCCTCATTTCAGTTGATGACAATCCTATCCTTTCTGCTGCTCAGCCCAAAAACATGAAGCCATCCTTGACTTACGGAGCTCCCTCTCACAAGGCAGATATCCAATTTGTCAGGACATTCAATGTGGCTGGCCTCTGAATTATTTTGTACTTGGACTACTTCTTATTACTACTCAGTTTAAAATGCAAACTGAATGTCTCCGCTCCACATGCCCAATAGTTCCAATATTGGTTACTCTGTTCTGTTTTCCCAAAGCACTTAATCTCCAGCATGCTAGATAGTTTCCTCATTTATTGCAATGATGGCTTATTGTCTCTCTCCTCTTACTAGAATATGAATTCCATGAGGGCAGAGCTTCTCGCCTGGGTTAGAGCATCATCAGCATCTGGCACATAATAGTCACGCAATAAATGTTGAATGAACAAATGGTAGTTTTGTTGTATATTTAATTAAAATTTGATTTGAGTTTATAACACGAGCTCTATGTTTTAGACATATAAGCCAAATACAATTCTAGTATGGATTCAAGTAATATTTTATGATTCTTTTATTCTGCTCTAACAGTTCTGTGCTCAAGAATTGCTTCATGCATTGTATCTCAGAAAGTGGAGTCCACACACTACTGCTAGAAGCAATTTTTGTCTTGTATTCTAATTAAATTAAACACTTTTGTGAAACTTTTAAATTATGAAATTAAAAATATTCACTGAAATCAATATTTTATTTAGCATTAGTTCTGCACAGTAATGCTAAATAAAATATTATCCAGTAAATTAAAAAATTTTCAAATTACAAAAGAGTGCATATATTCAAGGACTCACAACATGTTCAGTGAGCAAGCTTGTACAACACACATGGTTGTTGAATGTATACAGATATATAATAAGATTGTGATATGAATACACAATTTTTCATTGATGCAAAATACAAATTTATTTCATTACATCAGCAATTTGTATAGACTCTCTTTGTCACCGGATATTTAAAATATTATATTTTGCCTGACAAACCCTAATAAGAGCATTTAGCTTCTCTTTGGAAGTTAAGAAACTGACTTCACAGAATCTTCCTTTCTTCCCTTCCTCCATCATTTCTTTTTTCTTTATTTTTGGTCTTACTCCCTATCACCTTATTCTTTGAACAGTCAATGCTTACCCTAGAAATGAGCAAATAAAATGACAATGAACTAAAATGCTTAACTTGCCTTGTAAGTTTCACTGTGCATTTTGGTTCATCATTATTTTCCACATAGATCACGTGTCTTTGATGAATTGCACTGACTTCCTACCAAGGAGGATAATTCTCAATTCTTTCTACGTCTCTCTTACTCATCTAGAAACTGAGCTTACATCCATTCTCTAATCATCAGAACTGATACTCATTTGCAGTTCCCTCATCATTCAAATCATTTGTCTTTTGGGCTCAGGGGTCTATTTACTTTCTATTGCTTGGCCTCTAGAAACCTCAGTAATAGAGACTTTAAAGGCTCTAAGCTGTGGCTTTTGTTATGATTTGCACATGCTAAGCTTACTGGGTGTATTAACATCACACCTGGGAGGCACAAAAAAATGAAAACAAAATCCAGATCCAGATCCAGTAATGGCTAAGGACATTACTGTTGATGCAAGTTAACAGAGAGTGGAAATAACTCAGCCAAGCAACATAAAAGCAGTACTTACTCTCAGTTCATTTAGATGTTGAATCAAGAAAACAAGGAAATCTAATTTTCTTTTTTTCTTACAAGTTCTACCATCTTTTAAAGCTTTACAACCCAATATTGATAAATACTGAATATTAAAGTTGATTTTCAAAAAATATAAAGGCAAAATATAGATTTCTTTTTTGGCTAAAAGCAAACCAGTTTTGAAGATGGCAGGAAAAATCATTATGCCTTTCTTTCACTTCTCTTCCCATCTTTTTTCCTCTCCTCACTCTTTTTTCTTTCTCCTCCATTCCTTTTTTCCTTGTCTTATTCTTTTAATACTCCCCCAGATATTTATATGAAATGAAGCAAACTATATTCCAATTTGATAATTTGGCATTTTGTATTTTTAATTGCATTTTTTTCTCCATGAAAATTTTAGAGTGAATTTATCTCACAGATATAGATGAAATCTTCAACCCTACTTCTTGTAATACAGTGAGAGTTAACAACATAAGCAATATATGACATTTTCAGCTGCTGTCAGTATAATTTGCTTTCAGTGATAAATATAGTTAACATAACAATAAGCTAAAACCTGTAGTTAACATAGCAGCTTATTTTCAAAAAAGACATGTGGATGGCTAACAGGTACATGAAAAGATGCTCAGCATTACTAATTATCAGGGAAATGCAAATCAAAACCACATTGAGATGTCACATCAAACTTGTCAGAATGGCTATTATCAAAAAGACAACAAATAGCAAGTATTGGCAAGAATGTGGAGAAAAGGGAGCCTTTGTACACTATTGAAGGGAATGTAAATTAGTGCAGCCACTGTGCAAAACAGTATGGAGTTCATCAAAAGTGATGTAACCAACAAGGGATTAATCTCCAAAATATACAAACAGCTCAGACAGCTCAGTGTCAAAAACAACAAACAACCTAATCAGAAAATGGGCAGAAGATCTAAATAGATATTTCTCCAAAGAAGACATACAAATGGCCAACAGGTGCATGAAAAGATGCTTAACATCACTAGTTATTAGAGACATGCAAATGAAAACTACAGTGAGATATCACCTCATATCAGTCAGAATGGCCATAGGTTGTGGAAAATAAAATCCTTCTAAATTGTTGATGGGGATGGAAATTGGCACAATCACTTTGGAGGTTCCTGAAAAAACTGAAAATAGAGTTCCTGTATGATTCTGTAATCCCACTTCTGGGCATATATCCACAGAAAATTCTAATTTGAAAAGATACATGCTCTCCAATGTTTATTGTAGTACTAGGTACAATAGCCAAGATATGGAAGCAGCCTAAGTGTTGTTTTATTAATTATCAGGGACATGCAAATCAAAACCACCCTGAGATATCACCTCAAACTTGTCAGAATCGCTATTATCAAAAAGACAATAAACAGCAAGTGTTGGGCATATATCCTGAGAAAACTAATTTGAAAAGATACATGCACTCCAATGTTTATTGTAGCACTTCTACAGTAGCCAAGATATGGAAGCAACTTAACTGCCCGTTGGTGGATGACTCAATGAAGAAAATATTTTATATATGTGTATATTTATAATGGAATATTATTTTCATGAAAAAGAAGGAAATCATGCAACCTGTGACGACATGGATGGACCTTGAGGGCACTGTACTAAGGGAAATAATTCTGATGGAGAAAGGCAAATACCATATGATCTCACAAAACATGGAATCTAAAAAAAAATGAAAATCACAACCCCCCCCCAAAAAAAAACCTGATTGGATTCATAGATACAGAGAACAGACTGGTGGTTGCCAAAGGCAAGGGAGTGGGGAATGAGAGAAATGGGTGAAGAAGGTGAAAGGTACAAACTTTCAGTTGTAAAATAAATGCAATGGTATGGAATGGACAGCGTGATGACTATAGTTAATAATACTGTATTGCATATTTGTATGTTGCTAAGAGAGTGAATCTTAAAAGTTCTCATCACAAGAAAAAAGATGTGTAACTATGTATGTAGACGGATGTTAACTAGACTTGCCATAGTGATACTTTTGTAATATATACAAATATTGAATCATTTTGTTGTACATCTGAAATTAATGTAATGTTATATGTCAGTTATGCCATAATTTAAAAAATAGCACATACAATTTAGTTTCATTTTTATGAGAAACAAAAATCTGTGGGACAGCAGATTTTTGCAAGCCTATAGTGGAGTAAGAAGTACAAATTTCAAACATTTTATAAATACAGAAAAGAGTTGTGAAATTTTTTATAATTATGTGACAGTTTCTAGTATTATACTACTCTTCCAAGTATGGTGATTATGTTGTAGGAAATTGATAACTCCACTAATGATTGCCAAATACATTGTTTATTGAAACCAGAATAATGCCAAAAATTATTTTTTTCATTTTGCAATTTTTTCATAATTTAAAATAATTATTCTCCTGTCAAACAACAATAAAAATCTCAGTCATAGAATATGTTTTCTTTGAAAATATCAACTTTTTCTATGCTCTGTACCTTTCCTTTACATGTTATTTGCTGATAGTGGAATAGAAGTGGATTGTGAAGCTGAAGTTGAGAAAAGCTAATTTTTGGAAATTTGTATCATATGGAAAATCAAATTAACGATCATAGGTGATTCCAGCTCATACAG
The DNA here is from genome assembly GCA_004024745.2 of Catagonus wagneri. Taxonomy (NCBI): domain Eukaryota; kingdom Metazoa; phylum Chordata; class Mammalia; order Artiodactyla; family Tayassuidae; genus Catagonus; species Catagonus wagneri. The sequence goes on from PVHT020000080.1 coordinate 13,003,142, forward strand.
AATTTCTGCAGTTCCCCAGTAAGTTACTTCTTAACCTAGAAAAGATCCATTGTATGAGATAATAGTCACAAACCTACATGCTTTAGATATTTGTTTGAACTTGCTCCCTCTTTTGTCATGTAAGACTTGTACGTAACAGAGGGAAAAAGGCATATCTTGTCCATGTGCAAATATTTGCTGATCAATTAAAAGAAAAGGCAGACTTGACCTTTAACATGAAGCTCTGACTGAAACCAAGTCAGAAACAAAAACCGTGTTGTACCATCTGTATTATTTTAATCATCAATATCTGTGTAACTCTAAGTATAGTGCTTTAACCCTTAAGCAGTTCATCATTTAGTCAGTGTATTATCTCTATTTTATTGCCATGATATCTATGTCTCTTCTAATATTTAGATGTTGAAAATAATAAATCTTAAGTGATACTTATAAGCTCTGTATGCCTGAATTAAAGGCAGTCAAATCTCAGAAACAGAAGATATCTTTTGGGGAGGATTGGGATTAAAAAGTTACACAAAATATTATGTTTTATAAAAAATTGCTTCCTTATATCTCATTGCTTTAATGTAGTTCTATGCTTATATTTTTCTTTGTGTCTTTAAAAAAGTGAACAGCTAGTGTGTTTTCTCTTTTCCCATTTAATTGCCCCTGTAGGCTTCGCTAAAAATATAATCGTAGAGAAGCAAAACTTCAGGCTTTTCCTAATTTCTTTTTATTCTCCCTATGTGTAAATCCAAGTCACAACCCAGCAAATAGTACAAAATGATTTTTTTTCTGAACTTCCTTATGGTAAATTCACTAAATGGTATATTTAACATCCCATTGTTATTTGCACAATATATTTTGTTAGTCAAGGATTTTACTGGTTATATTTCCCAGTTGAACCCTTTATTGTTTTTCTTGCAAAACTCCAATCTTGATTTTCCATTTGAAAATGATTATCATGATTAGGAATAAAGTGCTTCTGCTAGACTGCTCAGAGAGGTATGCAGCATTTTTCACTGCCTGTATATCACAGTTTTTGAAACTTTCCACACTTCTTTGAAATCAGCTCTCTTCTTGGAATAGGAAATGTGAGAGAGCTAAGCTGCTGTTTCATCGACAGCAACAGTCATGTAAACTTTATAAGTTCGTATACGTAGAGCAGTAGTTTGTCATTTTAAGCATGAGCAGTTTGTGTAACAAAAAGCATAATTTATTCAATCATGAAATGATCCTTTTATTGAGAGCCCTGTAAGGTGGACATAAAGTCCACCAAGGCAGGAGCTCTGCCCTCCAGGAACCCACAGACTAGCAGAGGTCTCAAAGATACCCAAAGGATTACAAAACAACTAAGTCATACCCATGACAGAAAAATGCACCAGCTCTGGGATGACAGTGCTTCTTGTTTGGGTGTCAAATGTCAGAGAAAGCTGCATGACAGTGGCAATGTTTGGCATCCATGTGAAGGCAGAGAAGGACCTGGCTAGCAGAGACAGGTGAAGAGAAGCATCCAGTCATAAAAAGCTGAGTACACACAGATTTACTGCAAGGCAATAGATACTTGGGTTTGTGTGGCTTCTTCACAGGCACAGGTGCCTTCCAAAGTGAAGGACATCAGAGGTGGCAGAGTAGAGCAAATGGGCCAGTTAAACAATGTGAAAAAGCTGTGGGAACTTGAACCAGCGCTCATGTAAATCATTTAATTTTTGTGCCTCCGTTTTGCCATTTTTCTTATAGTGTCTGTCACAGGGCCAATTAACTGCAAGGATCCTGCTGGAAAATTCCAAAAATGTTTAGCTACTAAGTGGAATTTTGGGGGCTGCCCAACAACTCTGATTCTTTTACATCTTCTTGTCAACCTCCTTCACCCTACCCTTATACACCAAATAGCCAGGGTACTCCATCTCTTCCCCCTCTAAAAGATTCTCTATGATTTCAGTAAATTTTGTTCCTGAGTTACCTAAGGAACCAGTTTCATCTTAACTACAAAGGACAAGATGCTTAAATATTGAAATAAATTTTCTTTGCTCTTATTTATTTTGGATTAGGACAGGTATTAGTAAGAGCCTTGTCTTTCAAAGTCCTTCACCTCACAATAACTCTAGATTTTCCAATCTTTTGTCTCCTCTTGGAAAAAGCCATTTTCAATGCAAAAACAATAGAAAATTTATCCTTAAACGATCCAGCAGGAATCTGCAGAAAGAGTTGTCTATTTAAAGGAAATCAGAAGATACAGTATTAATCAAATTGCATTTCCTCCATGAACTATTTAAAGAATCTATTTTTTTAACAATAAAAGTCATTTCACTGAGCATTCCTTTAGTTCTTAATTCTTCCTCCTATTATTTCTTATCTTTTAACTACACAGGTCATGGAGTGTGAGCTCACAGAAAGCAGGAGAGAGAGATTTTAAAAGATGAATACTTAACAGGTGGCTTGGTTGTGGGAAGATAGTGTATTTATGAAGGCAAAATTGATAATCTGATAATCTGCTAATGTACTGCTTTGATACCACTTGCAATCCTATTATATTCTACCAGGTGTGAATCCATCACAGTCTTACCCCAGTCTCAAGGTTGGCTGTAGGACACATGCTCTGAGCTAATGTCACACAGGAGATCAGTTCTTTCTCACTGTGGTTCCCCCTTTGGCACCTTGCAGAGAACTTGTTTACAACTCCCCTGCAGAGTGGACTGGCTTATCATTAAACACTGGCTTAAAGTGGTGCCCAGATTTTGTTTGTGTCATCAAATACTAGAAAACTCCACACTTACAGGTGGGATATCTGAAGAATAGAATCACGATCTAGAGATAAGAACAGAACTTAAAATGGATTTCAGTTTAAATCAGAGCATTCTGAGAGAACTTTCATTCCAACAGTTTGCAACTGAATGCAATTATTATAAACATATTGAAGAAAAAAATGTGCCTGGGCTTTCGTGTTTGTTTTTGTCCTGGAAAATCAAAAATAGCTGATTTAACAGTTTCTTCCTTTTTTTTTTTAAAGAAAAAAGGTGTTCGGAGTTGAAGTACTGGTGACCTTTCAAAGGAATTATGCAGGCAGCCGGGCAGGGCTGTTCTAATGGTGATAGCGTGGGTACAATCAGTTTTCCTTGAAGAAGAGCCCTCTGGGCTGCAGGGTAACTAACTTAATAGCTTTTCAAGAGGACAAATCTGATGCTAGACCTTAAAATGCACTTCAGGTATTTAAGTATTAAATGGGAATGTAGGGGTAATCTTCTGCAGGCTCACCGAGGTGGGTAAAGACGGGCGACTGTGACCTGCTCCCCTGCCACCTGCACAGAGATTGTCCTGCCTGCCAGCCAGTTTGGGTGTGTGAACTGGCAGTTTTTTCCCAACATTCCTAAGTCTGGGGTACTCTGTGTAAGCTAGCTGCCTTAGAAATACATATGCTTTCTCTTTGTCTTACCTTCACATTTTTCTTACCTTTTGCCCTCTTCATCTGGTTAAAATATCCTTAAACATCACCACTAGAGTATTGAGGGCTGCCTCTGCCTGGAGCCTGAGGAGTTTGTTATATCTGCCATATCTCTGGTGATGGGGGGCCGGGAGAGACAGTCTGATTGCAGCACACTAAAATGTAGCTGTGACTGTGACTCCAAAGCTAACTCCAGCCTTGGTGTGAAATGTTATTGTGTGCATGTAAATTTGGAGGGTATTCTAGCAACATCATGCTTAAGGGCCACCTGAGTTACAATGCCAGCTCTACATACTTCTTTGCAGATCTGTTTAATTTTTCCCAACCTCAGTGTTCCCATCTGGAACTTAGGAATTAAAGATATCTACCTCATAGATAGATATCTATGATAGATATTGTGATGATAAAATAGTCTAAGCAAAGTGGCTAGCACAGAGTCCAGCACATAGTAAGTTCTCGATAAATGATGGTATTTTTTACTGAATAAACCAAAGATGTTTTTCATTTCTTAATTATTTTATTATGCAATTGCACTGTCTCTGTGTTGAACTTTTTACTTTTTTTAATTTTAAGAGAAATATGCTTACATCATTTGCAATGAACTTATATTTGCTTTGCTTTTCAGTGGAGTATAGTTAACTTACAATCTTGTATTAGTGTCACGTGTATGGTAAATTGATTCCATCCACGTATAAATATATACATTCTTTTTTTCCATGTAAGTTATTATAAACTCTTGAGTAGATTTTCCTGTGCAATACAGTAGGTTCTCATTAATTATCTGTTTTATACAGTAACGTGTATATATTATTCCCACACTCCCAGTTCTTCCCTCCACCAACAATTTTGCCTATGATAACCATGAAATTGGATTTTAAAACAAAAATCTTGATTGCTTTCTGTGGAGATGGAAGAAAAGAAGGTGAAGTTGCATTAACGGTTCTGGGATCAATTCAGAAATTGCCCAATCTGGACAAAAATGCTCTAGAGTAAAGAAGCTCGGTCCAAAGTCACAAACAGAGCTCAGCTTTGGAGGCAAGTTCTTTGCAAGGTGTGAAAGGCAGGCAGAGAAAGAGAAAATTTCCAGACCCAAAGGTAGATGTCAGACACAGCTAAGAGACTTACCAGAGGAGCTATTTTTCCTTCCTGCTGAAGCAAGGGGGAAATCTGATAATAGTTATTTGTTTATTCAGCAAACATAAAGCAAGTATTACTAAACACTAGGAAGTTCTCTTGTTAACTCTCTGGTTTTGTATTAAGTGTGAGAGATAGTAAGGCACATTGTGGTCCCTGCCCACAAAGAAGGCAGTGTGTGTAACTTTATTAGTTATAAATTAATACAGTCCCAAGAAAATTCTTAATTTTGTTGGCAGGAGGAAAGGAGGTATTGAGATAATGATTCTGTTCTATCAGTAAGAATTATCAGTGAGGATTGCTAAACTATTTTTCAGATCTAAATTAAGTGATTTTTGATTCATAGTTGTCAAAGCACATTATAAAATTATTACAATAATTCAAACAGCTAGGTAGGGTTGTAAGAGCAAAGACCAGTGGAGTAAAAGAGCCATCAGACAAGATGGTTAGAAAGACATGGTTTCAGTGTCTGAAGAAGCTAGTGTTGTGATAGCATGTCTGTGAGCCAGAGATTCTAAAGCAACTGCCTGGATGTATTTTTTTCTTTAATAGACCTTATTCTATTCATTTGAAGACTGGGACATGCAAAAAAAAAAAGGACTATATGTTAAGAAATCTTACTCTGATGTCAATCAGTGAGTATTGTGAAGAAGAATTTAAGAAAAAGCTTTTGGGTGAATAGAGGTGGTTGCATTTTTTTTTTTTTTTTTGTAAATATACTTATTGTTGCAGCAAGCTGACTCACGGAACACTCTGGCTAAGCAGTCACTCATCAACATGAACAGAATCCCCATAAATTTAATCAGGAAATTGGTTTTGCTTTTGAAAGAAAGACATTATGTGTCCATATAAATTGAATATCATAAGCAATAGGTTATATTATGGCAAAAACTGTAGGTACTTGAACATTATAAAACATACAGTATATAAATGACAAGCTTATGGGTGACCTAGGGAAAATCAAGAAGCATGATATATGGCCCTATGGCTGCAGTTTGAAGACTAGTCAAGGAGAGACACTAAATTAAAGGGCTTAGGATACAGACATACCTGCTTCAGGATACAGGTAGCCTCTCTGAGAAGAGCAGTCATTTAACTTAATGCCCCACCTTGGTCCCCGGATCACTTTGTTTAAAATTGCTCAGCTCTTCCATTCTGTTTGACCTCATAATCCCTTATGCACAAATCATGATGGGTAATTTACAAGTGGTCTGTCTGCTGACCGATATCTTACCTATCCTCCAGAGAGTGTTAAAAAACTCTTTTAAATCTTTTCAACTCTTTAAAGCTGGACGCATTGAAATACAAAAAGCGAAACATGTTCAGAGCTCATTATGCAGTCAGTACCAGTTCTCCTGGGAAAATCAGTCCAGAATACCCTGCATTTCCAAATCAAGAGCTGCTGGCCTCTACTCTCATCAGTGGTAGAACTTAATGACAGCTACTGGGAACTAATAAGGTGCGTTTCCCCTCCAAGTCTCATGCTGTCTCTGTGGAATAAGCCGTGGCCATTTGTTCTGGCTAATCATGCCTTTTTACCATGACTCCACACCTGAGGTCTGAGGACTGAGCTGGAGGGTCGAGAGTGTTCTCTCTCAGTGGCATTTCTAGTCTAATATGATGCCAAGGTTTGGACTCACACCTCTCCTTTCTGAGAGTAATCAGATTCTTCTCAACTTTATTTAAGAAAAAGAAAAAAAAGAGGTCATAAAGTAGATGGCCCAGCAGCTGCAGAATTTATGCAGCGTAGCTTAGGACAATGTATAGAAAAGCTAAGCAAAGGACTATTTGCTATGTGAATGTGGAAGGGAGGGCATACAGCATGATGATTTGATTTATATACGTTGTAAAAATTACCACAAAGAGGTTCAGCTAATATTCATTGTATCCTATATATAGAATAAAAAATAAAAGAATTAAAAATTTTTCTCCTGATGAGAACTCTTAGGATTTATCTTGTAACTTTCCTAAGAATCATACTGCAGTGTTATCTATAGTCATTACATTGTACATTGCATCTCTTGTGCTTATTTAACTTATATCTAGAAGTTAGTAACTTGAGACCATCTTCCTCCAATTACCCTCTACTCACCTCCTGCCTCTGGTAACTTGTGAGTCTCATTATCTTTTTTTCTACGAGGTTTATTTATTTATTTATTTATTTTAGATTCCAAATGTAAGTGAGATCATGCAGTAGTTGTCCTTCTCTGCATAACTTATTTCACTTAGCGTAATATATTCAAGGCCCATCACATTGCTGCAAATGGTAGATTTTTTCATTTTTTAAAGCTGAATAATACTCCATTGTGTATGTGTGTGAATATATGTATATATATACACACATAAATATATAAATGTATATATTTGTATATGTATATAAATGTATATATATATTTCCATATCTTGACTATTGTATGTGTATTATATATACAATACATATATTCTTTGATTCTTTTCCCTTATAGGCTATTATGAAATATTGAGTGTGTTCCTTGAGCTATATATTTTATTGGTTGTTTTTTATGTATATGCGTTAATTACAGCATCTTAATTTATCTCTCCCTCCCTTTCCTCTTTGGTGACCATAGAATTGTTTTCCATGTCTGTAGTTCTATTTCCAGAGTTTCAATTTTTTTTTGTAGATAAGTTCATTTATATCTTTTTTTTTGAATTCACATATAAATGATAACATGATATTTGTCTTTCTCTGTCTGGCTTATTTCACTTAGTATGATAATCTCAAGGCCATTCATGTTGTTGCAAATGGCACTGTTTCATTCTTTTTTTACATCTGAGTAATATTCCATTGTAGGTGTATACCATATCTTCTTTATCCATTCATCTGTTGATGGATATTTAGGTTGCTTCCATGTTTTGAACATTTTAAGTAGTGCTGCAGTGAAATTGGGGCCCATGTATTTTTTCAAATTAGAGTTTTCTCTGGATACATGCCCACGAGTGGGATTGCAGAATCATATGGTAGTTGTATATTTAGTTTTGTCAGGACCTTCCATGCTGTGAAACAATGGATACTGCTCCATTGATCTATATGTCTGTTTTTGTGCCAACACCATACTGCTTTGATTACTGTAGCTTTGTAGTGTAGTCTGAAGTCAAGGCACCTGATTCCTTCTGCTCCTTTTTTCTTTCTTAAAGTTGCTTTGGCTATTTGGGGGTCTTTTGTGTTTCCATAGAAATTTAAAATTTTTTTGTTCCAATTCTGTGAAAAAATGCCATTAGTAATTTTATAGTGATTGCATTTAATCTGTAGATTGCCTTGGGTAGTATAGTCATTTTAACAATATTAATTCTTACAACCCAAAAACACAGTATATCTTTCCATTTATTTGTGTCATCTTCAGTTTCTTTCATCAGCATCTTACAGTTTTCAGAGTACAGGTTCTTTTGCCTCCTTAGATAGATTTATTCCTAGATATTTTATTCTTTTTTTCAGGGAGTAAATGAGACTCCCTCCTTAATTTCTATTTCTAATGTTTCATTGCTATTATATAGAAATGCATTTATGTGTATTAATTTTGTGTCCTGCAACTTTACTGAGTTCATTGATAAGCTATAGTCATTGATTAAAAAACTCCCAACAAGCAAAAGTCTAAGACCAGATGGCCTCATGAGTGAATTTTACCAAATATTTAGAGAAGAGTTAACATTTTAACAATATTAATTCTTCTAATCCATGAACATGAGATCTTTCCATTTACCTGTGTGATAAAATTTCTTTTATCAATATCTTGTTTTCAGCATAGAGCTATTTCATGTCCTTAAATTTATTCCTAAGTATTTCATTGTTTTTGATGCTATTGGAAATGAAATTGACTTTTTGAGAAATTTTATGTTTAATATTTAGGAATGCTATTGACAGCTGTATGGCAATTTTATATCTTGCAAACTTTACTGAACTGGTTTATTAGATTTAACAGTATTTTGGTTGAGTTTTTAGGATTTGCTATATATAAAATCAGGTTGCCTGCAAATAGAGATAATTTCACTTCTTTCTTTAAATTCTGATACCTTTTATTTCTTTTTCTTGCCTGATTGCTCTAGCTAAGACTTTTAGTACTATGTTGAATAAGACACTTGTCTTATTCCCAATCCTAGAGGAAAAGCTTTCATCCTTTCACTCTTGTGTGTGATGTTAGAAGTGAGCTTTCATATATTTTGAGATGTTTCTTATATTCCTCATTTGTTAAGAGTATTTTTTTAACCATGAATGAACACTGAATTTTGTTGAATGCTTTTTTCATATCTATTGAGCTGATCATATGATTTTATTTTTTTATTCTGTTAGTGTGATGTATTAAATTAATTTGCAGATGTTGAAACGTGCTTGCATCCCAGAAATAAATTCCAGTTGATTATGGTAAATGATCATTTTATTGTGTTGCTTGACTCATTTTAAAAATATTTTATTAAGTATTTTTGCAACTATTTTGATCACGGATATTGTCTTATAGTTTTCTTTGCTAGTAGTATCCTTTTTCGAATTTGGTATCAGGATAATGCTGGTCTTGTACAACAAGCAAAATGTTCATTTCTCTTTGATTTTTTGGAAGAGATTGGAAAGGATTTCTGTTAATCCTTTAAATGTTTGGTAGACTTACCATTTAAGCCATCTAGTCCTGGACTTTTTTTCATTGGGAAATTTTTGATTACTGATTCAGTCTCCTTACTAGTAATCTATTTAGATTTTTTTCTTTCTTCATGATTCATTCCTGGTAATTTGTATGTTTCTAAGATTTTTTTTTAAAATTTCATCTAGGTTGTCCAGTTTGCTGTTGTATGGTTATTTATAGTAACCTATTATGATCCTTTCAGTTTCCATGATATGAGTAGTAACATTTTCTTTTGTAATTTTGTTAATTTGGGTTCTTTCTCTCTTTTTATTTATATATTTATATATTTATTTTTGGTGAGTCTAGCTAAAGGGTTTGCAAATTTTGTTTATCTTTTCGAAGAAAGAACTCTTATTTTGGTTAATATTTTCTATAGTATTTTCCTGTTTTTATTTCATTTATTTTTGCTCTGATCTTTATTGTTTCTTTTCCTTCCCTAACTTTGGTCTTTGTTTCTTTCTATAGTTCCTTAAGGTGTTGCATTAGGTTATTTATTTGTAATCTTTTTTGCTACTTAATACAGATCTTTATTGTTATGAAATTGTTTAGAAAACACTTTTGCTGCATCTGATATGTTCTTGTATGTTGTATCTTCATTGTCATTTGTCTCAAGAAACTTTTTAATTTCTCCTTTAGTTTCTCCTTTGATCCATTGATTGTTCAGAAGAGTGTCATTTACTTTGCATGTATTCATGAGATTTCCACTTTTCATCTTGTTATTATTCCTTGTTTCATGCCATTGTATTCAGAGAAGGTATTTGGTATACTTTCAACCTTCTCGAGTTTTCTAAGTCTTGTCTTGCACACTAACATATCGTCTATTCTAGGTATTGTTCCATGTACACTTGAAAAAAAAAGTGTACTCTACTGTTATTGCATAGAACATTGTATTTCTGTCTCTTAGGTCCACTTGGTCTGTAGTATTGTTAAAATCCACTATTTCCTTATTGATTCCCTGAGTTATCTATTCATTGTTGACAGTGGGGCATTAATGACCTCAACTATTATTATATTACTGTTCTTTTTCCCTTTTAATTCTATTATATTTTGTTTTATGTATTAGGAACTCCAATGTTGAGTGCATGAATATTTATAATTGTTATCTCTTCTTGACACATTAACTCCTTTATCATAACATAATGTCCTTATTTGTCTCTTTTTATTATCTTTTATATTAAAGTCTATTTTGTCTGATATAAGTATAGTTACTCATGTTTTATTTTTTGGTTACCAGGTGCTTGAAATATCTTTTTCCATCCTTTCAGTCTTAGTTTACATGTGTCCTTAACACTAAAGTGAGTCTCTTGTATATGAGCATGTTGGATCTTGTTGTTGTTTTTTTTAATCCATTCAGTCATTCTATGTCTTTCAATTAGAGAATTTAATCCATTCATGTTTAAAGTAATTAATATAGACTTACTATGGCCATTTTGTTCATTGTCTTCTAGTTGTTTTGTAGGTCCATTGCTCCTTATTTCTTATCCTGTTGTCTTTTTAAATATGTGTTTTGATATCTTTAGTTGTCAGTATGCTTTGCCATCTTTACCATGTTCTTTTGTGTAATTAGTACAAGACTTTCTTCTGTGGTTACCACAAAGCTTACAAAAAATGTCTTTAACTTATAATGCTCTATTTGAAACTAATAGTAAGTTGATTTCAATAGAATTCATTACTGTATAGTTTTCTTCCCCTCACATTTTAGGTTATTGCTATTACAATTTATAGGTTTCTTATGTTGTGTAACTAATAACAGATTAATGTATTTGAAGGATAGCTTCACCAGGTAGAGAATTCTTTGTTGAAAGTTATTTTCTTTTTCTTGTTTGCAATGTGTAGCCACTTCTCTTATCCTAAAGCAGTCTTTCTTGGTTTCTGAGATGCAGGGGGTACTTCAGCTTATCCTATGTTCTAGGATTCTCACAGTGGTATTTTATTCTTAAATAGATGTTCTTCTTGTGAGGGAGAGTGAAGTAAAAGAAAAAAAAAAAACTTATGTTGCCAGCTGGGTGATATTACTCCTTTGAAAATAAGTCTTAAAAAAACCACTTCACAGACTTAGTGACTACCAGAGTGAACCACATGATATAAACTATTCCTCTAGGAATAGGCACGCATTTCTAATTGGAGGAGGAAATAATCAATGGTGGGTGAAACAGTGTCTTCTACAGTCTCCTTGATTAGAAAATATTATTGCAAGATAGTAACCAACATTACATAAAACTTCAAGAAAAAGTTTTAAAAGCACTTTTTTTGTTGTTGTTGTTCCTCACATCTGTTCTCAGGAGGCTAACACATTAATCTTGAAATTACTGTCACTTAATGAGACTATTTTATAATGCAAAATTAATGTTATCAGCATCCTTTTAAGATGCTCTGGAGATTCTTGTAAGAGAAAAAGGGATTCTGTCAGGTCTTCACAGGCAAGGCTAAATGGGAGAATTGAAGCAATTATCTTAATAATTTAATAAAACTCCCTCTTTTATTTAATTATTCAAATAAATCCTTATTTTTCTTTCTTTACTCTGGCCATGGAGATTTCTTTGTCATCTAATTTACTTATGAAAAGTGACATGCCTTTTTAATAACTAGTAGATGCTTAAAGATTTTTAGTATTTAAGGTTATCACACTTCTATAATAATTAGTAGGGATTCTAAAACTCCACTCCTCATAGCAGTTTTGAAGATGACTGAGAAAGCATTATGTAATCTCATGTTTTTACACATTTAATTTCATCTTCTAAAGAAACCACTACTTGCTTCTAATTTCCAGCTGCTAACATCTGCAATTAGAAACTGGCAAAACAACCACCCTAACAGCTGCTAGAAACATATAGTTTACAACAAAATGTCAAATGTGTTTTGAATGTTAAATAAAAAATATTCATTTTCATTTTAGTTATCACACAACCTTTCTCTCAAGTAATTAATCATTCTGTTGAGTAGTTTTGCAAAGAGATCACATTCTATTAGCATTCACCATAGTTATTTTTAGTGAAGAGATAACGGGAATACAAGGGACATTCAACTGTAAACAGAAGATTAAATTACAAAACCTGATATCTAGATGACCTCTATGGTCCCCTCTAACTCTCAGGCTCTGTCATTAAAATCAAAGTTAGGTTTTACCAGGTCTATAGAAAAAAAATTATCATCCACACCATTGTGACCTTCAGTTCTATTTAGCAAAGTTGCAGATGTTTCTGTAGTCTCTTCTACTGTAGGAATTGTTCAATATGCATTATGTAAATTCAGTGGAAAAACTTATTTGTCAAGGCAGCCGTCTTTCCTAAAACATTTCTGAGAGCAGTGTCAACTGATTATATGGATTCAAGAAGGTGTGTCATTTTGCTCACAAAATTGCAGATGAAGCAAAAAAAATCACATTTTTTTCTCTATTAGTTGATTTAAGGAGTGAAACTTAATGAAAAAGGCTCTGAGAGTCTTATAGTAGGTGATTTGCTAATTCAGGCATTTTCTGTCTTAAAAATGATACAGTGAAATGAGACTACAAATTTTATTTCTTAATTCTTTAGTTTTAAAAAACTCATTCAACTGCTGCTTTTTGACAACAGAGAATTGTTAAAATGGAAAGAATAATCTAATTCTATATGTCTCTTTTAAAGATAATTATACTTGATTTAAGAATTCTCTAAATACGTTTTCTCTAATACTATTTGAAATTTAAGCAGACTGAGTTACATGAAGTCAAGGAGAGAAAATAGTAGAGAATATAAGATTATGAATTAAAAAAAAATAAATCTCAAGCTCCCTCCTCTACCAAATATACACATATGGATGCACACTAGACCTAAGGTATCAGTTTGTCAGAGAGCAAAGTAATCTCTTGAACGTTCTTAATTATATTAGAAATGAAACTTAACAAGCAAGGTCTATTGCTACGATATGTGTAAAATATAAAATAAATATGACAAGTAAATATAGATACATATTACTCAGTTGATCGATTTTGAATTGCTACATGTAGTATAGAATTGTTCTAAAACATGGAATTAGATGTATTACTAAGAGCAAGTATAGTCACCAAGATCATATCATTTTCTTTCTTAATATATCTTCATTAGTATTATATTAAGCACTTTTTGAAGCTCTAATTGGTTTTTTAAGATAAAGCTTCTGTGAATTTTCCAAATCTTAAAGTGTCAATTGGAGAGAAATAAAATAATTGAAGTAAAATAATATGAAAGCATAACTTTTAATAGGGAAGTATTCTTCTGTACATATGCTGCATCCATCAAAATGCATGGTAATTGTAATAGCTTGTTAATATTTGTTCAAAACAGAATGAATGCAAAGATAACCATTTAATTATCAAACCACAGCTGAGCTTACCTTGTAATTATCCAATAAAATAAGCATAAATATATTTAAAAAACTAAAAAGTGAACATAATATTCAAAGCTTTGGCAAAATATAGCAATGGGAACGGTGACTCTAACGAGGATACACAGACAAAATTTTAGGGTGAAGGAAATGTTTTATTTGATCCTGGGGTGACCGTTATATAACTTCGATCTTTTTCTTGTTTGTCAGAATCCATAGAACTGTACGTAACACAAAATCCAGTTTAATATATGCAAACTAAAAATAAAACCCTATATACATATAAGTAGTCCATTTGACAAATTTCTTTGTCACAGAGGTATGGATTTACAATTTTGAAACCGGCTTACATTTATACTGGGATTGAACACATATGTAAATGGGTTTTGGGTGGTGGAGGCCAAGTTTTTCACTGTAATAAAAGGAAGTTATAGATTTAAAAAAGAGAAGTCTAGAGTGAACCCTACACTGATTCATTAGAGTTGGAGACATTGGTATGAATTTGTTTAGTTTTACATTGATACAGCTGTATAAATATGGAAACAATGAAAGATACACAGGTTAGTGTAAGTACATATATTCCCTACTGCTGTCCTCTGAGAGGGCATAGAAGCAGTGTCATCCAGTAACAGCAAGCACACCCCACACCCACATCTTGATTTCTAAACACTGTTCTCCAGTAAAAGCAACAGGGCTTATTGAAGAAATGGCTGATTCTAGGACTGAGGAAGAGAAAATACAAGATGAGCCTGGAGTATCTTTAAGAAATTAAGGAAGTGCTCCAAAAGCAAAAGGATGGGGCCTGTCAGAGACACGAGAACCAACTTGAAAGAGCTCTCCATCTCCAGAGCTGGAACAATTTGAGCAACAACAAAATGGAGTGTTAGGTTGGAATCCACAGTACATGCATGAGTCCATTCTGACAAAAATTAGTGATGGAATATGGAAATCAATGGAGGAAAAGAGGCATATGTTTCTCAAAGAAGAATTCCAAAGAAAGTATCTAGATACTCCCCTCTGCAGAAGGTGGAATTAACTCTTTCTACCCAAAAGAATGCTCTAGACTTATGACTCATTTAACCCAAACAGAGTAGGAAGTGGGAATAACGGCATATTTACTGTGGAGAAACCTGGCAAATGCTACCTGAAACAAGTGAGGGTCAACACTGCAGTAACGTCACGTGGATATTCTTTACCCCTTGGTATGATCTGATGGACCTTTGTTAATTTCTTTACTGTAACTCATTTTATATTACTGTGCTGGTCAGTTTTATTTGTCAGCTTGGTTAGCTATAGTACAGAGCTATTTAATCAAACACTAATCTAGGTGGTGGTGTGAAGGTATTTTTGTAATTGTGATCAACTTCTGTAATCAGTTGACTTGAAGCGAAGGAAATTATTCTCAATCGTCTAGCGGGCCTGATCTCATTTAATCAAGTGATAGATTTTAAAAGAAGTGAGGTTTCCCTGAGGAAGAAGAAATTCTGGAAGTCAACTCCTGCAGTGACAGTTTCAAGCTTTCCCTTCCTGATGGCCTGAACGATAGATTTTGGATTTGTCTAGCAATAAATAACAACAACCAGACAAAGAATGAGAGACAAAGAGGGATGAAAAGAGAGAAAGAGGAGAGAGAGAGGAGGGAGAGGACAGCAGCAACTTAAAGTCGGTGACAAATACCATAGGAGAAAAGAAAACAATTAGTAAAAATCACAAAAAAGCATAGTTCTGCAAATCACCTACTACAAGCTTCAAGATGAACTTTAGAAAATTATTTAGAGCACTCGTAAAAGTGCAAAAGATATGTCCACTCTGAAACAGGAACACAGTTCATAAGGAGAGATCATGCTGAGGTGAGTAAGCATGAAAAGCGGAAATCAGATGATGCAAGGAGTTTTATTTTCTTTTTTAGTTTTCTTTTTTGGCTGCACCTGAGGCATAAATTCCTGGGCCAGGGAACAAACCTAAGCCACCTTAGTGACAACACAAAATACTCAATGTCTAGGCCACCTGGGAACTCCAAGGAGTTTTTAAAATTGAAAAGAAATAGAAGATTTTACATTTACATTTTACATGAACACTGGGAGCACTAAAGAACAGAACTGGTGCTTCAGAAAATTGATATTGATATTAATAAAAACTTAATCAGATCTTTGAGAATGTTGCAAAAAGTGACAAGGAGTTGAAACAGTCAAAATCAGAAGCAGGAAGTGTAAGATGTGAAAGAGCCGGAAATCCAACATGTGAATAATCATTAATCCTGAAGAAGAGCTCCGAGCAAATGGGAAAAAAAACCCTTCCAACTCTAATATTTTCTTGAGTTGAAGAAAGATGTATATGTTGTAAGAACTGAAATCATATTCACCTACACTGATTATGTCTACATTAACATGAATTTCTTAACTCAGAAACTTGTTTAGAAACATAAAAGTTGAAAATAACTTCATCGATCTCCCGAGAAACAACTTGAAATACCCATCAACTCTTCAATAGAAAGTGAAGAAGGAAAGTTTATTTCCCAAGGCATATTTTTCACTCTCAAAATTTATCAGGTTATCTTTAATAACTCTTTAACAGTTGTATTTAGTGATAATAAGATATCTGCTGAAACTGGACTGCAACCTTACACCATATGCAAAAAAAAAAAACACACACCTCAAAATGGATTGAAGATTTGAATTTAAGACTTGAAACTATAAAGCTGAAACTGGACTTCAACCTTATACCATATACAAAAAAAAAAAAAAACCTCAAAATAGATTGAAGATTTGAATTTAAGACTTGAAACTATAAAACTGTTAGAGGGAAACACACCTGATAAGTTCCTTGACGTTGATCTTGGCAATGGGAGTTGGGTAAAACAGGAAGGGCCTCAAACGTCATAAACTTCCAGTTATAAAATAAATAAGTCATGGGGATGTAATGCATGATGACTATGGTTAATAATACTATATTGATCAGATGGTAATTCTATTTTTAGTTTTCTGAGGAATCTCCATACTGTTTTCCACAGTGGTTGCACCAGTTTGCATTCCCACCAGCAGTGTAATAGGGAGCCTTTTTCTCCACACCCTCTCCAGCACTTAACTGTTTGTAGACTTTTTGATGATGGCCATTCTGGCCGGTGTAAGGTGGTACCTCACAGTGGTTTTGATTTGCATTTCTCTAATAACAAGTGATGTTGAACATGTTTTCATCTTCTAAAAAGAGAATTACCATTTGATGCAGCAATTCCACTCCTGGACATCTATCCAGAGGAAACCATGACTCGAAAAGACACATGTTCTCCAGTGTTCATTGCAGTACTCTATGCAATAGCCAAGTCATGGAAACAACTTAAATGCCCATTGACAGAGGAGTGGATAGGGAAGATATGGTACATAAACACAATGGAATATTACTCAGCCATTAAAAGGAACGAAATAACAACATTTATAGCAACATGGATGGACCTAGAAATTATCATGCGAAGTGAAACCAGTCAGACAATTAGACAGCAACATCCAATGCTACCGCTTACATGTGGAAACTAAAAAGACACAATGAACTTCTTTGCAGAACAGATAATGACTCACAGACTTTGGAAAACCTACGGTTTCCAAATAAGACAAAGGGGCGGGATGCACTGAGGGTTTGGGATGGAAATGCTATCAAATTGAGTTGTGATGATTTTTGTAGACCTATATAATTGTAATAAAATTCATTAAGCAATGGGAAAAAAAAGAATATGTATATATATATATATGTATGTATGTATGTATGGGCCACTTTGTTGTATAGCAGAAATTGACAGAACATTGTAAGTCAACTATAATAGAAAAAATAAAAATCTTTTTTAAAAATTCAGTTTTATTCTTCACTTTAACAATCCAAATTTTAGAAATAAAACTCAAACTAGGTGAAAAACAAAACAAAACAAAATACCGTATTGAATATTTGAAAGTTGCTAAGAAAGTATATCTCTTTTTTTAAAGAAAATATCTTAGGTCTCATCACAAGAAAAAAATGTATGTACATTCATAGGTATACAAATGTTGAATCATTATGTTATACATCTAAAAGTAATACAATGTTGTATGTCAACTGTACCTCAAAAAAAGTGAAATGCTGTTTTTTTTTTAGGCATGATAATGGTTTTAGGTCATATTTTTCCCCAAGACACTTTAGACCTCTCCTCTCAAAATCTCTTTGCTGTTTTTACCAGTTCTGTGCTATTATATCATGATCCTGACCCTATTCTAATCAAGCCTTCTTCTCCCCATCAAAAGACCTATCTTAAGCTAGACATCAAATTTCATCAATTTTCCAACCTGGCCCTTCTTCCTCAGAGATGCTATGAATGCCCCCTTATCAAGGTAACTCAGCTTTGTCTTATTAACATGTTCATTTTGCAAACCAACATTCAACAGGGGATTGAAAAACCTCACTCTGTTCTAGGAAAAATTCAGTGAAAATATATCCCCACCTGGTCACTGAATAAAAAATATTGAATTGCATAGATTAAAATGCCTTGTAAGTACCTAAGCAGGCAAATGTAATTTATCTTCAAGGAAAGAAAATCCAATTTGGCCCTAGGTTGTTTGAGGCAAAAAAAATGTCAAAAAACTATACTGAGGGGCTAAAAAAATTTTGTGATCTATAAATATTTTATCTAATCAATCTGTCATTTAGGAAACTGAAACATAATTTCAGATTTTATTAGGGCTGAGAAAATATGTTATCTGTCCATATTCTTGAAGAGTTATTTAGCGATATACTTCAGTGGAATGAGAGAGAAGTCACAAGCACTAAAAAAAGATTTTTACTAAAACAGAGAGAAGTTGAAAAATACTTTATGAAACAATTCCAATTTCAAAAATTTTTCTTGAAAGAAAAGATACATTGTATATGAGTTCCCGTCGTGGCTCAGTGGTTAACGAATCTGACTAGGAACCATGAGGTTGCGGGTTCGATCCCTGCCACTGCTCAGTGGGTTAAGGATCCGGCATTGCTGTGAGCTGTGGTGTAGGTCACAGATGCGGCTCGGATCCCGTGTTGCTGTGACTGTGGTGTAGGCTGACAGCTGCAGCTCTAATTCGGCGCCTAGCCTCGTAACCCCTATATGCCTCAGGTGCATCCCTAAAAAGCAAAAAAAAAAAAAGTTAAGTAAATACATGTTTTAACATTTTTGTGAAAGAAATATCATTAGAATGAAAAGCAAGAAAACTACTTCCTACAGTTCATTATGAGTAGAGCATAAAGTGGGGTGAATAGAGGTGAATGATATTTTTAGAGGCAGGCAGAGGTTATCTCATAAGAACTCATATTAATGTAATATTTGTAATATTTTTTTAGGGGAATGGAGTCAGAATGAGGCAGTATGACTGGTTAGCAGGACATCAAAATAATCCAGTTGAGAAATGTTGGTGGCCTAGACTAGACATTGGCAATGGTGATAGAAGGGAATGGAGGGTTCTACAAAGTGTTGGAAGATTGAAACAGACGTGCTTTCTAGTTACTTGGATGGGAGGGCTGAGGTAGGTGGAAGAATCAGGGACTGGAAATTGTTACCAGTGGATTATGGGGCCATTCACTGGAGGTCGTTGGGGAATGCAAAATGAAACCTGGGCAGGAGATACAGATGGGGGAGTCCCCCACATATACATTCATTTGTTCTACAAATACCGAATGAATATTTCTGCTTGTTAACTACCTTGCTGGCTCTGAAAATTCCATGATGAATACAACAGACTTGATTCATGGCTCAAAAAATTTGCAGTTTGGTTCAGGGCTGAAAGGTCATCTGAAATCAGTTACTGCTGTTCTCAGAATTGTCTGGCGTGCTGGTTAAAATGCTAAATTTGGCTCCACCCTATACCTATTAAATCAGATTTTCCAGTTAATTCTGATGTATACTAAGACTTGGACTCCACTGGTTAAAATAACGGAAACCACTTCATATCAAGATCATCCAGGGGGGTGAATGGTGTCAGGAGATGAGAGCCTAGAACAATACCAGCGCATTTCAGAAGTTGTGTTGTGTTGGAAACCTAAAGGAATCTTTTCTTTTCTTTCTTTCTTTCTTTCTTTCTTTCTTTCTTTCTTTCTTTCTTTCTTTCTTTCTTTCTTTCTTTCTTTCTGTTGTTAAGACTTGGCCTTTATTTTTATATTTTTTATTTTTCCAGTAAACCTAAAGGAATCTTTTATATAGGTTTTGCTTAACCTTAAAATGTTAAATTTTCTTAACATTTAGATGTGATGTGTAGTGCCCAGTCCTGGAGTTCTAGGGGGATGATGGCAGCACGCATGTACACAGAGCAGGTGTTGGGAGCGGTGGTATCATGCTTCCTCTCCTGGAGCTGAGTGGTTTCTAGGCATGTAACCTAAAATTTTTTTGCATTTTAAAGATGTGGTGTTATAGACTATTACCTCCTGTGCTTCTAGGATATCAAAATAGCCTTCTGTTCAATGCTAAAAGGATCGCTTTTCATGACCTCAATGAATCTTCGATCTTTCCAAGCTTTGTAAATTCTCTGATGGTTTGAGGAGGCTTAGTTCTTTCTTCTTCCTAAACTGATTGCTGGGCTTGTGACAGAGAATCACTTGAAACCCAGCTATCTGTCTGAGATAATAACTTGCTTGGCTCTTTCCTTCTCCTGCCTCCCCCTTAGCTCTCAAACACCCAATCAGTACAGAGTCGTAACCTTGAGACTTGGTCAGGGAACCTCAATTCCACATTGAACAGCACTGAAATCCAGCCCCAGTTTTGCTGGTTCTTTTCCGAAGACTGTGGGCTGTGCGCCTCCTGTATTTAGACTTCTGGGTAATCATCCTCACTCAATCTGGAGTGGTTGCTTCTTTCTTCCATCTCTCCCTGCCCCCCTTGTACAGCGGTACAGTTTCAGATTTCACCCAGGAAGCTTGCTTAACATTTAAAATCCCACCAAAAAGTAAGCAAGATGAGATAAAAGATATTCATTGAACTTAATGACTCTGGTGAGAGCAAGCTCATCAATTTTATTAGGGTGGTAGGTGAGGAAGTAAATATGCCCAGAGCCAGCAGCGTGTCCATGAGTCCATGTAATCTGTGAGGAAGATGGTCAAAGAGCAAGACCTGTGACTAGAATCTGGGGGAGAATTTTTAAAAAAGAAAAGAGAAGATGATATGCTGATAGGAAAGAGAAACAGAAGATAAAGGCCTGAAAGTCAAGAGGTTAAAAGAAAATCAATGAGAAAGTCTATGGGATAAGAACCAGAACACGCGACCTAATAATTTTTAATACGATCTAATAGGCAGGAGGGAAGGTAGGAAGAAAGGAAGAAGGGATGTGCATACAGGTGGTTCTGTGACCTCAAAGGACACCAGCACCTATCTCTCTGTTCATCTGTATAAACCGCACCAGCTACTGTCCCTGGCACATGGCAAGTCCTAATCAATACTTATTGAATGGATGAATAATTAAGGTAGAAGGTGTCCGAAGCTCATCTTCAATTTCCAAGTGAAATATTATGAACATCTGCCATAAGTACAGAGAGAGATGGTGGGGTCAGAGATTGACCAGAGTGGAGAAACACTGAAACAGGCTCAGTAGGACAAAGAAGAGAGGTGTCAACATGATTACAGGGAGTCACTGAAGGCCAGTGAAGACAGACAGTGGAATCATGGGCATATGTCTTGGACAGAGGCTGGTTTTCTGCCTCAGCATCCATTGGAGATGAAGGAGATAGCAGTTAGGTTTGTACATTCCTTCCAAGGATGGCCTTCCAGTCAGGACAGGTCTTTATTATCTGTGTTGCCTCAGGGCTTTCCTTGTCAAACTCAGGATGTGCCTTCACTCTGTGATACGATCTCAAATGCAGAATTAATATTCCATCCAACAACCCATCTCACCAAGGTGTGGTCCACTTCACCACCTTGATCCACTCGGCTTGTCCTCTCAGCAATGACTCCTCACTGGGCAACATAATGTAGTCCTGATTGATATCCCCTTCCTCTGAGGCTCCATTCACATTCACCCCCAAACACCTTCTGCCAGGAGCCCACAGATCTTGTGAATTTCCCTCTGGTCACTAGTTGACTTTCATTACAAGGAAATCCTGGATGAGCAAAAACTGTAATTCTATTAGTGAAACCTGCTTTAATCCTGGTTGCACTTGGTTTCCACTGTTCATCCAGAAACATGCATGAGATCCTCAAAACCCAACTGCAGCTGGCTTGTGCGGTACCTTTGTGCAAATTTAAAAAATATGCCTCTTCTGCACAGGCCAATTAGCAAAACCATACCCCTGTGGGCTAATGCAGATCTAGCAAAAGTTTGGAAGAGCAGATGGTGTCTTTGTGTTGAGAAAGAGGTGCTTTGTCTCTTGAGAAGGGGCAAACGCCAAGCCTGAGACCTAGAAGCAATCTTTAGAGCACAAGTGGTACGTCAGCTCCACTCACCATTTGGCGGGGGTCTTTGTGCTCTTAAGAGTTCAAAAACTGATCTATTCGAAGTTTTTATATATTATCTCTCACAGTGTAAAGAGATAATAACTACAGTGTGTCCACAGAAGAGGTCATTTTAAAGGTACTGATATCAGGTCGTTATTTAAATACAAAAGCCCAGGTTGTTTTGCTTTCCATTCTATAAACAATGACAATGACAATATGGCAGGTTTGTAGTCTTGGTGTCATGTATCTCTTCTCTTTTATCCTTAAGTTAGCAAACTGAATGTTTTTGTTTATAAACGTGAGAGGAAAGGGAAAAGACAAAATACTGCACCACTAAAAAAGCCCATTGTTCTGAATAATAAAACTGCCAGAGAAGGTAAATTGTGCAGCAGTGCATGAATTTATGTAAAGAAGATAAAAGACTTGGTTTCCGTAAACTCTCCGATAGAGACACTAAATCAAACCCCAGATCTGAAGGAGAAGATATTAGATGTCAGATGCATGGGTCACTCATTCATCTCCCCATTTCCTCCATATAACTTGGCTCAGAACAAGGGAAAAGGAGTCAGCTGTAATTAAGTTACAAAGACCATGTCTTAATCCTCTGGGAGGTGACGTTGACAGTGGTGCCTGAAGTAGCAGTCCCTCAGGTGTCTTGCATGACTGAAAAAACCTGATGATGGCAAGAGAATTTAAAGGGGAGGGGACAGTGGATAAGCTCAGATATAACATGATTTTGGGAAGATATTTCGAAAACATCATGAAAAATTGCTTTACTTCTCTTCCACTTTGTAATTTTGTAACTATCTCCATAAAAAGCTAAACAAATATTGGGAGGAACCTTTTAGTTCCAATGTTTTAATTGATTCCAGCTTAATTAAGTGAAATCCTTTAAGACCCATATTGATGGGTTTCTTTGGGGATTGTCCTAAAATCCAAATATGTAGTTATAATTTCTCAACTGCATGAATCTCATGCTTACATTGTGGCCCCTTCTAAATGCAGAGAAACAATTTAGTCCGAACAAGCATTCTTCTTGCAGTGCCGTAACAATTCAATTTCAATCCTCTGAAAAATTACTCAAAGTGTATTTTCTGAACAAAAGTGATTGTCCACCCTGGAATCGCTCTCCTCCTCTGTGGCCTTTCCTGCAGGGGAGCTGATAAGGAGCTGGCTGGGCAGACAACATGTGTGTGTACAAACACATACTTGGACGTTAATCTCTTAGTGTTAATGCTTCTGTACTCAGAAACTTTGTGTTGATGTTGGACAATCCGTGGATGTTTGGTTTTATTTTTTGATTATAACGTTCATGCATTCACTATATATTTGTTTAAATGACTTAATAAATTTTAAATAGCCAAACGACATTTACAAATGCATTTTAAAGTGAGAATTGGGAGAGCAGTGAGAGTCATTCAATTTTTAAGAAAAACTTTTTTTCCTTTTTTGGGAGGGCCTCATCTGCAGCACATGGAAGTTCCCAGGTAGGGGTCTTATTGGAGCTGCAGCAGCCAGCCTACTCCACAGCCATAGCAACGTGGGATCTGAGCGGCGTCTGTGACCTACACTACAGCTCACAGCAATGCCCGACCCCCGACCCACTGAGTGAGGCCGGGGATCAAACCCAAGTCCTCATGAATACTAGACAGTTTTATTACCACTGAGCTACAATGGGAACTCCAAGAAAAACTTAATGAATGCCTGGTAGGTGTAGCAGAGATCGTGGAATGAGTCAGACATAGCATTGGTCTCAAGCAGTATATAATCTAGTTGGAGGACTGATAAGAGGATGCAAATGATTATATAATATAAAGCAGGTGAGGTGAGTCATCCAGGAATACGAAGCGAAATGGGTTCAAAGGAGGGAACGCTTACATCCTTTTAGAACCGCAAAAAATTTCAGTTAAACTTTGGAATTTAAGGTTGGCTTGAGAGATGAGTAAGATTTTTACAGGCAAATATATTCCACCCATAGGGAATAACATAAGCAAAAACTTAGGGAGGAAAGGAGGGTGTGGCCCGTAGTTTATCTGGGCTGGAGAATGGGGTCGATGTAAAAGAAGATTAGGCAGGCATGAAGAGCAGAATGCACTTTAACCTGGGAACACTGCAGGCTAACTTAGTGTGAAGAAAGAAATGAAAAAGGAGGATGTAGCTGGTTCATGGAAAAGACTAGAACATCAGTGCAAGAGAGCGATAAAGAAGCACTTAGTTAAAGTGGTAACAGCAGGAAAAGCAAAGACAAATATGAAGAACTTTCTAAAGAATTTCTTGCTAGTAATGGTAAAAGATGTGGTTCGAAAAAAAAATTGAGTTGGAAACTCAGTAACAGTGGATGCTGCCAATCAACAGAAACAGAGATAAGGAAAGTCAAGAGGAGGAATTGGCTGTGGAGAAAACAAAACCTTTCTGTTTTGAGATTTGGTTTATTTGAATACTTTGTGGGATGGCCAGGAGCAGAGGGGTGCTCTTTCACAGACTTCCACAT
This sequence comes from Catagonus wagneri, assembly GCA_004024745.2. NCBI lineage: Eukaryota > Metazoa > Chordata > Mammalia > Artiodactyla > Tayassuidae > Catagonus > Catagonus wagneri. Next base: position 13,027,567 of record PVHT020000080.1, read on the forward strand.
ATCAAAGCTGTTATATTGTCTTGGTGGATGTAAATTTGGGGGTTCATGATAGAAGTCTAGACGGGAAAATGTAGGGCATTCGTTACTAGAGGAGAGAGAAAGGCAAGGGAGAAATGAAGTCAAAGGGAATGCCAGGTAGTTGAAATGTCAACTATCTGAGAGAATTTGGGAGTAGGAGGGCTATTTTGGGTGCTTAGGTGGTCCCTGGCGACATGGAGAGAATTTTTAGCACAAAGCTGGGAGTGGGGTTCAGAAGGAAAAGTCCTGGATGAGCAAAGGATAATGAAGGAGACAGAGCTGGCAAACAGCTTCTTTTGTGACTTGAACTGTGACGTGCTGTTAAAATGACCAGAATCGTGTTAAGATTGACCAACCATCCCTGTTTGTCCAGGGCTGTTCTCTTTCAGAACAGAAAGTCTGCATCCCAGGAAACTCCTCAGCTCTGAGCCAGTGGAGAGGTTGTCATCCTACAAGTCCTTCTGTGACCTCTGGCACTTAGGAGATTTTCAGTACCTTATCTGTTGATGAATGAAAAAAATATATCTGATAGCACATTCCTCTGAGGTCTGGTTTCTAAATTTCATAAAATGATATTAGTAACAGCAGTAACCAGCACATGAATTTGTTTTAACAACTGAATTGAACAATGTATATGAGAACATTTGAAAAAACTCATAAAGCACTATATAAATGTAAATAAATATGTAAGATTATTACTATTAATTTTTGCATTTTCTAGATTTATGCAAAAAGCGTGCTACATAATTTGCTTAAATTTTCCATACTGTCTGCCTTTTGTTTTTATCAACTAACGTCTCATTGCCAGTGATTTTATATTGGCACTGAAATAAGTAATTAATTTCGTTTCAATGGCACCCAACACCCAAGAGCCTCTAGGCACCTAGCCAAATCCTTCCTTAAATATAGTCATTAAATGGAGGAAAAGAGCCAAGCAAATTCCTAAAAGAGGCAAGTGGAAAAAAAAGAGCAGTTGACAAATGGGAAAAAAATATCAATTGAGAGAATTTCATCCACTATCTAGGGACAAAAATTGTACCCCAAACTTAGCTGAAAACTGACTGTATAAAGTTAGCTACCTGTTTTCCTGGTCTCTGGATGAAAGAGTCCCTGAACCATGAATTTTTAGCAAAAAATGTACAACTTAATTTATTAAAAATACATTTAGGCTTTTTTTTCCCTCTTATCATCAAATTCTCATGTTAAAACTGGAAGAGACCTTGGAGATATCTCAACCCAGTTCTTATTTGATAGATGCCTTTTGAAGGAAGAGCTCTGAGGAATGTTTTATTAACATACAGAAAACATCAGAAAGTTTTATTAACGTGGTTTGACTAAGTCAAGCTAACACTCCCCTGTGCGTGAGGATGTCTGCAGTTTTCAGCTGGATTATGTCAGAGTACAGACAAGGAATGGATCAGGGTCTTTGACCCGACCCCATCCATTCCTCCGCCCATGTGCCCATTCTCTCCTCTCTGCCAGACAGGATTTTCCTCTCATGGCTCTGGGAATTTTTAACTCAGCTTTAACCCCCAAGGGCTGCACCTTGAAGAAGACTTTTGTTTTATTATCTGCTTTGCTTTCTTTGCCTTTTCTCAGTTCCTCTGGCTACTTTTTCTTTTTCTTTTTCTTTGTTTCTACAAAGAGCTGTCTATATTTCTAGAAATTGTAGATGGGCTATGTTTCAGAGAAAAAAAAAGCGTTATTCAAAGACTTCCCTTTTTTCCCCTACCAGAAATTCAGCACACTTTAAACTTTTCTTGCCTTACCCCACTCGTATTGCCTTTGAAGATTTCTCTGGGAGACACCTTATGTTTGAAGGGTCCCTTACATCTCAGATTTGATTTCCACAGCAACAAACGCATTTCTGAAATTATGCTTTCTCCACAAATAAGTCATTGGATAATTGGTAAAATGATTATTTAATACTCAAAATTCTCTACCACCACTGTGCTCATAGATTTTAGTATACGCACAGATTTGACCTGGATAAGGAAAGTGTGAGATGTTTAGTCTGTGTGAGCCCTGTTATATATAAAGTGTGATTCTCTAATTGTGCTGATCAAATGATCACCCTAATATATCAATATGTGATATTAGTAGCAAGGATATCTTGTTTACAATGTTTATTTCTGGCATATGACTAGCTTGTGTCAAATTGTGACATAAGGACAGCTTTCTTCACGTTCCCTAGTAAATTCTTAAAGCCTTAATTTATAGAAGTGCCTCTGTATTTTAAGAACAGCTTAAAATATTACCGCTTCCAAAGCACTTCCACTCACAGTTGATGGAAAACATGAGAGTAACTCTGTGGCATTTGATATCATACTCTGAAAGCTGAAGCCCCAGGGTTTTGATGGAGAAGGAAGTGCCAGAATATAAGCAGTTCTGGCATTGACATCATAAGACCCAGGTTCACTTCTGATTCTTATTAATGATTGACCCTAACTAGGTGATTAACTCTGCTAAACCTTAGTTCTTTTTTTTTCTTTCTTTCATTTTTTTTTTTTTTTTTTAGGGCTGCACCCACGGCATGCGGAGTTTCCCAGGCTAGAGTTCCAATCGGAGCTACAGCTGCTGGCCTACACCACAGCCACAGCAATGCCAGATCTGAGCCGCATCTGTGACCTACACCACAGCTCACGGCAACACTGGATCCCTAACCCATTGAACAGCCAGGGATCGAACCCACCACCTCATGGTTACTAGTCGGATTCGTTAACCACTGCGCCACAACAGGAACTCCAAACCTTGGTTTTCTTAACCATAACGTAGAAAAATATGTTTGGCAGATGAAGTAGGTAAAAACATGCTCTTAATAAATTATAGAGTGAAATGCCAATACCATATATTATTAAAGAGCTTCTTTTCAAAGGCTTTTCCAGGTGCCCGTTAGATACCTTTTAATAAATAGTGACATGAAATTTCTACAGCAACCCAAATATAATTATTTCTTGTAATTAGTACTTTTGGGGAGCTGCATGTAAATTAATTAAATTTTATTTCTTGGGAGAGTACTGGAAATTCAGTTATTTGGAAACCATCTTTTTCCCCCCTTGGATCTGAGATAAAATATTTCAAAGAAATCTCATAAACTAGGCATAAGACTACCTTGTAATATTGGCTATAGATTTCTGAAAAAGAGTTACATTTCGTTCTCAAAACCAGTTTTAATTTAGTAAACTTTTATCCCCTTTTATTAGAAAAATTTGGTCAAACTCCAGCTGTGTTGTTCATATAGTATTTTTTAAGACAGAGTCTGCTCCATAGGCTTTGAATCTTTTCCTCTTTCAAGTAAATAAAACCAAATAAACACATAGTTTTTCGGTAAATTTTTTCCTGTGAAATTTATAATTCATTCTACTCTGTTTTGCTTCTTTGGCAAAATATTAACTGTGAGGGTACTATCTAGATGCATTTAAGAGAGATTTCTATTTTTAAGGTTCTAGAAAAATTAGTTCTGTTCGAGAATCATCTTAAGGGATTTTATTACAGTAATTTTATTAGGTAGAGTTAAAATAGATACTGGGATGATTTAATACTTGATAAAACATAGTACCAACATAGATTTAGATATTTTCCTCAATATAAACACACCCTCCCCAAGTTCCTGATTTCTTGCCATTTTCTTCTTTCTCCACACACACATAAATGTATTGCATTTTTTTAAAGATAAATCTTTCACTGTGCACAAGCAAGTTCTCCCTGTTTTAATCCCAGTCCTTGGGCTAAAACTCCTCTAAAATATAAATTGCCTTAGATCTTTGGCTTTTACTTTTGTATCAAAGACTTATTTCTAAATCTATATCAATAATCATGCTGAGCAAACTGCACTGTACTTAGTTCATCGCCTACAGAAAAAAGAGAGGATTTAGTTGATATTGTCTGGCTTTGGCTTCATAACTAGAGGTAATCTGAACCAGTACCAGCCAGATCCTAGACTGCACATGATGGGCAACATTCCTGCATGTGATCACACTCTTCTGCTAGTCTCTCTCTCTTACATCTCCTTTCTCCTTCCCTTCTTCTTCTCCTTCTTCTTTATATTTTTTTTGGGAATCATTGAATGTGGTGGCAGATGGCACGTCTCTCAGTGAAACTGAAGGCATATGGCAATCTGTTTGCAAAAGTGCCATGCCCTGTAAGTTGCAGAATTTATATTTCCAAAGAAAAAATAATGTAGGCTGTGATACCAAGCTTTGAATGAAGTCACAATGAATACTTAATTCCCAAATACCATGCATTTTATTTCTACAATATTGTATCGACATCCTCTCTTCAGGGGAGTGAGCAGTCAAGTTTAGCAATGTAGAAACTGGCTCTTAGTTGGATCAGATGATTCTTAGAAAGAGACTAAAAAGGAAACTTTTAAAGAGGTCATCCTAAGAGCTTGAGAGAGAATACTAAATTTTCAAAAACAATATTATCTATTTAAGTGAACAGATACACTCATTGGAAATGCAAAGCCTTTTGCCATTTCCTTTCTTTTTCTGTTTGTTCACTGAATTATATGCAGAGATCAGAAGTTAGGGATTGAAAAATTCCTTAAGTGATTTCTATGTACCTTTCATTAATTCTATATAAAGAATTCATTTTAGAACATTAGTGGTTAGATAAAACTAGAACAACCATCAAAATTTTAAGAACAAAATTTCTACTCAGTATTTTTTTTTCCATATAATACAATAAGCCCATGTCTTCCCAGAAGACTCGAATCACAGTGTTAACTCACACCTTCATGTCTCTCTGGAGTCCACATTTTTGCATGCAGAAAATCAGCACCATGTCACGGGGACAGCTGCTGTGATAGCAACCCTGTAATTGTCGTGGGCTGAACTCCCAGGGGAATAAAGGAGGTGGAGTGTAGAGAAGCAACAGCATGGAAGCACCAAGAGACTCCATTTTTATGAGTATCTCTCCACGTTGAAATCTAGGCGGTACATATTCTGAACACAGCCTTGACATTTGCTGCTTTATTAAGTAAAAGAATGTTGTAATTTTCTTTCCTCTGTGGACTCGTATCTCTTCTTTCTTTTAATGGAATTATTGTTTGCTAACGAGTCTTATGGCTTTTGTAAAACAAGTCCCTGAACTTAAGCTGTTACAGCATGACCCATGCCCCGAAGACAGAGTGATAAACATCTTTCTCCCTCTGTTTCAAATTTGACAAATCTACCAGGAACCACTGGATCTTACAGAGATTACCTCTCCTTTTCCTTCTCAGGATTTTCCTCTTTTATGAAGTGAGATGCATTTATTTCCTATAAGATTCATTACACTTACCTTTGTGCATCACAATTGTGATGCTAAAACTCAGAAAAGTCAACTTGATGGAAATTATAGGTAGCATCACCTCTCCCACTACTACTGTGTTGTTTAGCTCTTCCTATTCCCATTTGCTGTTGGTTGCATCTTTAGATATGCCAATGGGCTTGCAAAAAAACCCCCAAACAAACCTTTATTTAGAATGAAATGCTTGTTACTCTGAAATTTCTTGATTGGTGAAAAAAAAAAAAACCAGTAGTCATCTCGTACAGCACAGTGTTTCTGATGTCTGGTCAGTCTCCACTGCCCAAATTTTGGCAGGTAAGGATTAGAGTCTTCCTTTTTCTGTCAGTTAGAATTATTCACATTGACATTATGTCTTGTTGTGATAAATCTTGATGTATATGGAGTACGTAGTTGTACATTTCAAGAACAACGGCTATTTGGAACCTATTAATATTCTTTTTTTTTTTTCTTTTTATGGCCAAACCCACGGCATATGGAAGTTTCCAGGCTAGGGACTGAATCTGGAGCTGCAGCTGCAACTTATGCCATGGCTGCAGGAATGCTGGATCCTTAACCCACTGCCCTGTGCTGGGGATCGAACCAGCGCCCCCACAGAGACAAACCGCATTGTTAACCTACTTCACCACAGCAGGAACTCCCGGAACCTATTCATATTCTTATAACATCATGTTTAAAAGCATATAATCAGAAGCTAATTGCCTGGGTTAAATTATAGGTCCTCCATTTATCAGCTTTGAGGCTTTAGACAAGTTGCTTCACCTCTTTGTGCCCCAGCTTCATTACTTGTACAGTGGGAAGAACATGATGTTTTCCTCAGAATTATTAGAAATATTAAAAGGAATCGATGCATTTAACTGCTTACAAAAGTTCCCAACACGAAGTAAACACCAAATAAAAGGTAACTGTTTACTTTTCAGTACAGCACCAAAGGAAGAAAACTATGATTCAAGGCTTATGGATCATTATCATATTGTAAGTATTTTGCTGTCCCTTAAGTAATTTGCATGGGGGGCAAATCACTGGGTCTGTCTGAATCTTACTTTCTCATCTGTACAATGGGCTCATAACTTAGTTACTTTAGAGGTATTATTGTGGATATTAGATACTAGGTGTGTGAAACACCTAGTCTAGTCTTTGGCAAAGAGTATGCAGTCGTTACTAGTGGTTGTTACTCATACTTGCTAAGCTTGATTCTCCTCAGCACGGGAAACTGATTTCAGAATTAAAAAATATGTATGAAAACATCTTTTCTGTATTTCTATCGGAAACAAACTTATGAAGGACATATTTAGAAAAATTCAGAAACATGGAGCAACTGATTAAGCTAATGTTGCACCTCTTTATCAATCTGTCCTGGCGAAGCAGAAGGAAGCTCAGGCCAAATTCCTTAGCTCAGAACTCAGACTGGTGCCAAGGGAGCCATCATCTCTGATGTGGGCTAAGAGTGGTTAATGTTGATTCACATATGGTTTTCTTTTTAGTAAATGAGATTATCCTTTTCAAACTGCTGCGTTCCCAAGGTCAATGAGAACTTTGATCTTCTGCAGGTGTGCCTGTTTTCTTAGGGAGCTAGGATTCAGATGGATGATAGCATAGGGAATCTCAGGCCTTGATTTGGAGGAAAATAAGATTAACTAAATGAAATACTTGCTCTTTTAATTTTAAAATGAAAAGAATTTAAAGATACAGATATAAATATTTTATTGATGTCGTTCAGGAAACTTTTGTCTGAAAAACAGAACAAAGATCCGTGTAATATATCCATCATATATTAACTGATGTTGTTATGCATTGTATAGCATCGGGCCATTTTTCCTGCTATGTGTTAGGTTTACATGTACATGTTTCTTCAGGGAGCTCTATTTTCATCCTATTTTTGTTTGTTTAAAATTTCTGTCTTTAGGAACAGACGTTTTTAATAGGCTCCTTGCTCTGTAGTTCGTTTAAATTAAGACAATTGGGTTACACTGAGCTAAAATGAGTACCAGTCACAGAATTTTATTCTATGCGTACATCATTAGTTAAAAGCTTTAGTAATTTCAAAATAAAACCTTTAAGTTGGCTTTTGTTACCCTTCTCCTCCCCCCGAAACAAGAAAAAACACGCATAGACATGTGCATGCACGACAACTAAAGAAAGCCTTTTTCTCTTTTTCCATTTTTCCCATATTTTCTATCCTATTTTTCTCAAAACAGTGAATCTCAACTGATTAGTTTTCTAAATAAGTCATGATGGTGCCAAGGGGAGGATAATTTTCAACGTGCTGTGAACATCTATCTAGTGCTTGTAAAGCAAAACTGGGATTTTGATAAACCATAACTCATTTTACCCAGTAAGAACATTACTCAAATAGTGCAATACAAGAATAGTAAAATAAATTTATAAAGTGCTTGAGTTTTTCAAGATGTCGTATTGATTTGTTGATTCTGGGCTACTTGTTATGATAAGTATCCCCACCCCAGTGTATATGGGTTATGAGTGTCTTTCCTTAAAGGGTGGTCTGGTGACCACTGCATCAGAATCATCAGGGGCCCTTGCGGAAAATGTAAGTTCTGGGTCCCTGTGTGTGACCTGTGGAATCTGATTCTCTGGAGGCTAAGCCCCAGAACAGGAATGTTTATCAGAACCTCTGGTAAGTCTTGTGCACACAGATGTTTGAGAAGCAGTGGGTTAGTGTCTCTAGCTTCCATCCTCTTGATTCCCTAAACTACAGCTGAAAGCTAGCTGTCGATCAGGGTGCAGACTTTACAGCACAATGGATCTCCTCACTGGCTGCTAGAATAACCTAGGAAGCTTTCTAAAAATGTCAGTGCCTGGACCTGTACCTGAGGCCGGTAAGAACACTGTTCCTTGATAATTAAATACAACACTTAGGAGTTAAGTATGCAGTGGCTTGTACTGTTCTCTTCTTGAGTCCCAGCTAAGTTTTCAACCTTCAACTTCATCAGAAGCTCCACAAAGTATTCCTATAAGGGCTGAGACAATATCAAGTGAAAGAGAGGGAAGCTGGCTCCCAGACGGGGTCTGGAAGCGGAGAGGATGTGATGCGCTTGAAAGCTGAGGATCAGTACAGGCTTATTTCTCTCCAGGGGCTGTGGCGGAAGGTCGTGGTCACTACTGCCAAGGCCGGTGGGGTACACTGGATGCCTTGAGGGGCAGGCACAATGGGCATGCCAGGCACCCAGGCTTGTTTAAGGCAGGTGGTGGGAGGTGGAACAGCTTCCAGTGGGTGTACATAGAGCACTATTCTGCATATCTTACTAAACATTTGTATGTAGCAATCTACTTTTTTTTTTTTGTCTTTTTAGGGCCCCATCCATAGCATATGGAGGTTCCCAAGCTAGGGGTCCAATCAGAGCCATAGCCACAGGCCTGCACCACAGCCACAGCAACTCCAGATCCGAGCTGCATCTGCAACCTGCGCCACTGCTCATGGCAATGCCGGATTCTTAACCCACTGAGCCAGGCCAGAGGTCAAGCCTGCGTCCTCATAGATACTAGTCAGATTCATTTCCACTGAACCACAACAGGAACTCCCAGCAATCTACTTTTTTAAATGCTATTTCTATTAATAAAAAAATGCTTCTAACTAACAATGGCCACTGGTAGGGATTTCAGTGAATTTGTGCATGTATGCCTCTGTGTGTGTGTGTGTATGTGTGTTGTTTTAACTCTAAAAGGTCTTTTTCTTCAGTTCCTCCAAATGTTGCTTTGCCTTTCGTTTCTTGTTGCTTAGTAAGTGGAAGCTTTTAGAAGTTCCTAACAAGACAATCTGTAGATTGGAGTTGTCCCTGAGTGCTCAGCCTTTGAAAAATGTGGCTCTCAAGATTGTATTATCTCTGTGGATAAGCCATCTGATTTTAGCTTGAGCCAGAACTGAGATGACTGAGAGTTAATAAATTAAACCCAAGAATGACTGGAGTTGCTATTTAGCACGTGGTAGAGTTACCTAATGGTAACCTAAGGAAACTCGTTTGAGAATGTGGGCAAAGGACTAAATATCTGTTCCTAGGTTCATTTTCAGGGTGGATTACTCAGTCATTTCTTGGCTACAGGATTATTTTATGGTGGTGCCATTTATGACTGTCCTGGTGGAGACTGTGATTTGGCAACTAGAGGAAGTGATTTAAGTATTAAGTAATGAAAGAAAATAGATTTTTCACTGTTATTCAAACAGGGTGAAATGAAAGGTAGTACCTAGGAACATACATGCGGTCAAAAACAATATTATATTATATGTATCATAAAGTTATATGAGAAGAAGAGTTGCAAAAGGCCTCTAGAAATTCTTAGTGGGAATTAACAGAGAAGACGAAGTAAAATACTCTGTGTGTGTGTGTGTGTGGTGTGAGAATGAGAAAAGTAGATTGTGAACCTGAATTTTTGATACAAGTGGGTAAATTCAATCTCATGAAAATTACCGAGTCCAGTTGAGTTTAATTCATGACTAGGGCAGTAAATAAAGGGGATCCTTTTTCAAAAGAAACTAAAACTTCAAGGAAAACATCTGTTTTCCTGATTATAACTGTAAAGATGATGGCTTGTTTTTCTTCTTTTGGTTTCAGTTCAAAAGTGACCGTCCCTTGGACATTTTCCTTGGTGGAAAGCAAGGATAAGGAATCAGAAATAGATACAGCTCTTTAGCTAATTCTGTATGAGGCAGTTGCAAGTGTTAGCATTTTAGCCTGAATAAAGCTAGGTCTATTCTGGACATTTATTGTGTTCAAGTATTTCATCACACTGTATGTTTAATTTTACATACACGCTAAATGAAGAGCTGTGATTGATCTAGAGTTTGGAATTTTTAGATTATACTCAACTTTTCATTTGGAAACAAAAGAACTGGTCCTCTTGTACATTAGCTGTCCATCGATTTTTAAAAAGCTGCCGTTTCAGCTCAGTGCATATAAAGCCCTCACTTTTCTTCACACCCCAGGTTCCAGTGTACAGCATTTCTCATGGCTCCATCTCCTTGGTGTAAGTGTCACATAGCCATCCCTTTTCCGCGGTAGGAGGAAAGCCTGGACCAAATGCCGTATTTAGGAGGAAGGTGGAAACTACCACCAGGTCACCTAGTTGCACAGAAAAGCATGAGCAGAGACTTACTTACACTTTACAAATAGAAAGAGGGGATCCCTTGGTCAGGGAACTGGTGTTTTAACATGTCCTCTGTATTTATTGTGGGTGAAAATCAAATGGAAATCTGGCTTCTTCCCTTCCTCCATTTCTCTCCTTTCAGCTCCACTCCAAACGCTAGTTGCTTCTGAAGGGAACGTTACCTCCAGGAGGAGTGCTTTCTTCTTCTTTTTACATTTTTTTCTTTTTCTTTTTAGAGCAGGAGTTGGCATCTGGATGCCTCAAGCTGCCAGGTGTATCCCATGTAGAACCGCAGCTGTTCTCTCTGTTAACGGGAGAAATAAAGAGCAAGAAGCATTTAGACACTTAGAGTCAGAAAGAGGCCATGCACTGTTGTTATTTTAATTACCCATGGCTCTGATTTGTATTGCAGTTATGATATATGATATAATATTCTTAAAGTTTATGGTTTTCTTGGAAAAATAACAAGTATGTCATCTTCAGTAGCCCTACACGTTACCGACAACAGCAGTGCTGAGACGCACAAACTGGAGGAGAGGGAAACAATGCTGATTGCCATTGCGTTTCAAGCTCTGACTTGAAGTCAGTCTACCTGGGAGATAAGTGAAACGAAGTAAAAATTGAATATGTTGGGGTTCCCATTGTGGCTCAGTGGTAATGAACCCAACTAGTATCCATGAATATGCAGGTTTGGTCCCTGAGTCTGCTCAGTGGGGTTAAGGATTTGGCATTGCCATGAGCTGTGGTGTATGTCACAATGCAGCTTGGATCTCGCATTGCTGTGGCTGTGGCTATGGTGTAGACCAGTAGCTGAAGCTCCAATTCTACCCCTAGCCTGGAACTTCCATATGCCACAGGTCTGGCCCTAAAAAACAAATAGATAAGTAAAATTTAATTTGTTCTTTAGTTAACCTGATATTCATTCTTTTCATGATCACTTTCTATTACAGTAGATTTTAATCTAAGTTTTTGCCTGCATAACTATTGTTTTTACTTTGTAACATTTCCCAAAATACAGTTTTACTAGTAAGTTATCACTGCTTTGGGTCCATATCTGTACTTACTTAAAAATTAATGATTTAGACAATTAAGTTATATAAAAAAGTATTTTTAAAATTAACATGTTCAGTTTGTATGGCTCAATCATGATATACACCTGGAGATGCCACTAAACCATAATATATTATTATAGGTAATCAAGACTAAGATATCATTATCATAACTCCATGAGCAAACAGATGGTTGGTTTAGCAGACTGTCTTTAGGCAATACCTTGTTAATCAATATGATTACAAGTATGGATTTAATACAAGATTTTTACTTTATTTTTTAAATTTATTTTATTTTATTTTTTTGTCTTTTTGCCTTATCTAAGGCCGCACTCGTGGCATGCGGAGGTTCCCAGGGTAGGGGTCTAATAGGAGCTGTAGCTATCGGCCTACGCCACAGTCACAGCAATGTGGGATCTGAGCCATGTCTGCAACCTACACCATAGCTCACGGCAATGCCAGATCCTTAACCCACTGAGCAAGGCCAGGGATCGAACCTGCAACCTCATGGTTCCTAGTCGGATTCGTTAACCACTGAGCCACGACAGGAACTCCAATAAAAGATTTTTAGATTTTAGAATTTACACAATGGCAAATATTTGACTTAGGACCTCATTTCATAATTTTTAAAACATATCAGATTAAAATATACAAATATTAAATTTAACTATATTTTAATCATAAAATATTAAACCAAGTATGTAAATAGGTGTTGGAAGGTATTAGAAATGTAGAATTGAATGCTCTCCCAGTTTATACTACCTACAGTGCAAGTATTCAATCATTCAATCATTTCTGAGAGCTTTCTATATATGAGGTACTACTCTCAAGAAGCTTACATTCTGTGAAAGTGATAAGGAATAAAATTTAAGTATTTCAGTAGGTGATAGCTGTTATCAAGAAAACTAAAGTAGGAGTTCCCGTCATGGCTCAGTGGAAACAAATCTGACGAGCATCCATGAGGACACAGGTTCAATCCCTGGCCTCACTTAGTGGGTTAAGGATCCGGTGTTGCCATGAGCTATGGTGTAGGTCACAGATGCGGCTTGGATCCTGTGTTCTGTGGCTGTGGTGTAGGCCAGCGGCTACAGCTCCAATTTGACCCCTAGCCTGGGAACCTCCATATGCTGCAGGTGCAGCTCTAAAAAGACAAAAAAAAAAAAAAAAAGAAAAGAAAAGGAAAACTGAAGTAAGATGGGGAGAAGAGTGATGAACAGGAGACTATAAGAAATCTCTGTTGGGAAACCCTTAAGATAAGGTCAAAAAAACTTTTTTAATATAGTGATTTTTATTTTTTCCATTATAGCTGGATTACAGTTTTCTGTCAATTTTTCAATTGTACAGTGTGGCGACCCGGTTACACATAAATACATAGATTCGTCACAAGTGATTAGACATAGTTCCCGGTGCTGTACAGCAGGATCTCCTTGCTCTTCCATCCCAAAGGCAATAGTCTACATCTATTAACTCCAGACTCCCAGACCATCCCCCCTCCCCTGGCAACCATAAGTCTATTTTCCAAGTCTGTGATTTTCTTTTCTGTGGAAAGTTTCATTTGTGTAGAATATTAGATTCCAGATATAAGTGATATCACATGGTATTTGTCTTTCTGTTTCTGACTTACTTCATTCAGTATGAGAGTCTCTAGTTCCATCCATGTTGCTGCAAATGGCATTATTTTATTCTTTTTTATTGCTGAGTAGTATTCCATTGTGTATATATATCTGAAGGAAGAGATTAGAACATGCAGCTGACTTGGAAAAAGTATTACAAGATAACTTGAAATAAGAGGTAGACTTCTCTTATTGACAAATTACTATAAATGTTTCTTATTTAAAAATATTTCCTTGACACCTTCTATATCCTAGGAACTGGGCTCAGCAGAAAGATTATAGGGCTAGATAAGATATGGCACCTGTCATCAAGATATTTGTGGAAAAACATAGAAAATTAATTATAACAAAAATATCAATGGCCATGACTAGGTCTATGCACGGGGCATTTAGCTACTATTTCTACATTTTGTCTTGATTACGCTATTAACAATGGTATAACTATGACCTCTAATTTGTCCTTAATGAAGACATATAGTAATTAATATTGTTATATAATCAGATGTATTCGGTCAAATTCTGGCTCTAATGTTGTATTAACCAGGACTTTTCCTGTTGCATTAGTACAAATCCAACTCTAGTTTAAACAAAAGGGGTATCTGTTGGCCTTTGCTGTTGGCAAGTCCAAGGACTGGCCCTAGCTTTAGCTGCACCTGGATTCAGAAGGTGTCATATGATTCACTTTCTTTGCATCTCTCAGCTCTGCTTTCCTCAATACTGACGTCACTCGTTAGCAAGCTGTGTTTGTATAATGACAAAGAAGGCCACTGGTACCCTAAATATATATGACTCACACACTCATTATCATGAAAACAGGAGTTGATTTTTCTCCCAGCAGCTATGAGTATGGCCTGGCCTCTGGTCCTTCAAGGATCACATGGTCACTGGTGGACCACTAACTGTATCCATCCGGATTATCCATTCTGGAGACTCATCCACACTTGAGGGCTAGGTCAGTGAAAAGTTGGATCATAGAAGTGACAGATCTACCAAGACCCTGTAGTGTGGAATGGACAGTAGGAAAATGGTTCTTCTACCATCAGAAGAAAGGGAAAGAGTACTGTACTGGCAAAGACAAAAATATTCTACTACAGATAGATTAATTCTGTGACCTGGGTCAAATCATATCACCTCCTTGGATCCCAGTGTCATCATCCATAAAAGCATCAAATTCATGGTGTCAGATCAGATAAGGTACTGTGTATAACCCCGTTAAACACAAACAAACAAATTCTAAACAAATGACTATATCATCGTCACTACTTATTGATATTATGCCACATCAAACATAATATGTGGCAAATTTCAGGTAGTGGAGACCAAAGTAGCAGGAAAGATAAAGGGTCAACTCCTGTCTGAAAATAAAACAAAATGACAAGCCAGGGTCTGGATACCATGTGCTCCACTGAATGGTTCTACAACAGTGAAGTAGAACCTATCACATTTGGTTATGAGGAGCCATTTAGTTGCATAATGTAGCTCTGAACTTATATCTAAAAGATCAGACAGCTGCTTTCTTGTTGCTACTTCTCAGATATACTAAGAAAGGGAACTTTTTTTGTGACTTAAAAAGAAAGTAGTTTCTCTCAGCAACACTCAATTCCTATTCAGTTAAGTCGATAATTTAAGTTGTAACAATACATACTTCTCTCCTAGGATGCTATGATGTTAGTTTCATTTTGAAGGAAGTATAAATACAGCATTTTTATGTTTCCTGAATTACTTGTTAGGCAGCTAGGGCTGCTCATCCCTGCTGTAGGCCAGGCATTGCAAACCATGACCCCTGGACCAAATTAGGTTCTCCTTTTGTTTTTGTTTGGGACCCAAACAAAGAATGATTTTACATTTTAACTTTTCAGAAAATGTTTGCTGACCCTGATTTCATGATAATCTTTTCCCTGAGATGTTCCCCCACCCCCTCTTTTTTTTTTTTTCACAGTTACTATCTAGATCTTGGTAAGCAGTGTAGTTTTTATCTCCTGTGCTGTTCCAGGAAATGTTTACAAAAGGATGTCTCTGAATGGGAAAGGGATTTTTGCCCTAGCTGTAATTTCTGGGTGCATCTTTCATTTTACCACTTAATTTGTTTCTTCCTCAATGCTGTTATGGAATTTTGCACATATCCACTCTCTCCAAGCAGCTGAAGATGAGCATCTCCACCAGCGCTTCTGACTCTGGATCCCATCCTTTGATTCCTTGCTCCATATCATTATGCACATACACCAACACATTTTGCCACATGACTGACTCTAGACTTCCTCAGAACTATACACTAAGCCCTCTTACTTGCTTTTGTCGGACAAGCAGCTAATCCTTCAGCAGACCTTTGAGGAATATGTCAAAACAGGGTTAATTAAAGAGGCAGAGCCATGGTCCTCCAAGAAGCACACACATAAGTTTGATTACAGGGAAAGGAGGAGGCAGTTGGAAGAACTTTCAAGTCATGATGTGGGTCTCGCCCCTGTGTAAGAGGAAGGGAAGGAGAGGCAGGTGGGCTGGAAAGGTTGTAGCATACAGTGTAGTTCTAAGAAAGTTCAGGCAAGGTCTTTGCATAGTTCCTGGGCCAAAGGCTCCTGTCGGAGGAGTTTGTACCTCTCAGAACTGAGCCTGCTTCTTCTTGGTGCTGTACTCTATCTTTGCCTGAAAGCAGCCTGTGGTAGGTGTTGGCTCACCCAGCACAGTGGTGGATTCAGAGGGTGACATCTGGGTTCCTTGGTCGGTTATGCTCCGAAGGTTGGAGTTTTGCAGGACACATTCTCATTTCTGCCACCACCACAGTGGATGATAAAGAAAACGAAGGCATGCAACTAAGGAACAGGAGAGAAAGCTGGTCTGGATCATTGAGAGACAAGGGAGAAAAAGGCAAGGGGATTGGAAGGCGATATTTCTCTCATCTAATGCTATCTTGGATGGATTCTCCCTGAAGAACTGGCTTCTGGAAAAGGAAGAATAGAGATAGATTGCTCCTTGACACTTACAGGGTTGGGATAGTCACGAATGGCAGCCAGTAGAGTCTGGCATGAACCAAGGAAGTCTGTCTAACACATGTGGAGAAAAACTCTGCCTTTCCATCCTGTAGCTAGAGGGGCTGGTGAACAGACCTTTGCCTGTGTATTGATGTCTCAGATTGAGTCACAATTTTCTTCTCATAGGTTTTTTTCATTTCTAACTTGTCTCCAAGCCATCTGTTGGAGGTACTGCTGCTCAAATAATTTGTCTTGATGGCTGCCACACAACGGGGGGAAGGATAAACATGGCTGAGCTGCAGCTTGGGGTGGGGGCCTTTATTTCTACAGTTGTCAGCAAGGATGTGGTACTTGTCAATTTCCAGATCTGGTCAAGACACCTGCGGCATGATGTCTCATCTTATTAACGAGAAGGTCCTTCATTGTGCTGGTCCTTCACTTTGTTCATTTCCCGTTAACATACTAATTAAGGGAAGAAAAATGTGAGACGTGCCTTTTTAAAAAGATGATATAGGTGAGATCTTGAACTTCCATATTTCTCATTTTAAACATTTCCAAGGGAGTTTGACACTGGCCTGGACTTTTCGGTGTTGAATGTAAATATATGATATTCTCTCGGCTTTAGCTCTTTTCGTGTGTGTGTGTGTGTGTGTGTGTGTGTGTGTGTGTGTGTGTGTGTGTGTTTATATACTACTTTCTCCAAGGGGTAAGCAATGTAGTGACATGCCCACTATTTATTTGAAACTGACTTAACAGATAATAAAGGCGAAGAGTATTTACTTTTCCAGTGTTCCTTCATCTGTTTTGAAAAGGTTAAGGAGTGGTGATCGTAGGTAAACAATGCTGTTTAGTCTTTTATAACTCTTTAAAAACTTCTCTCATTTTCCAACTTCTTTCCACTTCCGTAGCCTCATCAAAGGGATATGTATTTTCTCAATTTTCTGATGACCATTGTTGGGCTTTCCTTCTGTGTGGGTGTGGTGGAGTGGCAATGTGAATTTATTAAGAAACAAATAAGAAAAGAGAAGATAAGCTCTACTAACTTAAGGGTTGTGGATACTTTCTTTCTCAGTTAATTTCTTCCCCTTTTCGAGGATGAGAACCATGTGTCTTGCTAGGACACATGATAAACAGGCGAGCTCACTTTCATCTCTTTTTTTCCCTCCCCTTTGGTCTTTTGATATGTGGAGATGGTTTTAGAATCATTTTTCAACTCCTTTCTTCTAGAAGAATATGTCTTCTGTTTACTGACATTCCTATCCATTAGATTCAAAGAACAAGTTTCTAGCTCTGTGCTTCTTTTAAGAGTGAGAGACATTGTCTTGAAAAAGAACTTGCAAAATATAATTTCTTATAAAAAAACTCTCACTTTTAAAATAGAGTTAAAAACTTTTAATTTTAGAACAATAAGACTGTAAGTGTCTACATTGCTATGTTGCTATCATCAGTGATTATATAAAAGACTCATTATATAATTTAATATTAAAATTATTTTGATAACTAGCACTCATGATGTTTGAAGTTGCCTGTGCCAGCATATTGGTTGGAATACAAACTTCCAATTCTAACTAGTGAGAACTTTTATGAGAGAAGAAAATTCCCAAGCTCACACAAAGAATAATTTTATACAGATCTTTCCTATATTATATTTGCAAAAAGATACAAATCAATAATATTAATAATGATAATGTTAATGTTTATTGTTTTTAATAATTTATTCTACTGCTTGTTTATATTTCAAGTATAATTATCTTTATCATAACCAATAGCAAACCTATGTTAATTATTCATAGTATACATGGGCCCATAGCATCCACGTGATAAATAGACCTTTCGGTTTAAACATGACTGTTGCTTTTGGAAGTTTTTTGAAAAATTAAAGTATTTGTGTTAATTTCATTCTTTGTCCTTCTTAGTTTTTGTTTTGGTGGTGGTGTTTAATAGTGGTACTATTGATAAATAATTTAAGTAAGAAAACTTATAGGAGCCCAGGAACCTGGACACAAAAGAGGTGGATCTGGAGAGATATATGTACTGCTGGGGTTGCCATATGCTGTCCAGGTTTCCTTTACTTTCTGTAAACATATGCCATTTTCTTCTTTGCCTTTTATCAACAGAATTGGGAGACACAATAAAGAAATAAGATAGTTTGTTATGTAAGATGTCTTCTCTTTCTGGTTTCTACAACTGAGTGAAAAGACTGGTTTAACAGTATTATGATTCCATTTTGGAAAATAACATACCTCTGTGTTTGTATCTGTTGACAAAGACCTGTTAACAATGCTTGCCTTTGTGGAGCAAGTTTATGGAGAAGTTTCACTTATTTTAGTCATTAAAACCTTTCACTCATACAGGACTTCTATAATCTAAAAATGTTAAGGAGTTTTAGGGGTGGCAGAGAAATTGAAGTTTATTTTGAAAGCATTCATCTTTGTTATTTTAACTTTAAGCTTCACTCTTATGACAAGAATGGTTCTAGGTTCCATTATAAGTGACCTGAAACTGATATAGTTCAGAAATTATGTATAGAGTGGGGATAGAATTTATCCTTTAAACCAGGACAGTTTTGAGACTGAAGGTGGGTCTTAACAATGACTGCGAGTGACAGGTCTTGATCGGGGCTGTCCAAAATAAGCCAGGACATATAGAAATGGTTCCTACTAATCAACAAAAATAACATATTAATAAAATAGATATAGTAAATCTTGTTAAGTAATCAATTTTGATGAACATGATCTAACAAAGAATTGTTCTGGTGTTTAATTCAAATAACACTTTGTGGAGTTCCCATTGTGGCAGAGTGGAAATGAATCCTACTAGAAACCATGAGGTTGCGGGTTTGATCCCTGGCCTTGCTCAGCGGGTTAAGGATCCGGCGTTGCCGTGAGCTGTGGTGTAGGCCGCAGACACGGCTTGGATCCGGCGTTGCTGTGGCTCTGGCCTAGGCTGGCAACTGTAGCTCTGATTAGACCCCTAGCCTGGGAACCTCCATATGCCGAGGGTGTGGCTCTACAAAGCAAAAAAACAAACAAACGAAAGAAACAAATAAAACTTTAGGTTTCATGTTGCAGCTGATATATGAGAAATGTGTTTCAAGGCTTGTCAGAATAATTCAGATTTCAGTGTAATGTGGATGGGCCCGTTTCGATTAGCTCAGAAGGGTTCCTGAGATTCCCACAGAGCCTCAGTATGAAGCTGTTTCTGTAGTGTCATCAAGGATACTGGTGATGATGGCACTAAGAGGGAGTTTTCCTTCTAGAATGCAGTGTTCGTTTACCTGCGCTATACCTTTACTACTATTTTCCTAAGAAAACTTTGCTGAGATAGGTCATCAGTGCAGAAATTATTTGCAGTCCTTTAAAACAGAGGAAGAAAGATAACAGAGTGATTGAGGTGAGGGTGAAGTTTAACTAAATTCTGAGCTAACTTTTAAAGAAAAAAATAATATATTGTATTCGAAAAGGCATTTCTTACTCATTATTGCTTGCTGTTAAGTAGTTCTACTTATCATGTATTAAAAGAGACAAGGCCATTTCCCACGGAATGTGGTAAAAATCAAAAGGCTATAAAAAGAAAATCGTTTAGGGTTAAGGCACCCTATCGGGTTTGCTTATGTGTTTGTATAATCTGTCTACAATATCATTTCTCGAACAGCAGCCCACTGAGTCCGTCCTATGGAAAACTTTCCAAGCTCTAAAGACATCTTTTTAAGGTGGTGAATGCTGTTTTCTATCTGGACAACTGCTGGGGTCTGATTGGTCGTTACCCCATTTTAGGGGAAGCTTCAAGAGCTAATCAGGGGTGTTATCAGCTATGACTTTTATTGCTGCTGCACAGAAAACTTAGCAATAAAGAAAACTGTAAATTCAGGATTTATTCTTTGCAGGGGTGTGCCTCATGCTTGGAAGATTAATGAAGAATTCCTGGCCCATTGTTTATTAAAGACGCCACCATTCTACAGCATTTTAATTGTGAATCCACTCTTTGACATCCTAACTAATGGTTCCTCCTAAATTAATAAAAACAACATATTCAGTGTAAATCCCAGATAAGGTAAAGATTGCTGTTTTAATATCCCATCCATATCCTTTATCTTTCTACAGGGGCCTTCAGGCCAGTAGTTTTAATAACATGCATGAATGAAGATGCTCTTTTTTAACTCAAATGGTGGCAAAGAGTTTTTCCTTTATATTAGCAGGCAATCAATTCCAATAGCTTTTTAATGCTTTCTTAAAGAATCAATTTTAAAGCAGACGCTCTTCAGGGGACCCTCTTAAACTTCTTCACAGCCGGTCTCCTAATTTTCTATTACAATGCAATCTAAAGCAGCGACAAAAATAATGCAGATAATGTTTGCTGGGTAATGATTTCCAATTTCCCCATTCCATGTACCCTGTTATTAGGAGGATCATCTTGGTTGTGTAAATTAATTTTCAATTCACTTCAGGGGAACATTATAATGATTTATTCAGCACCGGTGTTGAAGAAAGTGTTGGGAGGATTTTTAGCAATCTGAGAAACAAAATCAGTTTGTTCTGATTATCATCATGTTAAAGGGAGAAAAGGGGAGAAACAAAAAAGTCACTAGAATGTGTGTCTTGACTGTTGCAAGCCCACTAGAACCATGACTTGATGCTGCCTTGTCACTTTGTAACACAGGAATTTAGCAAAGCAGTGGTGTTCGGTGATTCATCTCAACTTGGAGATTAAGCAGTAAAATAGTCAAAAATATTCTTCCTTTTGATATTTCAGGTAAATGAGTTCAAGGCAAGTTGGCCGCTCATTCATATTTCCTTGGAAGAAAGAAGGAACATCCTGGTTTATAATCAAGGAGGAATAGATTTCCTAAGCATAGTGTAATTAGCCAGTTAGTTTGGTACAAAACTTAAAATAAGAACGACTTTGATAGGAACAGGTGTGAATGCAAATTGACGCCCGATTCACTTCACCAGGTCACATATCTTCATTCAGTAAATATTCATGAGTAAGGCTAGGCCATGCACTGTACTGGGAGCTAGAGAGATTCTGAGAAATAAAAGCAAACTGCTGTAAATATGAAATTGTAACCTGTGACATGACCTATGAAAAAGAGGTTAATGGTAATATTTATTTTTTAAATTTTTAATGATTTTTATTTTTCCATTATAGTTGATTTACAGTGTTCTATCAATTTCTACTGTACAGCAAAATGACCCAGTCATACATATATATTTTCTTTTTCTGACATTATTCTCCATCATGCTCCATCTTAAATGACTGGATATAGTTCCCTGTGCTATACAGCAGGATCTCATTGCATATCCACTCCAAATGCAATAGTTTGCATTCATTAACCCCAAACTCCCAGTACATCTTGCTCCCTCCCCCTCCCCCTTGGCAACCACAAGTCTGTTCTCCAAGCTGATGAGTTTCTTTTCTATGAAAAGTTTCATTTGTGCCATATATTAGATTTCAGATATAAGTGATATCATATGGTATTTGCCTGTCTCTTTCAACTTACTTCACTTAGTATGAGAGTCTCTAGTTCCATCCATGTTGCTGCAAGGAACATTATTTTTTCTTTTTATGGCTAATTAATATATGTATACACACACACACACACACACACACACACATATATATATATATATATATATATATATACACACACACCACATCTTCTTAATCCATTCATCTGTCAATGGACATTTAGGTTGTTTCCATATCTTGGCTATTGTGAGTAGTGCTGCAATGAACATACAGGTGTATGTATCTTTTTCAATGAAATTTTTGCCCAGATATATGCACAAGAGGGGGATTACTGGGTCATATGGTAGTTCTATATTTAGATTTTTGAGGTACCTGTATACTGTTTTCCATAGTGGTCATACCAATTTATGTTTCCACCAACAGTGTAGGAGGATTCCCTTTTCTCCACACCCTCTCCAGTATTTATTTGTTGACTTAGTAACGATGGCCTTCCTGACAGGTGTGAGGCGGTACCTCATGGTAGTTTTGATTTGCATTTTTCTGATAATCAGTGACACTGAGCATTTTTTCATGTGCTTGTTGGCCATCAGTATATCTTCTTTGGAGAAATGTCTATTTAGGTCTTTTGCCCATTTTTCATTTGGGTTGTTGGCTGCTTTTTTTTGTTTGTTTTGTTTTTGTTTTTTGCTGTTGAGTTGTCTAAGTTATTTGTATATTTTAGAGATAAAGCCCTTGTCAGTTGCATTGTTTGAAACTATTTTCTCCCGTTCTGTAGGTTGTCTTTTTGTTTTTTTTATGGTTTCCTTTGATGTGCAAAAGCTTGTCAGTTTGATTAGGTCCCATTGGTTTATTTTTGCTTTTATTTCTGTTGCCTCAGGAGACTGACCTTAGAAAATATTTATAAGGTTGATGTCAGAGAATGTTTTGCCTGTATTCTCTGCTAGGAGTTCGATTGTGTCTTGTCTTCTGTTTAAGTCTTTAAGACATTTTGAGTTGATTTTTGTGCATGGTGTGAGGGTCTGTTCCAGTTCCATTCCATTTCCCTAGGAACTGATGAGAAATCTGACCTGAGTTGTTGAAATCTGACCTGAAGTGAACTGACCAGGGGGAGTGGGGAGGGAACACTATTTTAAGACAAGAGACAAGATCAGATTTGTGTTTTGAGAAGAATATCCAGACTGCACTGTGGGGAACATACTGAGGGCGGGGAGGTCGAATGGATGCAAGAATTCATAAGACCATTGCCGCAGTCTAGAAGGAGATAAAATGCCCAAGTGGATGTACTGTCTTTTTAAACCTCTGTCCATCAGTCTGTGGGTGGCCAGGCTTTATGTTCCTTTCTTGACTTCATTGTAGTTGATGATGAAGGCACAGAACTATGTAGACTGAAGTAAAGTAGGCTTAGTTGGACTTCTGAAACTAGGAGCCTTCAGAAAAAAAAGATTGTATAGACCACTGAAAACGGATTTAGGATCCTTGCCAGAACAACAGAGAGTCATAGAAAGATCTAGAAACATGAGGTTAGCTTATAAATCTAAAACGTGTGTGTGTATTAAGTCCACATATATCATCTGGGGACACTATTGAGAAATGCTCTTCTTTCAATAGAAGATTTTTATTAATAACACGTAAGTGTACTGCCTTGGCCTGGTTCTGTTGCCAAGTCAGAGCCCAGTTTGTCTCTCTAGTAGAAAATGGTCTGGTGAAGTGATTAAGCATCTACCATCTGTACTCAGCCTGATGTTTGTGCAAAGCCCGCCTCCGTCATTTACTAGCTCTGTGATTTGGGAAGCTACCTAATCTGAGCCTCAGTTTCCTCATCTTTAGGGTGAGGGCACTCAGTATCCCCTCAGAGGAGCTTGCAAGGAGTAGGTGAGTGAATGCTTGTGAAACTCCAAGCAGAACCTTTGTCGTGTAAGCTGGTGTGTCAGTTTAGGTTGAGCAGGTTTTAAATGACACGATCTGCTCAGTAACATGCTTCCCTGAATGGAAGCGTCCCAGCGAACTCGGGGTCAGGGCAGCGAATTTACTGAAGTACAGTTACTGAGGTTCTGTTGTAGGAAACATTGGAGAGCCGAGGGCACCAGAATCCCCTGGTAAAAATGGAGCTCTATGGCAGGGGTCACTTGGACTGGAGTCTGGGGTTTCTGCTTTCTTGATAGTAGCTCAGTGCAGGCAAGCTTTATGAGTCCTGCCTCAGGATACGAAGGGCCCCGAATCTCACCTGTCAAAGCTGCTCAAACAGTAATGTGGCTGGAGCTTCAGGAGAGCTTGAATAGTTGAAGTCTTGCTCCTGGGATCTGGAACCCTGAATAGTGTTCTCACTTCTGTGAATTGGGCAGGGGCCTGGACCGCAGGAATCTTGAACTAGTCACCTCTCTTCCATTTTCAAATGGACTTAGACCTGTTGATGTTTGGCATGAGATTAATATTGGAGTCATTGACCTCAAAGAGCATTAACGACACATTACTTCTTAGGTACAGAAATGTTGACTTTTGCATTATCCCCTTTGGTCTTTTCCATAGTTATAAAAAATGAGGAAGAGGTAGGTTAGGCTATCTATGAGACTGAAACACAAGCTCAATGGAAATAATATGGAAATTAAGGTTCTCTCTTTAGACTGGTTTTAATATTATTTATGCTCTCTCAATAATGTAAACATAAATGAAGAATTAATGTATGGGTCTACTAAGTTGGGCTGTTCAAACAAAAGAGGAAGATTTTTTTAATCCTTTAAATTTTTATAAACGTTAAATATTGTTGTGGCAGGTAGAACAATTGTATATTTGAAAACTGCATTTATGAGTATTAGTGGTATAGATTTTTAAAATGTCAGCAGTTTTCCCCCATGCATTCCAAAATCCATTATCAAGCTTGTCAAAAGAGAAGAACGTCTTATGATTTCAAAGGACATGCAAACTACATTTATTACTCTCTTGATTCTTTTTGAGTTTTATGGATAAACTGACAGCTTGAGTTAGAAGTAATCCTATCTAGATATTCTGTGTCTGGGGAGACGTTACCACCATTTACCTAATCTTTCAAAACTACATAAAAGTGAAATCTGTCTGCTGGTTTATTAACGCATCATGAGAAAATGGATATGTGACTTGTCACCAAATTTATAGGCTATGTTTAAAATGTTCTGATGTGAAAATGTAAGCTGTGTGGCATTTACAAAATTGATGTATGGGGCTTTAAGGAGAGAGATAACAAGAATGGATATTTTTCAGGAAATAGGGAAGGTAGGTGGAAGATCATCTGACCTTTAAAGTAAGCTATGATATACCCGTAATTCTTTTTTGAGGGAAACTGGAGATACCTCAAGTAAAAGGGATATTCAACTTCAGAAGTTTAAAACAAAGTTAAATCAAGATCCATTTGCTGCTCAAAGAGCTATCATATATTTGAAGACACATCAATAGTGAAAATAATCAATGGTTTCAACCAATATCAGGACAGATGCTCAGAATTCCAGGAATTGGTTTGTGTTTGGTTTCTGTTTTTCACATGGGCAACTTTCTTTTTTCTTTCTTTTTTAATTACTCAATGAATTTTTATTGCATTTATAGTTGTATAATGATCATCACAACACAATTTTATAGCATTTCCATCCCAAACCTCCAGCCCATCCCCCATCCTCAACCTGTCTCCTTTGGAAAGCATAAGTTTTTCAAAGTCTGTGAGTTGGTATCTGTTCTGCAAAGTTCATAGTATCCTCTTTTAGATTCCACGTGTTAAGTAATAGCATATGATGTTGGTGTCTCACTGTCTGACTAACTTCACTTAGTATGATAATTTCTAGGTCCATCCATGTTGCTGCAAATGCCATTATTTCTTTCCTTTTAGTAGCTGAGTAATATTCCACTGTGTATATGTACCACATCTTTATCTACTCCTCTGTTGATGAACATTTAAGTTGTTTCCATATCTTGGCTATTGTACATAGTGCTGCAGTGAACATTGGAGTATATGTATCTTTTCGAGTTGTGGTTTTCTCTGGATAGATTCCCAAACATTGGCCAAACACTCTCTGACATAAACCTCAGCAATATCTTCTCAGATCCACCTCCTAGAGTAATGACAATAGAAACAAAAATAAACAAATGAAACAAAACGAAAAGACAACCCACAGAATGGGAAAAATATTTGCAAATGAGGTGACCGACAAGGGATTAATCTCCAAAATTTATAAACACCTCCTGCAGCTCAATACCAAAAAAAACAAACAACCCCATTAAAAAATGGGCAGAAGATCTAAACAGACAGTTCTCCAAAGAAGACATACAGATAGCCAAAAAACACACGAAAAGATGTTCAACACCACTAAGTATTAGAGAAATGCAAATCAAAACCACTATGTGGTACCACCTTACACAGGCCAGAATGGCCATCATCAAAAAGCCTACAAACAATAAATGCTAGAGAGGGTGTGGAGAAAAGGGAAGCCTATTACACTATTGGTGGGAATGTAAATTGCTGCAACCACTGTGGAAAACAGTATGGAGATTCCTCAAAAAATTAAAAATAGAATAATTTTTAGTTGATTGGGCAACTTTGTTTCTTACTCAAGGGAGAATTGTAGAAATGTAGCAAGACAAAAAAATATTTTAAATTGTGGTTGAAGAGTTTCCTAAGAGAAGTTGGGAAGCTCAGCTAGCAGAAAATATACAAACCTCTCATAAGTGAATTATCGATAATCATTAACAATAATTGAAATTAATTTAAAATAAAAGTCTAATGAAGAACCTAATATTAAGTGGGGAGGTGAAAATGAAACAATACACCGTATAGGAGCAAGCTCTCTTTCTCCTTCTTTTTTTCTTAAATTTCTCTTTATATTTATATTCCACTTTCTAAATTGAATGTATAAATGGTACAGATAGAGAATAAAATTCAGAATGAAAATCTATGAAGAGTAGTTAATAAATAGATGTATCTGAAACTGGCATGAGTTGGTTATTTTGAACATGTGCGAAATTTATTTCTGAATGTCAACAAAAACAAAGCAGAATATCAGACTTTGATTTACATTGTCTTAAAAAACGAACTTTTCCCTGACATTGCATTTTTTTTTTTGTCTTTTGTCTTTTTAGGGCCACACCTTCTGCATATGGAGGTTTCCAGACTAGGGGTCCAATTGGAGCTATAGCTTCCGGCCTACGCCACAGACACAGCAACATCAGATCCCAGATGCATCTGTGACCTACACCACAGCTCAGAGCAATGCCACATCCTTAACCCACTGAGCGAATCCAGGGATTGAACTCACAACCTCATGATTTCTAGTCAGGTTCCTGGGTTCTTTTCCACTGCGCCACATAGGAGCTCCTTTCTTTTCTTTCTTTCCTTTTTTTTTATTTTTGGACACTGCACTCTAAAAGACTATTTTGTGATATCAAATAACAAATATAATAATAGTAATTGAGGCATTATATAGCACAATTATGTATCGGGCAATATTGTAAGCTACATATAATTTATATGTAACTCTCACAATAAGCTAATGAAGTAGTTAATGCTATTATTCCCATTTTAAAGATGGAAAAAACAGAGGCATCAAGAGATTAAGCAACTTGTTTAAACTCAGTAAATAAATGGAACCAGGATTTGAGCACAACCCATCTGGCTTCAGACTCAATACTCTTAACTGTTTTTTTGTTTGTTTGTTTTTTAGGGCCACACCTGCAGCATATGGAGGTTCCCGGGCTTGGAGTTGAATTGGAGCTGTAGACACTGGCCTACAGCCACAGCCACAGTAACGCCAGATCTGAGCTGCATCTGTAACCTATACCACAGCTCATGGCAACACCAGATCCTTAAGCCACTGAGCAAGGCCAGGGATCAAACCCACGTCCTCATGGCTACTAGTCAGATTTGTTTCTGCTGAGCCATGATGGGAATTTCAGTATTCTTAACTATTATGCTGTACTTCCTATATATACACCTGACACATAAGTGTGTATCTATATAGCCATATGTGCTTACATAGATATAGGTAGCTGCACCCACGCAGTAGTAAATCAATAGTAAATCAGTAGTTTTCAATATAGATAGCCACACCCACACAATAGTAAATCAATAGTTGTGGATAGTCTGTTGTCAACTCAGTGTTCCACTTTTGTTTCTAAGGTCCCTGATGCATTGTAGAGAAGCTGGGGATTATATTTTCCAGAATCTCTTGTTCTGTGTAGCTTCAGTTCAGAGTTTGCCAATGAGAGGCACTGGGTGAGACTGAGTGTGAAGAAGAAGCCAGTTTCCCACAGAGGCAGTTGCGTCTAGATGCTGAACAGACCTGAAATGTCATGGAGCCTTCCCAACAAGCTCTTGAGAAGCACCTGCTATCCTACCACAGATGCGATAGTGGATGGACATGTTCCAGAGACTTTTGAGAAAGCCAGAAACTTCTGTGAGCTGTTAAGAGCCACCTGCTTCTGACCTTCTGATGTAGAAATTTGTAGAGGCTTCCTTGACATTTTTCCCTGCAGATCTTTCAAACTTTTTGAAGCCTGGATCCCTGTTTTATTTTATTGATTGATTGATTGCTTTTTTAGGGCCTCACCCAGGGCATATGGAGGTTCCAGGCTAGGGGTCGAGTCAGCGCTGTAGCCACCGGCCTACACCAGAGCCACAGGAATGCCAGAACCCAGCCACATTTGCGACCTACACCACAGCTCACAGCAACGCCGGATCCTTAATTCAATGAGCGAGGCCAGGCATCAAACCTGCAACCTCATGGTTCCTAGTCGGATTCGTTTCTGCTGAGCCACAGCAGGAACTCCTGGATTCCTGTTTTAAATATGCCAAATCTAGAATGCAAAGAGTGGCAGTTGTTTTCTTAGACATGGGCTTCATGCAATATAATAGTAAAGTCATCTAACATGGTGGTTAAGACCATGGGCTATAGAGTTTGACATATTTAGTGGTTCAATTCTACTACCAACTGGTACAAGTTACTCAATATATCTAAGTATTAATTTGCCCCTTTATAAGGTATAGATAAAAACAGTACTTTTGTTCATACTACCTTCTTAATAATATCTCTTTTAGGTAGTTCTGAATATTAAAAAAATATATATGGCACTTAGCACATTACTAGATTATACCAATAGTTATTGTGATTTACTGCAGTTTAGCTTAGAAATTTTGTTGAAATTTTCTTATGTCATCCTTCTGTTATAATTGTGGGAATTTAACATTCAGTTAAAACTCTACAAGTTAAGTGAGAACTAAGGTAATACAGTATAATCTGGTTTTATTCAGAATATTTTTCTAATGAATAAATTAATTTTTTCCCAAAATAAGAAAGCAACGTAGCCTTACTGTAAAAAGTCAAAAATACAGAAATGTATAATATCTAAAGTGAAGGAGTTTCTATTGAATAACTGTATTTATAATTCTACACTTTTTAATATGTGCATGAGGGTTTATGCACATTTAAAAAAATCAAATTATACTTGATTTTTTCACATTTTTTAACTTGGCAGTAAATCTCCACAGAGCTATGTATAGAGAAAGCTACCTTGGTCTTTCTAATGGCTTCATGGTATTTCACCATACTGCTATGTCGTACTTAATTGCCTTCTATCTGTGAGTATTAAGCTTATTTCCAGTTTATCTGTGCTGTAAAAGTGTTTCAGTCAGTATCCATGCAACTTTGTGTAAAGTGAAATCATTGTCTTAGAATACGTACTTGAACATGCAGTTTTTAGGTCAAATCAAAGGTATACTTCCATTTTTGTTCATATTGTTAATGTCCAAGAGAAAGTTTGAATAAGTTTTTACTTCTAACAAGAGAAAGTGAAAGTATTTGTTTCTGTAAACTCTGGATAAGCTTCTGGGTGGCTAGTGATAAAGGTATTGTGTTTACAGCCTCCAGGAGTTATGGATAATTAAAACATCACTTATCCCATTTGTATCAAACATTCATTGTCTTAAGTGGGTCTCTGGCAAGTGCTGGAAGGAAGTCAGTTCTCAGGACAATTCTCTGATGAATGCCCTAAGAACCAAGACTCTGTTGTTGAATCAAGGGAAACTGGATCCTTTAGCCACCAGCTGCACAGACCACAGGTTCATGCTCCCGTGAACATGTAAGAGCTTGATTTGACTTTCTGCTCAGTTTCAGGATTTTTTCCAGTCAAATAGAAGTGGGCTGTAGGGCTGCTGAGAATGCCTCATTTAAAAAAAATATCGATTATTGTCTTATCAGGAGTTGAAAATGTATTTAGTTGAGATGTTTAGGTTCCAGACCGCATAATTAAGAGTTCATTTTGGTCTGATAATCCACCTCTGTTTTGTAAACAAAAATGAATAATTCAAACACCTCAATAAATCTCAATAAATATGTGAGATTTTGAATAAGAGTAAAATCTCATTGCTTAACTAACCAGGTGAAAAAGACTGTTAAACAATGGAATGAGTAGGGCTCTTGGGTGGGGTCATTTCATTTTAGTTTAAGTTGTTGCAAAACCATGTTCTTGTTGATTAACGGCAACGAGAGAAAACAGGCTAAGTATCTTTTTAAGGGCATTTTATGAAAACAAAAGGGGAACACTGACCCAGAGAAAAGTAATAGCTTCCTTCTTACTGTGACTAAAAAGAAAGCTCCCACTTCATCAAAGGCTGCATCTACTAATTTAATATAAATTAAAAGTGGAACAAGGGCTTTGGGCTGCTTTAGGCCATTTGAAATTGAAAATTAATTTGTCAAGAAAACAATTTCTTCTCCAGTTTTGACAGCAATACTGTGTGCAGTCTATTTTGTGATCCCTGCTTCGTAAGTTGTCTGGGAAAGCAGAGGTAGATGGAATGAAGGTTTTCTTATTAGTTTAACACAGACTTGATCTTATTTTTTTGTCTATAGACTTCTTTAACTGTGTATCCTCTTTGGACAAAAATGGAGCCAAAATCTAAACAAAGAAATGTGGGATTGGAAGGATATTGAGCAAGATGTTCCTAGTATACTGATATTAATTTGACCTTCCTACCTCTTTACTAAGGCTGTTTTGAAGACTGTGGGTGTCAGAAAAGGAATACTGGAATAAGTTTTGCAAGAAGAAGCTTGTCAATTTTAATTTGAACATTTTGCAAAAACATTATATAACCTACATGCTAGCACCACATATTTAAAAAGACTATACCATTTTAGAAAAGGAAAAACAATGAAAACTGATTTGTGTAAGACGTCTGTATAAAAAGCCATATGAAGAAAAGTTTTTTTCATTTTTTATAAACTGACCTTTAGCAGCTATTTTCAAGTGGATGCTTAATATAAAAAATACGAATACACACTCACTTTGATTGAATATTTTTTAGATCAGTTCTTTGGCAGAAAGAAAAATACCGATACTACTATGCTAAAAATACTAACTTAGCTTTCTATAGTCCTTTACAGTTCTTGTAGAATTTTATGCACATCAATTATTAACTGCTGACAAAAATCTAGTATACAGTTAAGGCAGGTGGAATTGCTTCCCTTTTATAAATGAGACCTCTGAAGCTCTGACAAGGTCACTGACTTTACTTCCCTGATCTTCCTAAGGTTTTTCCCAGGTGTATTTCTGGTGCTCTGTTCTTGGCACAATAACAAACTCAATATATTATTGTGCTAAGTGATTTTCCTGAGATCTCATGACTAACAAATAGTTTCTTTGGACTCACACTCAGTATTGCTTATACTTTAAAAAGTTGGAGGAAATAAGACAATGCTTGCTTTCACATTTATTGCAATATTAAGCTCTTTTTGACCTGATGGTCTAGCTAAGTTAAGGGGAAAAAAACTTTTCTGCTGGAGAATTTCCCCTTTTGAAATCTCCATGACTTAATGTCAATCAAATAACAAATGTTTTTCATTGACACTCCTTTAGTGGACACTGTGATACACTGACCAGAACTTGACAGGATTGAAACTTCCTGTCCAGGGGCATACCATCTACTGCATGAGTGGGCATAGCTTGCATCCACTGACTCCTCCAGGCTGCAGCATAAAACCTCTTTGAGTCAAGACAGCACTCTCTTCAAGGGCCATCCTAGCTTCAAAGCAACCATGTCACGCTTCAGCTTTTCCCTCTGACCAACTTGCTTTGCTCATCTCAGAGCTATTGTTCTTTTTTTTTTCCCCACTACTTAATGAATTTTATTACAATTATAGGTATACAAAAATCATCACAATTCAGTTTGATAGCATTTCCATCCCAAACCCTCAGTGCATCCCCCCACCCCCCAGATTGTCTCATTTGGAAACCATAGGTTTTCCAAAGTCTGTGAGTCATTATCTGTTCTGCAAAGAAGTTCATTGTGTCCTTTTTTTAGTTTCCACATGTAAGTGGTAGCATTGGATGTTGGTGTCTAATTGCTTGACTGGTTTCACTTAGCATGATAATTTCTAGGTCCATCCATGTTGCTATAAATGTTGTTATTTCATTTCTTTTAATGGCTGAGTAATATTCCATTGTGTGCATGTACCATATCTTCCCTATCCACTCCTCTGTTGATGGGTATTTAGGTTGTTTCCATGACTTGGCTATTGTATAGAGTGCTGGAATGAACACTGGAGTACATATGTCTTTTCGAATCATGGTTTCCTCTGGATAGATGCCCAGGAGTGGGATTACTGGATCAAATGGTAATTCTGTTTTTAGTTTTCTGAGGAATCTCCATACTGTTTTCCACAGTGGTTGCACCAACTTGCATTCCCACCAACAGCCCCTAGGGATCCTTTTTCTCCGCACCCTCTCCAGCACTTATTGTTTGTAGACTCTTTGATGATGGTCATTCTGGCTGGCATAAGGTGGTACCTCATGGTGGTTTAGATTTGCATTTCTCTAATAATGAGTGATGTTGAACATCTTTTCATGTGTTTTTTTGCCATCTGTATGTCTTCTTTGGAGAATTGTCTGTTTAGATCTTCTGCCCATTTTTTGATGGGCTTGTTTGTTTTCTTTAGTATTGAGCTGTAGGAGGTGTTTGTAAATACTTAGGAATAAACCTCCCTAAAGAGACAAAAGGAAACTATAAGACACTGATGAAAGAAATCAAGGATGACATGAACAGATGGAAAGACATACCATACTCTTGGATTGGAAGAGTCAATATTATCAAAATGACTATACTACCCAAGGCAATGTACAGATTCAATGCAATCCCTATCAAATTACCGAGGACATTTTTCACAGAACTAGAACAAAATATTTTAAAGTTTGGAAGCACAAAAAACCCAGATTAGCCAAAGACATCCTGAAAAAGAAAAATAGAGCTGGAGGAATCAGTCTTCCTAGCTTCATACTATACTACAAAGCTACAGTCATCAAAACCATATGGTACTGGCACAAAGACAGAAATATAGATCAGTGGAACAGGATAGAAATCTCAGAATTAAACCCACGCGTCTATAGTCAACTGATCTATGACAATGGAGGCAAGAATATACATTGGAGAAAAGACAAACTCTTCAATAAGTGGTGCTGGGAAAACTGGACAACCACATGTAAAAAAATGAAACTAGAGCACTTGCTAACACCATGCACAAAAATAAACTCAGCGTGGATTAAAGATCTAGATATAAGACCAGATACTATAAAACTCTTAGAGGAAAACATAGACCAAAGACTCTCTGACATAAATAATAGCAACATCTTCTCAGATCCACCTGTCAGAGTAAGGACAATAAAAAGTAAAATAAACAAAAGTGCTATTGTTCTTGAGCAAACTTCCCAGTAACCTCCTACACACAAATCTCAGATCTCAGAGTCTGCCTCCTGGGAATGTGATTTAAGAGGCTCCATGCTGGGACCCTTGCTGGAGATGGGTGGACACTGGGTTCTGATGAGCCTATGTCTCTTTTCATGTCATCTCAAGGCATTTCTATGAAGTTTCTTTGGGAAGATAGTCAGATTTCTTCCCTGGTGATTCAGGGCTTTGAGAGACCAAGGCAAAAGCATCTGTCCTCTTAAAGCCTGGGGCTAGAAATAGCAGAGCCTCCCTTTCTTTGTGTTCTATTGACCAAAGCAGTAGGCCAGCCAAGATTCAAGGCAAGAGAAAGAACATGGGAGAAATATGAAAGAATCTGAGTTTATCAACACCTACTACATGTACTAATTGAAATATGATTTAGTTTCACAGGATGAAATGTTTTTTTCCCCATTCCTCTCCATGGGAGTGCAAAATTTGCACCTATGAATGTATTAGGTAGCCTGGTGCATTTTTCAGTGTCAACAGAAAAGAAATCAAGATATTGTCATGGGCCATGGCTGGGGCAGAGGATATGATGGGGTAGAAATGTGTGGAAGGAAGGTAGATAAATGATTCCTCTTCTGTATAAACTATTAGAGGAATACCCATCATAGATAGGCACTATTTTCAATCCAAATTAATATGGATTGTTCCTATGTATAGAAAAATATAATAAATCAGATGCTGAACTGGCTAGAAGTTAAAAACCTGGGATCTGAAATCAGAGCATCTTACATTTGAGTTCCAGCTTTGTCACTGAATGAATGTGTGACCTCCGATGAATGAACATTAGATCCTTACTCTCCCCATCTGTGCAATAGGGATAAGAATGCCTACTTAATGGACTTGGAAAGTTAAGTAAAATGAAATAAGATAATGTCTATAAAGCATATTTATTGAGCCTGGTGGAGTTCCCATTGTGGCTCAGCAGTAATGAACCCAACTAGTATCCATGAGGGCATGGGTTTGATCCCTGGCCTTGATCAGTGGGTTAAGGATACAGCATTGCCATGAGCTGTGGTGTAGGTTGAAGACATGGCTCAGATCATGCATCGCTGTGCTGTTCAGCTGTAGGTCTGATTCACCCCCTAGCCTGGGAATTTCCACATGCCCGTGGGTATGGCACTAAAAACAAACAAACAAACAAAAAAACACAAAGACAAAGAAACCCTGAAAAGTTGTAACTAAAATTTGAAAAATAATAAACATCAAAATATTGATGTGAAGCAAACAAAAAAAAAAATGGCAGAGAAGCACTGATGATAAAAGCCATGAGTAATATTGAGGAACTGTACATGTTCTCATTAATTTGTAAAATTAAGAAAGGTAGACTTGAATGGTTAAATAATAATGAGCTATAAGAAGCGCCTGTCACAATGCCTGGCAGATAAGAGAAACTCTGAATTATTTGAGCACAGTCTCAGTTATCATGAAGATTTAAGTGGAAAATGAGTTGCTTTTCAAGGGGACTGGTAAAGGATTTGTAGAGAGTGAAGAATTGGTGTCTTTCTCTCTCAGTGGAGCCAGACCCAGCTAAGTTGTTTTCTAGAATCATGTTTCCAACACTATTTAGATACAGAAGCAAAACCATAGGTTTTATTTATTTATTTATTTATTTATTATTTTGCTTTTTAGGACTGCATCTGCAGCATATGGAAGTTCCCGGACTAGGGGTCGCATCAGAGCTGCAGCTGCCGGCCTACATCACAGCCACAGCCACAAGTCTTGTCTGTGACCTGCACCACAGCTCAAGGCAAATGCTATGATCCTTAACCCACTGAGTGAGGCTAGGGATCAAACCCAAATGCTCATGGATACTAATTGGGTTTGTTACTACTGAGCCACAGTGGGAACTCCTAGAAGCAAAACCGTAAGTTTTAGAAGAAAACGTAGCTTTCCACATTTTCTAAAGTCACTGGAAAGTCTCCCTTAGTTATTTCTCACTCTTCATGCTGATTAACTACAGACCCCGCTGGTGGTAAAACCCTAGACTTGTTGTTGTGCTTGTGTTTTAAAATTCTTATTTGTTTTCCTGCCTTTTTGATAGGAGAAAAAAAACCTAGTTCAAAGAAAGGATGTGCAGCAATCCATCTCACCCATTAAATATAGATAACCTTACATTACAGTTCGAAAACAAAAAGGAATTATTGCTCCCATATCAACTGATCTGAAACAGAAGCAAGTCTGTTTTCCTTCCCCTGTGGTTCGCACAGTGTGTCTGGACAAACAGGCAATTAAGTTCTTAAAATATGTACCCAAATGAGGCTGATACTGGGTGTGTTTCCATATTGTTCTACAGCCAAAGACAGTTAACACACTAGGGTGGATTAACTTATTGTCTGACTCTTCTTGACAAACCTATGCGTTATACACCCTGTTGATAAGTTCTTAGCAAATTTCAGGGAAAAGAACTTATTTTTCACATCTCAGTGTTGATGTGGGGGAAAGCAGAATGGTTCAGAGGAAAAGGTCAGAACACCTTGGCCATATATCTGTTTCACCCTTTAGCTCTTAGTGTGACCTCAGCAAAGTCACCTCATCATTCGCCCTCCAGGTTCCTCATCTCTAAAGTTATGACGGATGCTACTTCTGTACTGACCTACAGAACAGGACCTTGAAGCTCAAATGACATTATGAATGGACAAAACGTGTCCAAATGCCATATAAACTCATTTTCCATGAGTACTTAATATTAACTTCATTAACATTTTGTAGTTTTATGGTATATGTTTACATATACTTGACCACAAATATTTTGGATGTAAAGTTTAAAGAAAATTAGCCAGAGTCTGTATGCTCTATCTCCAAGAGGCAATAATCTGCCTGTTTAAAATTATATAATATAAAATAAAGCACAAGTAAACAAATACATAATTTTAATGTCATTTAATTTTGTGTATATGTCAGGTACACATACAACACATATACAAAACTACGTGTTTTTTTAAAACAACTTTTGGAGTTCCCATTGTGGCTCAGTGGAAACAAACCTGACCAGTATCCATGAGGATACAGGTTTGATCCCTGGCCTGTGGGTTAAGTATCCAGTGTTGCCACGGGCTGCGATGTAAGTCACAGATGTGGCTCAGATCCCGAGTTGCTGTGGCTGTGGTGTAGGCCTGAAGCTGTAGCCCAATTTGACCCCTAGCCTGGGCACTTCCATATGCCGCACCTGCAGCCCCTACCCAAAAAAATAACAGTAAATAAAACAACTTTTAAATTATGTTTGAGGATGTATTCTCAAGCTCTTGTATACTTTTTAGTTGTTTTTTTTTCTTAAAAGCTGGTTTTTAATATTCACCTTCTTCTGTAGTTTCCTCTCCCCTATGCTTTATCTTATTATCCTTTCTATGTGGTTTGTTGATATGGTCCGTATTGTTTATGTAAAATAATTGGCTCAATAACTTTGCTGTCTACATCTATTTCAGAAAACATGCCATTTTACACCTTTGTTTTTACTGTAATAGATGCAAAAGGGTGATGTTGGGGGAGAGCATGTTCTGCATAAGAGTTCACTGGACGTAGTTAATGAAAGTTAAGGATTCTAAGCATGAAATATTCAAGATTTTCCAAGAGGAAAAAAAAAAGGAAGTAAAACTCAGGTCTCATTCATCCAAATAGTTCCTTTGAAAAGAACAATTTTGATTACACGATTACATTCTTTTAATTTCTTTGCTCCTATTTGCTCATTGACTTTGTCTATATCTCTACACAGTTAACAAATTAGCTGATATTTCTGGCTATCTTCACAATCAATTATGCATTGATCAGCTGATTGACCATGTAGCAATTTGATTTGGTTGTTACGACAGCTGCAAACACTGCATTGACTGTTTCAAGTGTTAATTCAGCTGTATAGACTTGGTGTCAGAGAACTTTTTGAATACGTATAAAGTGGTTCATGTTATATATATGGTCATCTAAGTGTTAAACCTGTGTCCAAAATGAGGTTTAATTTGAATAATTTCTGTTCTCACAGACTGCACATTAAAAGTAGAATTCCACATAGAACATAGCTTAAGGTTCTCATATAATAAGAAACTGCCAGATTAACGACACAGCATATTAGTAAATATTGCTGTCCTTCAGTGCTGAAAAGGATGCTGACTTTTGCAATTACGTTGTTCTTATTCAATTTTTGATTATGGTGAAACGATCAAAATACTCAAGTTTTACATCATGATAATATTTCCTCTTTTATGATTTTGTGCTATTGAATATTTAAAGAGAATTTAATTGTTATGAGTGGGGAACTCTGTAGCCTTAACCTCTACCAATGCAGATGATCTTGTCTGAAGTCTGAAATATTCAGGCCCCTTAAAAAAAAGTTTACTCCCCTCTGGTGAGAATTCGGGGCTCTTTTCCACTGACAACACCTGTTGTCCCTCCATCCTGCCTGGAGCTTTGACCCTGCTTCAGGTCTCAGGGACAACAGGAATTCCGCAGAGAGGGCGTTGTGCCAGGGTTCTGGAGGGCAGAGTTCTGGAGTTTTCTAGGTGGGATGAGCAAAGGACTTCAAATCTCAGGTATTCGCAGAATGGACTTTTGGGTTTGTTGGGATTTGGGCTTCTCTCCCATGTCAGTATCAAACAGAGATCCACAATCTTCTCGCCTTGAGGAAGTGTTCCTTCTTTTCTAACTTCTTCAGAAAGCCCCTTGGTGATCAGGATGGATTTTGATCGTCCAGGAGCATGTGGTAGGTGTGTTGACTTTGCTGCTTTAAGCCTGTAAATTATCTTTCATGGCTTCATCATACTATAAATGTAGAAAGATACTAAACTTACTTCAGGTGTATATTTAGGGAAAAGGAACAAATATAAATACTTGACATATTTTCACATAAGCCAGGGACTCACAAAGAGTTTCTGTGGCTCATCTGGGGTCTGTTCTAGTTCACTGGAGCTTAGGATCCCTTCCCAAGTTTCGAGACCAAGCACTGGTAGTAAAGGATATATGTTTGCTGGATTTTTCAAGTGTTTTCCATCTGTAGTGCCAGTAGTCTTTTTTGTCAAGGATTCAAGATTTTCAGCCAGCTTGCCCCCTCTTTAGCAAGCAAACGATGGCTTTATTG
Organism: Catagonus wagneri; assembly: GCA_004024745.2. NCBI lineage: Eukaryota > Metazoa > Chordata > Mammalia > Artiodactyla > Tayassuidae > Catagonus > Catagonus wagneri. The sequence continues at coordinate 13,065,873 of PVHT020000080.1, forward strand.
TCATTGTTGTTTTTGTTGTTGTTACAGTCCCTGCTCTCAGGTGATCCCTAGTCTGGTGGTGAAAGCGTGAATGCACATGGCTAACTACACTGAAATGTGATAAGTGAGGACTGGCTTCACCAGAGAAGGTAAAATTTCTCAGTGGTGTGATGGACTTGGATCTTACGAGCTCTGTCATTAAATATTTAGGAATCTTGACAGCTGGCTGATAAACCATTTTGTAGCTTGAAATTGGCCATGGTGGGAATATCAACTCCATGGAAACTGGCAAATGCTGCACATCAGGACTTTTTTGTTGTTGTCCAGAGACCCAGTTTACCAAAACAACACTGGATTTGAGCTGGAAAAAAAGAGGAAGTGAAGTCATTGTAAAAAGGGGGGGGACAAAAAAATATCAGTAATACTTGATGCTGAAAAGTTTATACTCTGGCCTGTAATATTGATTCAATTTTATTTATTTAAATGTGAATATAGTATTTTAGTCAATTAGAATCAAATTCCAATTCTTTTATATACCTAATTTGTCACAGACTGATAAAGTACAAATTTCTCACCACAATTATGTTTCGGTAATCTTTCTCTTATTATTTTTCACAGATTGTATTTATATTTCACAAGCTATATATATCCTGCTCTGTTTTCCTTTGGTATTTAGTGTTATTCAGGATTCAGGAAGTCTAATCACACCCTGACTTTCATCTAACTGTAGGCAAACTAGTCTCTTCCTCTTTAATGTTTTTAGTTTTCAGATATTATTCTATAATCCCAGATTTCCAATCGATCCAGAATGAATCTTTTTATTATTTCAGCCTAATATTTAGTGAAGCTGTTTAGTCTATAAATTTGGTTTTCTTTTTTTTGCATTAGGCAGATTTTTCTGTGTTATACTATTCCTCTAGTTATGTCAAAAAGAACTTTCTTTGGTTGCATTTTTATTCCCTTTCCGTATCTATACAATTTCCTGCCACTCTCACTTCTGCCCTTTACCTTTTATTTAAGGTTTCTCAAATCTGCCATCCTTATTACCAACATGATTTGTTCATATCCATTTTTATCATCACTGATGGGAATTTCAGTTCTGCTCTTGCTCCGGGGTTTCGTGCATGCTCTCATTATTTTGGTCAGATTTCTTTGTATCTCTGCCTTTATCCAACCCTCTTTAGTCTTCTCTCTCTTTACTCCAGACACCACTTCCTTCTTTCACATTTTTGAAGACATCATGCATAGTTTGTTAAACTCTGCCTTTTTTTCTACAGTTTCTCTCTTTTTTTTCCCCTATTTTCCCAAGAATGGGCACAGATGGAGGTTCATCTAGACCTGGCATTTCCCAAAAGATGTTTTCTTGATTTCATTAGCCTGGGCTGCTCTTCTAGGTGCAGGCACTGCCGTGTTTTGGCTCTAGAACCAAAGGCAGATTAATTTGCACAGATCCTAGGATGTTTGTTTCTAATAGTGATTAGTCCAGAAAGGATGGACTTAGTAATTCTGTCCTTGAGGATGTTTCAGCCAGTGTTTGCCCACATGTACCTCTGACGGCTTTAAGGGTGCTGCCCCTTAACGGATTTATGGGCAGAGTCTGGCTGACTTAAAAAAAAAAAAGAGATTCTTTGGCAGCTGGAAAAAGTTACGTTTTTCTGGTCTGGGTAATTTCTATGGCCAGAGTTTAGGGTAGGTAACAGAGAGAAAACCGAGGACTTTTCCTACCCCTGATCTGGACTCTTGCTGCTTTGTATGTGCTGCTGTATCATATGCAGCACAGCAGGATTTCTTAGTAGTGGTGCCATTGACATTTTGGACAAGATGATTCCTTGCTAAGAGGGGTTGCCCTGTGCAGTGTAGGGTAGTTAGCGGTTTCCATAGTCTCCACCCAGTAAATGCAAGTAGCCAGACTCTGCCCAAGTTTTCATAACCAACAATGTCTCCACATGTTGCTAAATATTTCTTGAGGAGTAATTGCTCTCCTTCTGTCCCACTGAAAACCTCTGCTAAGGAGTCTAAGAATACACTTCCAAATCTAGACTAAGTGCCATGCATTTTATAAAGTTTTCTCTAAAACTGAGTGATGTTCTTTTATCTGATTTTTTTATCCTGCTGCCAGTCTTTTTCTCCCTCTTTATAGGAATTTAGTAGAATTTATAGGAATTTAGTAGAATTTGAATGGAATGGTATGAGGAATTGCTTTTTTTGCTACGGCATTTCTTTACTCACTGATCAATCTGCCAAATATTCAGTGAACACATAATGTATGTCATGGTCTCTGCTGAGTCGTGGAACAACAAACTGAGTAAGGCACTCTCCCTGCCAATTCTTACCTTTTGGGATTTCTTCTAAGATTTATACAAAATTCATTTTTTCCTCTTGGAATGTCTTGTTCCTTGGTTTCCTTAATAAGTATTAACTCTAGGTCACTTCCTACATCTTGACTAATTGTGGGACTTCTCAGTTCCTTTAAAGAAGTGTTAACATCATTTACAAATCTTCAAAGGAGGGGATAAAGCAGATGATATTTAATTTTATTGGATCCTGGAGCCTTATTTTCTCCAGAGCATCTCATGAGGTTATTAGCCCAAGTTATAGGCTTTGCAAAATACTTGTAGATGTCTCTGTTATCTAAGGATAGATGACACAGATGCTTTTCCAATTAGTATCTTCAGCTCTGATGTTTTACAGAGTCCTAGACCCAAATACTCAGTTCCTCTATGGTATTTTAAGGTTAGAGTCCCACAAATACCTTACACTCAGTATTTCTTCTAAGGCATTCCTGACCCTAAATAGAGAGTAAAATGTCTCATTTTCCTCTGTACTTTTATCACTGTTCTGTCTTAACCCTAATTCAGTGTAGGTTGCTTATCTGTTACAATTCTGTTTCCTCTGCTAGACTGTGAAAACCCAAATGCAACGTCTAAAGCCTCTTTGTCAATCTTTTCCCAGAATTTGGAACAGAATGGGTACTTTGAGATGTTTTCTTTAAAATTAAGTCTGAAATACAAAAACTTTGGCAAAAAGTAATACCATTGACGTTTTCTAGAAAATATCTTTACCTTGTTTCTCTACATATTTCAATTGAGGTTCAAGGATTGCTTTGAAAGCTCTAGGAACCAAAGTTGAGATGCTGGAGAGGAGGAATAGCAGGTGGAAAAAGGACAGAGAAATAGGGTACTTGGACTTTCCAAAGACAAACTTGGGTGATTTAAAAATACTGGACAGTGCTAGCAGTGTCTTTGAAAAAAAAAATTGTGCCTTTTGTTTTTATTTTAGTGTTTTTGCCAGTCCTGAGGATTTTGCAGGTTGGCTTGGGTCCAAGGTGATGATTAAACATTTGTTTCTTAAAAAGGAAATTGATTCTTTTGTTCCATGTTGCTCAGTTCAAGATTAAATCATGAGGGGATTTGGAAGGATGTTCTACAATTTCATCTGGTTTATTGAGAACAATATGCTACTAGATAATCATTCCTTTATAATAGCTCCAGAAGGCAATAGTTCTTTCTTTTAAATTAAAACTCCTATAGACTTCTGATTAAATCCACACCAGAGTTAACATCATGACTGGGTTTGGGAGAGCCCAACAAAGCTTCCTGCCGCAATTACTTGCTGAGGCCAGAAATGCCATTTCTCTCTTTCCTTTTGAGGTGGGTATGGCATGGATCCATTTATCTTTGCATTCAGGTGCAGTGAGACAGAGAGGAGGAAGAGAATCTGCCAAGTACTAGGAAACATTATTAAATGAGCACCTTGAGGAAATTGCAAAGCAGTTCCCACTTTATCAGGATTTCCAATTCCAGGTATCTTACTTTGGAACTTTTGTATTACTTTGATATCACTCGTAAAATGTTCCATTTCAGAAACTGCTAGATCCACAGAAATCAGTAGCCTTTTTTGGGCAATGTATAAAAAGAAGACCATAAATTACAATCTGCTGATTGTAAAGATAAATAGATTGATTTTCTTTTCTCAGCCTTATTCTTCATCAAGAACAAGTACATGTTAGATACTTGTTCTTTTAAGTCCGTGTGAAATAAAGCCAAATTTCAGAGGATCAAACCTCATGCTATAGGTATTATGTTATTTGATCCTTTCTGTGTCCTAATTCAGGTACTGCAATAAACAAAATAGAGTAATTTTTTTATACTGATTTAGAAACTTGAGGTCACTTTGCACTGTAGAAGACATAATTTGACTAATCTGGGCCCATATCCACAGTGTAAAGATGCACTTCTTAACAGAGTTGTCTAACAATGCTAAATGTACATTTATGTGTAAGGCAGTGGTTATATTTATTTAAAGTAGAAGGGATAAAGATGATGGTTTATGCAGATGGAGTGGTACCTGGCACATTCACTTCAATACTCACCACCCATACTCTGATGGGGAAGCCAGAAGCACATACAGTACTTGCTTATGTTAGAAACATGATATGAATGGGTATGTCACACATGCTGTTTAAAATACACAAGTTAGCACGTTCAACGGTTTCTTTTCCCCAGTGAATTTTAGACATTTTTAGCCAAGTTTTAGAAAATTAAAAGAGAACATTTTAAGTGAGTTAATATACCTACAACTCTTAGAAAAGGAGAAGGTGTAGAGTAAGCGCTCTGCATGTGTTATTATTCTATATAGAATACTTACCATAAACTTAAGGATTATTAAATACTAATAAGTATTAAATAATTAGTATTTAATAATTATTAAATACGTATTTTAATTAATTTAATAATAAATTAATATTAATAATTTATCACGCATAAGTGTCTATAATACGATCAGCTATACAATTCACAAATACAGTGGACATAGTGTTTTCCCAAAAGATGCTTGTACATCAGTAGTAAAGAAATGCACACTCACACACAACAATTTCAGAATATAAAGCAGTGTGGTAAGAACTTGGTAGCATCAGGAATTCAGAGAATGGAGAGATCCTGTGGTCCCAGGCAAGATATAGATTGACTGATTACACTGGAAGAAGATGGGAAGAGAGAGTAAACATTTCAGAAAGGGAAAGAAAAAAACAAGAAGTGGAGATAGGACTGCATAAAATATTTGTAGGCTGGGTGCACTGGAGGCCAGGCTAAGAAGATGAGATTAGAAAGGAACACCAGATTAGAGGTCTAGATGTGGCTCCATTTAGTCACTGAACTTTTCTGAGTAGTAATAAGACAGGATATTTGTGTTTTAGGAGGTTAACGTGACTGTTATGTATAGAGTTAACATGTCCACTTGTACCTATTGAGGGGGAGGGAAACAAGAACCTAAGGAGATGACTAATAGGTAAGTAAAAATAGGCAGCAATGGAAATGGAAAGGAAACACTGAATGCAGTGGACACTGCTGAAGAACTACCATGCTTTATTGTGCTTATCACAGATTATTTTTGTATAATTTGCATATGGAAGTAAATGCCCTCCTGCATAAAGAAGTTATTTCGTAATTCTTATGAATCATGGTCGATTTTAAATAAACACTTAGTTTCTATGGCTAAAATAATAAACTATGTAATAAGCTAAGTAATGGTAGATGCAAGAAATGGCCATTTTAATGTGCTTATAATTTAGCGAATATTTGAAAGGTGGTGCTAGAACTTGGCTTTTGGATGTGGCTGACCACAGTTCAGTCATAAGCTTTGCAATTTACTTATGTGAATTTGGGCAGGTTATTTTAACTCTCTGAACCATGCATTTCTCATCTAAGATACTCTCTCTAAGTCTCTTTATAAAATGCTGAATAATAAAGCTTTTCTTGTTGGTTCATTATAAGGACGAAATGACATATTTAAAAATACCCAGATATATCTACAGCATGTCATAATTATGCAGTAATGTTAAAGGTAAGCTAAACATAAGAAAGTAGAAAGCAGACCTCATTGTATAGTCTGTTACAGGGTTTACAGCACAATACACTTTATTTTTTTAACTTCAAGGACCTTACAGTCTTCTTGTTTTTCTGCTATATCTTTGATCTCTCCCTCTCTCTGAAAACCTCATTTATTTCTTTCTTCTCTTCTCTTTAACCTCTTTTTATTGGTATGACCCAGAGATCTTATCTTGGATTTCTCTATCTCATATTTCCTTTGATGATCTCATCTAGTCCTATGACTTTAAATACTATCCATGTGCTGATTACTTTTGTGATAATTTTAAATATATGTTCTCGAAATCTTTAATAGTCCTCCCTCCAAAAGACTGAGCTTAATTTTACTTCCCCGAATATGGAGTGTGTATTGTACATAGTGACGCTTTGTTTAATTTTGTTTTTATTATAGTTGATTTACAATGTTCTGTCAGTTTCTGCTGCACAGCAAAATGACCCAGCCATACATGTATATACATTCTTTTTTCACCTTATCCTGCATCATGTTCCATCACAAGTGATTGGATACAGGTCCCCTATGCTATACAATAGAATCTCATTGCTTATCCATTTCAAATGCAATAGTTTGCATCTACTAACCCCAAACTTCCAGTCCCTCCCCCTCCTTCTTGGCAACCATAAGTCTGTTCTCTGTGTCCTTGAGTTTGTTTCTTTTCTGTAGTTAGGTTCATTTGTGCCATTTTTAGATTCCAGATATGTGATATCAGATGGTATTTCTCTTTCTCTTTCTGACTTACTTCACTTAGTACAAGAGTTTCTAGTTCCATTCATGTTGCTGCAAATGGCATTATTTCCAATGGAATAGAGAACCCAGAAATAAAACCAGACACCTATGGTCAATTAATCTTCAACAAAGGAGGCAAGAAAATAAAAGGGGAAAAAGACAGTCTTTTTAGCAAGTGGTGCTGGGAAAACTGGACAGCTGCATGTAAATCAGCGAAACTAGAATACACCCTCACACCATGCACAAAAATAAACTAAAAATGGCTTAAAGACTTAAACTTAAGACAAGACACTATAGAACTCCTAGAAAAGGACATAGGCAAAACATTCTCTGACATCAACCATACAAATATTTTCTAGGTCAATCTGCCAAAGCAATAGAAATAAAAACAAAAATAAACCAATGGGACCTAATCAAACTGACAAGCCTTTGCACAGCAAAGGAAACTGTAAAAAACCCCAAAAAGACGACCTATGGAATGTGAGAAAATAGTTTCAAATGATGAAACCAACAAGGGTTTAACCTCCAAAATATACAAGCAACTCATACAACTTAACAGCAAAAAAACCCAAACAACCCAGTAGGAAAATGGGCAGAAGACCTAAATAGACATTTCTTCAAAGAAGACATACAGATGGCCAACAGGCACATGAAAAAATGTTCAACATCACTAATTATTAGAGAAATGCAAATCAAAACTATCTTGAGGTACCACCTCACACTGGTCAGAATGACCAGCATTAGTAAATAACAAATAGCAAATGCTGGAGAGGGTGTGGAAAAAAGTGAACCTCTTATACTCTCAGTGGAAATGTAAACTGGTACGACCACATTGGAAAACAGTGTAGAGGTACCGCAGAAAACTAAATATAGAACCATCAGTCCCACTCCTGGGCATATATCCAGAAAAACTTTCACTGAAAAAGATACGTGCACCCCTATGTTCACTGCAGCACTATTCACAATAGCCAAGACATAGAAACAACTTAGATGTCCAACCACAGATGAATGGATTAAGACAATATGGTATATATACACAATGGAATACTACTCAGTCATAAAGGAGAACAAAATAATGCTACTTGCAGCAACATGGATGGAACTAGAGACTCTTATGCTAAATGACTCTTTTCTAATACCACTAAATGATAGACTGTAGCTTCTGAGATTAGGGCTCTCATCTTGGGTTCTCCCTCTCTCTCTCAGGCATCAGTTTCTCTGTGTGAAGACATGCCCTGGGAAGTTCTGTATAGAAGTCCATAGAGTGAAAAACTGAAGCCTCCTGCCAAGAGCCACATGAGTGAACTTGGATGAAGGTTATCCAGCCTCAATCAGGTCTTCAGAGACTACATACAGTCACAGCAGCAATTCTGAGCAACTTCGTGAGAAACCCTGAACAAGAACTGCTCAGGTAAGCTGTGTCTGGAGGTCTAACACTCAGAAATTGTGTAAGTTTTTCTTTTTTCTTTTTCTTTTTGCTTTAAGATGCTAAATTTGGGGATAATTTGTTACATAGTAACACTGCAATTATCGTTAGGTAACTAATACAATACAATTACTAGGTAACTAATACAACCTCTGAATTGACATCTCCAGTCAGACCTCTACCCTGAACTTCAGACTTGTATATCCAAGAGTCTACTTGCTATCTCTAGCTAGATGTCTTATAGACATCTCGATTTCAATGTTTAAAACTAAACTCATGCTCTTTGCTCTCACCCCTCCCCCAAAGTTCAACATAATTTTTCCATGCAGGTAAAATTCCTCATGTCAGTTATTAATTCTTGGAGAAACCCTTGACTTCTGTCTTTTACACTCTTGCTCCAGCCTATCCGGAAATTCTTTTGACTCTACTTGAAAGTTATCTCCTGAGCTGACCACTTCTTACCACCTCACTGCTACTGTTCTAGTACCAGCCAGTCTCATTCTTCATTGAATTAATGGCGGAAACTCCCTATTGCCTTTCAACTTCTATCCTTGTCTCCCTCCCCCACTGTAGAGTCTCAATACAGAAGACAGTTATCCTTTAAAAGTGTATCCTTATCCTCTAAAAGCTTGAGTTAAATTTCCCATTTAGATACTGGAGGCGTTGTTTGTATCAGACTAACCTTCCTGTACATAGCAATTATAAACCCTGGACAAAATATTTTTTAAAAAGCAGTTAAATCTCTCTCAGTGTCTGCTGACTTTGGATTAGCACTGGTGCATAATCCAAAGTAGGCAGACACTGAGAGGGGATTTAATGTTTGAAAGAAGGGTACCATACTGGGTAACTCACATTTACAAGGCTTTTTTTTTCTTGAGGGCAATACCCAATTAATGTGTGGTGTGGTTGGATAAAACTAAGCAGAAACCAGGTCTTACTGACTTGTCATTTTACAAGAGGTAGGGGCAACTGGAATGGTTGGAAATTATAAAGCCCAGAGAAGGAGCAACAGACATGGACTCCCAAATCTGTTTTAAAATTCCCCTTGAACCTGTGGACAATTTCCTAAAGTTCATATACAGAGAGCTTACATTAAGGAGTCCAGAGGAAATCAACAACTTGATGGCTGAAAAAGTTAAGCACAGGTTTCAGCTCTTCACCCATAGTGGGAAGATAGAGTCAGATCTGAGTCCTACTAAGTAATAGGGGCTTGGTGAATACCTCAGACCTTCCACTGAAACCCAGGACATTCCCCCTATTAGATATAAATGCTGTGTTCCCTGACTTGCTCAAATGCTAAGAGCAAAATGGAAATGGATATGTTCCAATAAAGTATAAAGCCAGCACTTAACAAATTCATTGTGGACTTTAGGGTTTTTTTCAGCATGAGCCACCCATTCTCCTTGCTTGGCCCTGTAATAAACCTTCCTCCATTCCAAAAAATAAAAGGAAATTCAGTCTGATCAGCCAGTAATTTAACTGGCTGTTAGAAAAAAGAAATCCCACTTCTCACTGGAAGAAAACAGAATTCAAACTCTCAATTCACAATACCGAATATACAATAAAATTTATTAGATCTGTAAAGATATAGGGAAATGTGTGCTATTATCAAGGATGAAAACAATAATAATTTCAACAGACTATTGATAATTAGTAGTGAATTAACAGTGAAGGGCATTTAAGCCTCCACCATAAGGATTTAATTTAAAAGATGGTTGTAATGAGAGTGAACAGATGGAAATTATTGGTAGAGAGATTAAAGCATAGAGAATAAAAAGTAATTTCTGGAAATGAAAAATTTAGCATCCGAAATAAAGTTCTGTGGATGGATTGAGTAGACAGCTAGAGTTAGCAGATTGAAAGTTTTGGTAGGCAGAATAATAGCCCTCTAAAGATGTTCACACCCTAATCCCTGGAATCTGTAAGTGTGTGACTGTCATACTGTCCTTTATAATAAATGTATACTTGATATGTGTCCCATTTCTAGCTCAGAGCCCCCAAAACTCTTGGAATTTCCTAAGTGATAGGAGTGATAAAGGTGAAATGGGTGTCTTTTGTTATTCATAATAAACCCCCTTCAACTACACCTGAGTTTATATTAGTGAGGTGAATTTTGAAAAATTCCTAGGTAACCTAAGGACGGGGGCTGGTTGACAGAGAAACTAACTTTGAGGAGAGAGTTGGCACTTCCAGTCTCAGGCTCTGACCTCTGAGGAGGGGAGAGGAACTGAATATTGAGTTAGTCACCAATGGCCAATGACTTAGTCATACCTATGTGATGAAGTCTCCATAAAAATCCAAAAGGACGAGGTTCAGAGACTTTTGGGGTTGGTGAACTTACGAAGGTGCTGGGAGAGTGGAATGCCCAGAGAAGGCAGCAAATCCATTGCCCCTTTCCCACATATCTTCCTTCTGCCTATTTCTGACTTATGTACTTTTATAATATACCTGTATTCTAGTAAGTAAAATGTATTCCTGAGTTTTGTGAGCCAATCTAGCAAATCGATAAAGCCTGAGAAAGGGGTCCCGCAGACCTTTGAATGGTTGGTCAGAAGCATCATTAGCAACCACCTGGACTTGTAGGTGGCATTTGAAATGGGGACCAGTCTTGCAGGACTGAGCTCTTAACCTGTGGGATCTGAAGCCATCTCCAGGTAGAGTAATGTCAGAATTGAGTGAACTTGTAGGACACGTAGCTGTTGTCACAGAACTCCTTGATGTGTAGGAACCACTCTGCATCTCCACTGTCCTCATGCACACATTTGGTGACTGGAAGTTCTTAGTGTGAGTCACAGTAAAGCAATCACACAGGAGGAAGTGAGTTTTTCTTTTTCAATAACTCTCCATGGCAAAGGAATGCTGTGCATGGTGAAGGCTACAAACTTCGAAATAGAGAGATTATACTGAATTATCTACATGGCCCCAGCATGTTCACATGGGCCTTTAAAAGTGGAAGTGGGTTGTAGATTTGAGAAAATGGTAGAAGACAAGAAATATTTGAAGTGTGAGAGATGTGTGATCAAATGTTGAACAGTCTGAAGACAGAGAAAGGGGATCACATGCTAAGGCAAGCAGCAAACCTGCAAAGCTGGGAATGACCCTCAACTGACAATCAGCAAAAAAGAAGGGATCTCAGTTTCTCAAATACACGGAACTGACATTGGCCTACAACCTTCATGGACTTATCTAGAGCTTCCATAAAATAAAACAGCCTTGGATTTTCCATCGGGGCTCAGCAGAAAATGAATCTGACTAGTATCCATGAGGACGCAGGTTTGATGGGATCCGGTGTTGCTGTGGCTGTAGTATTGGCCAGCGACTACAACTCCAATTCGACCCCTAGCCTGGGAATTTATGTATGCTGTGGGTGTGGCCCTAAAAAGACCAAAAAAAAAAAGCAGCCTTGCTGGTACCTAGATTTCAGTCTGGTGAAACCTGTGTCAGATATTTGACCTACAAAATTATAGGATAATACATGTGTGTGGGCCTAGGCCTCTAAATTTATGGTAATTCATTAGGGCACCAATTGAAAACTAATACAAGAGGGTCAATAAACTTCAAAATAGATAAATATAAAAGGAAAAAATGGGACAAATAATTTTTTTTTAAAATATTGGTCAAAAATGCCCTCAATTTATTCAATGACAAAAACTTAAAGCACCGAAAGGCTTGAATAACACTTAGCAAGATAAATACAAAATAAACCACCTTAGGCAAATCATCATAAAACTTTTGAAAACCAGACATAATGACACAATATTAAAAGTAGTGAGAGAAAAAGAAATTACACACAGGGGAACAGTTATACAAATTATGGCTGAATTATCATCAGAAACAGCGAGGGCCAGGAGACTCTAGAGAGAGGCACTTTACATTTTCAACAAATAGTGTTGGAGCAACTGGATAAATATATGTTAAAAAAAAAAAGGGATCATGACTCCCCCTCACATCACACACACAAAATAAATTCATGATGAATTATAGACTTAAATGTATAAGCTTAAACAATAAATCTCTTAGAAGAAAATGCAGAATATTTTTGTGACCTGAGAGCATAGGCAAAAATTTCTTAGGACAATAATGCATGAAACATGAAAGAAAATAAAAGTTAAAATTCATCAAAATTAATATATTTTGCTCATTAAAATATACAAATAAGAGAGAAAAAAGCCAAACTATGGACTGGAAGAATACATTCACAATACATATGTTAACAAAGAAATTATAGCCAGGATATTTAAAGAGCTCCCTCTAATCTAAAAAGGTAAATGATCCTTTTAGGTGAGTAAAGGACAAAAGAAGAAAGAAGGTGGTCAAAATTATATGAGGGGAGTTCCCATTGTGGCTAAGTGGGTTATAAACCTGATTAGTATCCATGAGGATGTGGGTTCAATCCCTGGCCTCGCTCAGTGCTCAGTGGGCTAAGATTCAGCATTGCTGTGAGCTGTGGTGTAGGTTGCATACGTGCTTGGATCCTGTGTTGCTGTGGCTGTGGTGTAGGCCGGCAGCTGCAGCTCTAATTCGACCTGCTGGCCCGGAAACTTCCATGTGCTGCAGATACAGCAACAAAGAAACAACAACAAAAAAGGATATCAGAGGGAGCTGACATTACAGATCATTAGTGAAATGCAAATTAAATCATGATGATATGCCATTATACATCAGCCAGAAAAAAAATTTTCAGTATCTGGTACTGGCAAGGATGTGGAGCAAATGGAGCTCATACATTGCTGATGGCAGGGTAATGTGCTACGAGTACTTTAAAAAACTTATTGCAGTTTCTTACAAAGTTAAACATATAACCATCACTCAGCAATTCTACTTCTAGGTATTAACCTTAGAGAAATAAAAATTGTCTTCAAAATGACTCGTACAAGAAGCTTCACAGCAGCTTTATACCTAATTGCCAAAAAATAAACACAGCTCAAATGTCCATCAACAAGATTACAAATAGCAAATTTTAGTATTTGAATAATGAAAATACCACTCAGAAGTAAAAAAAAGGAATCAGCCACTGATAAAAATGACAACATAGAAGAATCTCAAAAATTCTATGTTATGTGGAAGGAGCTAGATAAAATGAACAAATAAAAATTTAAAAACGCATACATCCTGATTGATTCTATTTTTTATTATTTTTTACTGAAGCGTAGTTGACTTATAATATTATATTAGTTTCAGGTGTACAACATAGTGATTTGATATTTTTATAGATTATGTACCACATAAGTTTATTATAATATTATTGATTATATTTCCTGTACTGTTCATTACCTCCCTGTGACTTATTTATTTTATAACTGTTAGTTTGGGCCTCTTAATCTCCTTCACCTATTTCCACAATCCTCTCCCCAGCCCCTGCAACCACTAGTTTATCCTCTGTATCTGGAGTCTGTTTCTGTTTTGCTATATTTATTCATTTGCTTTATGTTTTAGATTCCACACATAAGTGAAAACACCATATTTGTCTTTCTCCATCTGACTTATTTCACTTAGCATAATACCCTCCCATGCATCCATGTTGCTACAAATGGCATTATTTCGTTCTTTTTTATGGCTGAGTAATATTCCATTATTGAGTAATATTCAATTATTATGTGTATATATACATACATCACTTCTTTATCCATCCATCTGCTGATGGACATTTAGATTTCTTCCATATTTTATCTATTGTCAATAATACTGAAGTGAACATGGGGATATACATATCTTTTCAAATTAGTATTTTTGTTTTTTTGGGAAAGTGCCCAAGAGTAGAATTGCTGGTTTGTATGCAATTCAATTTTTTAATTTTTCAAGGAAGCTAATAGTATTTTCTATGGTGGCTGTGCCAATTTTCATTCCCAACAATAGCATACAAGGGTTTTCTATTTTCTCCACATCCTTAAAAACACTTGTTGTATCTTGTGTTTTTGAAGATAGTCATTCTGACAGGTGTGAGGTGATTTCTCTTGGAGGTTCTTATTTGCATATCCCTGATGATCATGATGCTGAGCATCTTTTCATATGCCTGTTGGCCGTCTGTAGACCTTCTTTAGAAAAATACCTATTCAGATACTCTGCCCATTATTTAACCTGGTTGTCTTTTTTTTGATATTGAGTGCAAATGTTATTTATATTTTTTGAATTTTAATCCCTTACAAAACATGATTTTTAGATACCTTCTCCCATTCTGTAGGAGAATGCCTTTTTGTTTTGTTGATGGTTCCTACTATGCAAAAGTTTTTCTTTTTTTAATTTTAATGTGATCTTATTTATTTTTGCTTTTGCCGTCTTTGAGGAGACATTTAAAATATATATATTGTTAAGAACAATTTCAAAGAGCATATTGCCAAAGTTTTCCTCTAGGATTTTTATGGTTTCATGCCTTACATTTAAGCCTGGGGTCTATTTTGAGTTTATATGTGTATATGGTATGAGAAAACGTTCTAGATATGTTCTTTTACATGTAGCTGTCCAGTTTTCCCAACACCATTTATTAAAGGGACTGTATTTTGCCCATTGCATGTTATTACCTAGTTTGTTGTAGATTAATTGACCTTATGTGAGTAAGTTTATTTCTGGGCTCTCTATTCTGTTCCACTGATCTGTGTGTCTGCTTTTGTGCCAATACCATACTGTATTGATTACTATAGCTTTATAGTATAGTTTGAAGTCAGAGAGTGGGATAACTCTAGCTTTGTTCTTCTTTCTCAAGATTTCTTTGGCTATTTTGGGTTCTTGTTTCTTTTGAAATATATCTTACAATGTATTAGTGAGGATGATAAACACTTTAGAAGAAGATTGTCGCTAAGAAAATGACTCTGGTTTGCACATTCAGCAATTTGAAGCTGGACATTAAGTCTTTTGATTTCAAGTCTCACTTCCTTTCCACTATTGTCTATGAAATTCCAGGTGTTAACAAATTCAGTACTAAGGAAAAGAAAGTTGGGAGGATAGATTACTCCTTGGCTTTCATTTAAAAGTTATTAATTTGTCCTAAATCAAAATAGATTAAAAAGAAATCAAAGTTATTGCAATCCGTGTCATTGACTAGAAATGTTGTTATGAAAGACATAATGGTGGTGATTGATGAAGTATAAACATGGGCTGTTGATATGGATTATAATATGATTTTGACAAATGGAATGTGATTATATAAGAATTTCCCTGTTTTCAGGAACCACACAGAAGTAATTAGGAGTAAAAGGGCCATAATGTTTGTGACCTACCCGAAAATGATTCAGGTGGAGAGAATGGTGAAGTAAATATGACAAAATGTTAACAAAACACAAAACTGGATAGTGAGTATAAAAGAGTTCTTTGTACTACTTTTGCAGATTTTCTGTCCAAATTATCAAATTTTTCATAATAGTAAAGTTTTTGAAAAAAAGAAATATTTACTGTCTACCAAGTGCCAAGAAAGCTTTCTTATAGATATTTGCAATACAAAAATGGATAGGATGGAAAAAACAGATGACTTCAAGAAGCTTGAAGCTCTGTGTGAAAACAGAAAATTAAAGTTATAATGTAGTGTACCAATTACTATAATCTAAATAGCTGTACTGTACTTTTTCCTAAGTGAGGCTGGTTGTATTTTCTGTATTCATCTCCCCTCCCAAAAGATGGTAGAGGATTCTCTACTTTAATATATTTTTATTTAGGCCTTACCTTGACTTTTTTGCCTGACCACTGATTTTTCCCATGTGATGGACCATCAAAATGATCACACTCTCAGCTCATTGATGCTCAATGACCACAATTTGCTGCAGAAGAATCTCAGGAAATACAGTATACATGTGGGTAGATTAAACTTGGAACTATGGGGTTTAGTCTTCTGGACTTTCAATACCAACTAGACTCTAACTTTTCATACCTAACACACAGAGATCTATTCTGTTCATGAGAACAAGTCCAGCACCTCACTTGCTTTCAATGATGCAGGAAAATGGAACAGCTCCATAAAGAAGCATATCAGAAAAACTGTCTGCAGAAAAGAAACAAGATGGTCCCTCCACTCCTGACCCTACTGAGAGTCACTGTGCATAAGGAGAGTTATTGCTGACAGTATTGTATAGTGATGTAAAAGGTGACAAAGAGAAAAATAGGTTGGCACTAGCTGATCTAGTCTAAAGTTCTTATTTTCCAGATAGGGAAACTTTTACCAAGAAAGGTAAGATGTCTTTACCAAGATTATGCGACTGTTAGGAAGAGCTCTATGAAGTCAAAATTTCTGTAGGTTAACAAATTGTCTAGTAATGGTGGCTTCATGTAGTTAAAAATAACAGTGGTGTGCTTGTTCTTCGTACTTCTAGGGATGGGCTTTTCTAGTAGGCCATATTTTTTGCTTGATATAGAAAACAAAGTACTTGACAAAAGATTCTCCAATGACAGATACTCTGGTTAAAATGAAGCTATTTTTATGGAGTTCCCATCGTGGCCCAGTGGTTAATGAATCCGACTAGGAGCCATGAGGTTGCGGGTTCGATCCCTGGCCTTGCTCAGTGGGTTAAGGATCCAGCATTTCCATGAGCTGTGGTGTAGGTCGCAGACATGGCTCGGATCCTGTGTTGCTATGGCTCTGGTGTTGGCCGGCAGCTACAGCTCCTGTGAGACCCCTAGCCTGGGAACCTCCACATGCCGTGGGTGCGGCCCTAGATAAGGCAAAAAGACAAAAAAAAAAAAGAAGAAGCTAGGGACAGCATATATGGTCACAGTCATGGTGCAAGGCACAATTTTAGGAGGCATTGCTCTTGTATTCTACGGTGCAAGTCACAGAATCATCACACTCTATTCTGAGAAAA
The DNA here is from genome assembly GCA_004024745.2 of Catagonus wagneri. NCBI lineage: Eukaryota > Metazoa > Chordata > Mammalia > Artiodactyla > Tayassuidae > Catagonus > Catagonus wagneri. The sequence goes on from PVHT020000080.1 coordinate 13,082,676, forward strand.
AACATACCACATCCATACACCTTTGAATTTGTTTCTTTTCCTTGATATATGACATTAATATTCACCAGTCATTGCTATCCCCACTTCCTTACACTGACTAACCCTCCAAATCTTTTCAAATTTCTTCCTTTTTGATATTTCTCATTTTTACAATTCTTATAACCTACTCGTTGCTTTTTCATTGGTAGCTTATTTCTCTCTTAGCTCTATAACCTTCCCCACCTCCTCCTTAATAAGGATCATATCATCTGTCCTTATTCTATTTTTTCCACGACTAATGTCATTATATGAATCCTGTTCAACCTAAATTTAAATTTACAGATTGATTTGTTTGTGTAAGGCAACACATTGCTTCTGCAGAAGCAAACACCAAACAACATAAAAGTGAGATCTCCAAGTGTTCGTTTTTTCCTTAAATGTTTCTGAATATGTAGATGTTTGGATGTGATTGGAATTAGATTTTATTTTATTATTTTATTTTATTTTTATATGTGCTTATATGGCTGAACTGATATGTTCCATGACAGCTTTCTAGAAGCAGTGTGTAGGGGGAAAGAAAAACTAGGAAAACATGGAGTATGGATCCGAAGGAGAGTTAGAATTTGAAACATATATTTAGGAAAGTGCTGAATAACTTAATTATGTAGAAGAAAGATCAGCAAACATGCAGAGACATGAATTTTTCCTAGCAAGAATTTTCAACCGTAGTTCTGATGCCCACATTAACTTTAGCTGAGAACCTCTTTCATTCAGCAAACACTGCTAATTCCGACATGTATTCTTATATGTAACTTTATCTGAGGTGTACAAATCTTATTTAAAAAAAAAAACTTAAAAAAAATATTGAGTAAACATTTGATCTTTTTTATCTGTTATTTCACACTTTAAGGTAAACCACTAGATTTTTTTTCCAGCAAAAATAGGACCAATTTGATGTTTTATTGGTTTAGAAATATCATGCTTTCTGAGTTTACATGCTATGCTTTGATGGTCTGACTGGTAGGTGCTATATTTCAGCACAAAGCCTTAATAACACTCTTGGGGATAAAAGGTCTGTTGCTCTTTTGTTGTTGCTGTTTGTTTGTTTATCATTATTTTTCTGACTAGAAAGTCAATATAAATAGATATGTGCATTTTGTTGCAGGTTGCCAACTACAGGCTGAAAATAGTTTTGGAAGACATAGTTATTTTTATTTTTTTTCCTTCCTTTCATCAAGATCCAGCATAGATAACAAACATTTGGAAAGAATAAACACTGGGGAAAGAAAATAACCATGATATATACAAAATCTAAAATATAAGGGGTTGTAAAAATTCCCCTTGTGAATTGTTATAGAACTTTAGGGTAGCTTTTGTTTAACTTCATGGATTTTTGAGAAGTTACTAACTGGATGATTAGTTCCAGTGCTTTATTTTTGTAAGAATTTTATCTACATTCCTTTCACTTATGAAAAACACATTTTCCTAACTCATCTACTTTAACAGCAGGACTCAAAATGCCTTGTGAGAGGAAAGTTAAGTGCTGAGAAAGACTTTGCCTAAAAGGAGATTTTGGCTGGCATACTGTTCAACAAGGCATAAATTAAAATGGCCAGACATCCTGGATTGTCTATTCCAATGCTAATTCAATTCACTTAAACAAATAGTTTTTTTAAAGTCTAAAAATTAGAAGACATTAGATTGGGCTGGGTCTAAAGATAAACATATGGGATATCCTTCTTCCCCTAAATAGTTTAGTTTGGTTGGTTTGGGGGAGGCAATAGAACTGGTACATATGTAGCTGTTTTAAGAAGCAAGAGTAAGTGGGCTTTGTTAAAGAGCTATCAGTATAGTGCTATCATGTAATAAGCCATAGAGATGTCATTCTTTTAGAACTGAGAGCCTTATTAAGTCCTCATGGTGGGAGTTATTTTTGAAATAAACACTGGAAGAAATAAAGTTTTTAAGACAGAGAAAGAAGGTCAAATCAGAAGGAGGGAAGAGTGTGAACCAAATGCAGTTTTAAATTTGCCAGCAATTGGAGGAGCTTATGAAGGCTTTTGATTGAGGTTGGAGTCATGTTTTAGGCAGTGATGTTTAAGATGAAGTTCAGACAAATACCCAGTGGATCACATAGGATACCAAGGGTATTTTTATTTGGCAAAATGTAACACAGTCTTAATATAAATTTCTATATAACTGGGACCCAATCTATTTAATCTTCGCTTTTTTTCTCCACACGAAGATTATAAATAGAATCTTGGAAAACTCTGAAATGTAAAGGATGGGCAGAGAATTATAAGTGGAAAAACAATGGCTGAGAAGAAACAATACTATGAAAAAATATGAAGGAAATAAACTACGAGAATAATGTAAGAACAAGTTTCCACTTAGGTTTTGAGGTTAGAATAATCTTGATACCAAAACTGGAAAAAGAAAATAACAAAGCAAATCACCAGTCAATGTTACTTATGAACATGGACTAAAAAATTCTGGGTTGAGTCATATATAGCTGGAAACTATTTGTATGCAGAAAGAGAAATGATCAAGTGAAGTTTATTCCAGGAATGCAAAGATGGTTTAAAGTTTGATAATCGATCAGTGTAATTTATCACATTAGTACAATATGACGGCTTCAATAGATGCAAAGGAATATTTGATAAAATTTAACACATATTTATGGTAAAAAAAAAAAACTCAAAGCAAACTAGAGATTTAGGGACACTTTCGTAATCCAACAAAGGTTATCTACAGTTCAGAAGCTATTGCTACAACCATTTGTAAAGTATTTTCATGGAATGATGTAGGGGCTAAAGCTTGTCTAAAAATGAATGAAGATTTGGAAACTCAATATAAAATGTTATTTACAAAGCTTGGTTATAATGAGAAAAAGAGAAAAAGGGTGTTAGTTCTAGGAGGATACTGATAAGTTTTTTTTTAGTTTTTTTTATTTTTGGCATTTTGAAAATTGGAGAAAATGAATTCTTTATCATTATTCAAATAGACCATGCAGTTTTACTCCCTATGCTTTGCATATTGTATTTCTCTGGGGATTGACAGGAAAGAGATGCATGCTTAAAGGATTTAACTGGAGCAAACTAAGCGGAGGGGCTATTTAGAGGTACACAGGGACTTGCATTTGGAATGCTAGACCTGCAGCTGTAGCCATTAGAATTAGGTAGTCTAACAAGATTAATACCCTGTACTCTCTTTCTTCCCACCCTCTATTATCCTGCAGATGCCTCCTGTTGGCTGATCCTAAGAGAAGCCAGAGGGCAGGGAATACTGGGTAATGTGGTCTGTAGGGGTTACTCTTCCAGGTCACAAAGAGATGAGCAGGAAGAGATCTGGGCAGGAGAGGCCAATGTAGAATGACCCGCACACACTTGCTGTTGTCTGACTTTAATGTTTACCCCTACTTTTCTATCTGGAAAAATCCTGATTACGCTTCAAGGCTCAATTCATGAGTAACTTTCTATGTGGACTCAGTGCTTCCAAAGCAAAGACAGTCTGTCTCTCTTCCATTCATGTGCATGTATCTGTGGCAAAGAATATTTATTAGTGCAAGTACATGACAGAATATTAACCCATGTTTCATTCATCCACATAATCTTTTAAGGTAGATATATCCTTTTAACCACTGAGGAAACCTAGGTTTAGCAGGTTAAGTAGCTTGTCCAAGTGTACAGAGCTGGTGAATGGCAATTTTGCCAAGTCCATGCTGCCTGCATAACTCCATGCTCCCGTAATGCTTTGTGTATAGATCAGATGGAGCACTAACCACACTGTATTTGTTGAAATTCAAGCAAGAAAAACATACATTTAGCAAATGATGATCACAGAATGTCAACAGGAAATCAACTCATCCTTGTACTTTATTTTTATTTTTTTTATTTTTAGGGCCACACCTGTGGCACATGGGAGTTCCCAGGCTAGGGGTCGAATCAGCTGCATCTACGACCTATACTGCAGCCTGTGGCAGCATCAGATCCTTATTGAGCGAGGTCAGGGATTGAACTCACATCCTCATGGACACTACATTGGGTTCTTAACCCACTGAGCCACAATGCAAACTCCTCATCCTCATGCTTTTAATTGCTAGTGAAGTTGTGATCTTCTCTAAGTTGGGGGACTTGGATTGGGGTTCAGACCTGTTCCTAGTGACAAATGGAGTGATGGCAAAGCATGGAGTCAGAGTTGTGCTATATTAGGTCTATTTCTGTTGTGAATGATAAAAATTATCCTTAAAGTAGTTCAAGCAACAAAAGGAAATGTCTAAGTCTATATAGCCAGAATGTCCAAAGTGAACCTGACTTAAAGTATAGATAAATAAATCCATGGGTTTAAGGGTTCGTATAAGGTCTTCAGTGACTTTTCTCCCTATCTCTCTGTTTCACTTTTAAAAAGCATTTCCTTGCCTATTGGCTCGATTTTCTCCTGACAATTTCTTCCTGCTGCCACTGGTAACCTTAGGTTTACACGACCCTTTTTTAGCACGTCTAGTTGAATGAGAACATCTTTCCAATTCACATTTATCAGTTTAGGAAAGTATCTGTTTGGTCTTGCTTATTTGCTAAATGCTCACCCCAGACTCAATTACTGTGAAAGGGAAATTGGTTACAATAATGGGTCATGGTTGGGATACACATCTGCCCCTAAGGATGGGAGAAGGAATAACTATAGGAGGCTAGAGAAATAATGAGATTTAATGGGAAATGTGCTGGGTACTCCACCCAAATAGCTAACACAGTCTTTATCCAGTCTCCTCGCCAAATCTATTTTCAAATTAAATGCACTCTTCTTTTAAAACAGGTTTTTGTTTTTTGTTTGTGTTCCAGGGCCACCATCAAGTTCCCCAGGAAATAATTAGCATGAGTCTATTATAAGTATGGCATTTTCACCCTTGTGAAAAATCTTTCTCACCATTCAGGACAGGGTACCCGTATTGCAGCTTTACCTCTATTGCCACTCTCTTCAAAGCACAAGAATGGCTCCACATTGAACAATGTGTATGTTCGTATTCCTCTTTTTTCATAGGACTGATATGACATGCACCTGACAACCCAAATCACTTTTCTCCTCTGTCTGCTGTATCAATATTTCTTAAACTGTTTAGGCCCACAAGAATCTGATAAAAGCTGAGGACCCACTCCTCAGAAAAATGCACATAGAAACATGACATGAATTTTTTATAGAACCCCGGGGAGTTCACAAATCTCTGACATGGAGAATAGCTTAGGATGTGGGGACAGCAAGAGGCCTACACATATAGTTAGTGTCTTAGCCAAGGAGTGTGCAGTTCCTTTGGAGGCTTCGTTTTGCAAGCCTTTAGAATGTTTTAAGAGAGGTAAGACATCGTCAGATATTTCGCTTGAATTATATCACTTTGCCCAAAGAGAAGATATGGATTTGAAGTCATAGGAAAGGCAGGTGTCAGAGAGATCAATCAAGAAACTGTTATGAATATACTGGAGGTAGGACTTCATAATTTATTGTAAGTAGGGGTGGGGATAAGGAGAGCTCCAGGATGAATCTCAAGCCTCCAGATGGACCGTGGTGACATCCGCTGAGGCTAGAAATAGCAGAGGAGGAGAAACTGGCAATTTTTGATGAGCTCTGTCATAAATCCCTGAAATTGAAGGTACTCGCATTAAGGTGGGGCAGCTGGACATACAGGGTCTATGTTGATGAAAACAATCTGGAATCCTCGTGTAGAACAGTGTCTCTCCAACCTTAGCATGTGTAAGCATGTCTTAGAAGGTTTGTGGAAACAGACTGCTGGGCTCTTCTTCCAGACTATTTGATTCAGCAGGTCTGTCTGGGGTGAGGCTGGAGAATGTACATGTCAAATAGACTCCCAGGTGATGCTGGTGCTGTTGGTCTGGAAACCACACTGGGAAACACTGATGGAGAAGCTCTCTGTTATTTTGGGTTTCCATCCAACTGTTTCTCTTCTTGTAACAGCAGTCTTTCCGATGACCCCAACATCCTTTGGGAAATTGCTTCCCTCTTTCTCTCACCATTCTATTCTTGGTTTTCTGCTCCTCTTCATTCACGTGTGGTTACACACGGAGATACATCTATATAGAAAACCAGCTTCAGAAACAGAACAGAGTGGTGGTTGCCAGGCATTGAGGACAGGGGTAAATGGGGAGATGGGGAGATGTTGTTCAAAGGGTATAAACTTTTAGTTATGTAATGAGTAAGTTCTGAGGAGCTACTGCACAATTTGGTGATTGTAGTTAGTAATGTGGTTTGTATACCTGAAAGTTACTAAGTGTACGTCTTAGTGTTATCACCAAAAAAACGGAAGTTAACAATGTGAGATGATGGATGTGTTAATTATCTTCTTTATCTTGATAATCATGCCACCACATATATCTATATCTCATATGTATATATATCTATCTCACCATATATATATCTCAAATCATCTCGTCGTACACGTTCAATATATGCATTTACACTTGTTAATCACTCCTCATAAAGTTGGAAAAAATAAATATGAAAAAGAAGAGAATGATGCCACCCCACAGGAGAAGCAGGAAACAGGAAAGGAAAAGGAGAGAAAAGAGAAAACAAAACATGGAAGAGAGGGACAAGATAATCTTTACCTCCCATTCATCCCTGAAGCTGGGTCTAGCAGTTGACTTCTTAATTACTTGAGCAATAAATTCTCTTTCTTATGCCAGTTCGAATGTGTTCCCATAACTTGATTATGAAGAAGTTCTAATACATCTTCCTTTTATTTGTTCGTGAAGATTTTTTGAGATTCTGATTCCCACATGAGATATCTGGTTAGTAAAGCAAGTTGATAAATGTTCTTTCCTAAAAAAAAAATCAATAATATTCACATATTTCCAAATCAAATAAAATCGCCATAATTCAAATTTTATTTGCATACTTCAGTTCAGATTCTTGTTGCTACAACTTCAATGTAGACTACATCTGGGTTGTAAAGCATTTTATTGATTTGATTGTCTTAACGTAAACACTAATCTAGGCAGAATTAGCCACAGAACATGTGCTAGCGTGGAATGTGTTTCATGGTTTTTGCTCTGATAGTGGTGGTGTTATTGTTATTGATTTAGAGGGAGACATTCAGGTCTCTGCCTTGTAGTATTTGGCAAGCAGCACTGATTAACACACATACAGCTGCTCATACTATTTTTCTTGTAGTACAATGAAATTAATAGAAAGGAGACCACCTGAGGCACACTAATTAATAGTTAAGAGAAAAATTTTAACCTATTTGCCCTCTCCATTTCTCCAACTGGATAGATAATACGTTTTCGCTAATAAAGTTGAGCCTGCTGCAGTGCTGTATGTACTGTGAATTACCATCCTGAGGGGCGCCAGGAGAACCCAGTGTAACACTTCCTTAAATTCTCTTTCTGGTGTACCTTGTGGTGTTTAGAGGGAATTTTCTTTTAAAAGATGTTTATTTTTTCCATTATAGCTGCTTTACAGTGTTCTGGGTACAGCAAAGTGACCCAGTCACACATACATATATACATTCTTTTTCTCACATTATCCTCCATCATGCTCCATCATAAGTGACTAGATATGGTTCCCTGTGCAGGATCTCATTGCTTATCCATTCCATACTGAGGTACGTCCATACTGTTTTCCATAGTGGTTGTACCAATTTACATTCCCACCAGCAGTGGGACGGTACCCTTTTCTCCACACCCTCTTCAGCATTTGTTATTTGTGGACTTCTTAATGATGGCTAGAGGGATTTTTTTTTCCCCTGAACCCACAGCATGCAGGAGTTCCGGGGCCGGGGACTGAACCCATGCCACAGCAGCAACCCAAGACACTGCACTGACAACACCAGATCTTTAATTCACTGAGCCGCACAGGAGCTCCTAGAGGGACTTTAAAGCACTTGAAATTTTGTGGAAGTAGAAAAAAAATTTTACATTGGTAATGACTTGATTAAATTTCTCGCACTCCTTATATACTGACTGTGTAAAACTGTTAATCTGCCTCTTTGCCGTTTATGGTCTCCCCAATATCTTAGTGACAGTTGAAGAAGAAAGGTGACTATCCATTATTTATCTTGTTCAGAGAGAATACTTCTAATCCAAAGGAAAAAAAAGGTGGAACATGACTTTTTGAGGCGGCCTACCATTCCAGTGACAAACAGGACCTTAATAATCTACTATAATTGAATGAAGATAATAAATGGCATTTCACTTATTCTCCAGACATCATTTTAACAGAAGCTTTGGAAAGAGGGGTTCATTTTTAAAAACATTTTCCCTATGGATATAAAACCAGAGTTAGGTATACACACTGCAGCTGTCATTCTCTAGTTTATTAAAGTACGGGTACAAGAAGCTCTACCAGGCCTATTTAGTTTTTGCTCCTGGCTTCCCTTTAAAAGCGAGGACAGATAGTGACATCTCCGTGCTGTAGCACGAACAGGGACCTTATTTCATTTATTAGCTGAGTAGAACTTGAACAGAGTTTTTTTGGGGGGGAATATAAAACAGAGTTTCCCACTGAGATAACCTCATTTTCTAGGATTCTCCCATCGCCCTCACCATATGTCGCATCGCATTATTATAAAGGCGTCCAACTGCTGAGGTTATTTCTGTTGCCAGCAAATATATGCCAGTTGTATTTCTAAAATTATCTCAATGCAAGTTAAATTTCCTTACCAAAGAATTATCAGTACTAATATTCGACAATTTTGATTCCCTAGGTTCAATCAGAGGAGATGACAGGTAGAGAGAGAAGGATGGGGCAATAGAGAAGTAGATTGAAGCAGAATATAAACTTCAGGCAGAGGAGAACCCCTTACAGTGGTTGGCCTGGGTCTCTGGGTTATCACTGCAAATTCAGACTTCAGCCACATGTGAAGGTTTTTTTTTGAGAACTTCCATTGCCGGCATCATTACCAAGCTTCACCCCTGATAAGAGTGGGGGCTGTCACCTCTTCAGCCAAAAGATTATTTCATTTCAGATCCTCTGTTTCTATTAAAATAGCCCCCCCATCCTCCGCCAGCCTCTCTCTGATATACGTACATTGCTATTGTAAGCCAACTTTCTCTTGCAGTAGGCTCCCACAATTTTTCTCATAAATGTAGTGCATGAAAGCAATATAACCTGTTTTTAAGCACTCTGCACATGCAAAGAATATATCAGGACATGTGTAAGACTAGTGATTAAGAGCCAGGTTCTAGAGTCAGAATGCATTGGGTCAATTCCATGTTCTGATAATTACTCACTGTGTGATTCCAAGAAAACTATTTAAACCCTTTCGGTCTTTGTATTTAATGAAGATAGTGTATGGGCCTCATACAGCTATTGTAGGGCGTTAATGAGTTAGTACCTACAAATCATTGATAACTGTGTGCAATACACAGTAATGTCTCAATAAATGTCATATATATATAGATGATTTATATTTATAGATTTTGAGCTGATGAGAGTCCTAATCAGTTAATGCAGGTTAGTGGCGAAAACAAGGGCTTTGTAGTCAAGCAAAAGGGTTTTCAGTCTTGGTTCTGCTGCTACCAACCATGTGAATATGGGCCTCTCTGTGCCCATCTCCACATCATAGGGTTGCTCAGCAGGCAGATTCAGGCTGCAAGTAATAGAATACCCGACTTGAAATGGCTTAACAAATAAGAAAAGCTATTGCCTTGTGTAACCAGTCGTCCAGGGGGAGGTGCAGTGTGCTGCTTTCTGACTTTTTTCTTACTACTATTTGGGTTCAGCCTTTCTCTCTGTCAATTTTCTTCTCAGTCTGGCTCCTCTCATGGTCCCAAGTTGGTGGCTTGGGCAACTGCACAAGTCACTCCATTTTCCTGACTAGAGAGAGCGAGCTTCTTAGCCAACCATGAAATAAAAGCTCTTCCCCTTGCCCTTCTGAATCTTTCTAGGATACACAAATCACCCTTACACCAACAGTAAGTGTCAGAAAACCAGCAAAGACTAATTAGAATCCTCTTTTGGGAAGGGATGGAGGTAGAAACCTGGAAAAAAGTCAGGGTTCTATTATTTGGAAGAAGGAAGGAGGAAATGGATATTGTGTGGGCAACCAAGTTTGGTCATCACAATTTGTTTTTAATATTGACAATATTAAATAAGATAATATTACAACATCTATATCATAGCCCCGAGCTGCTGCACCTAAATGCTAATTCTTCTTTTCATCCTGTTGTAATTTTCTTATTCATAAACACTTATTAAATTAAACTGAGGCTTTATCTGGCATTAATGATGAATTACTTGAAAAAATGAAGGTAATGGGGAGCCGGAGGGAGAGATTTAAGATGAGTTAGAACAAATTAGAAGGTTATTATAGTAGTTCAGATAAGAAGTAATAAATCCCAAACTATGGAGGTGACAAAACTGGAGACAGTGATAAATGGAAAATATTATTTAGCTAGAATTCATAGGACTGGTGAGTGATTGGTGACAGGAGATGTACGGTCGGAAAGGAAGTAACTTCAAGATTTTGAATCTGGTTACCAAGGAGAATGCCAATATCTTTAGTACAGAGAAAAGAAGAATTGGTTTGGGGAGAGTGGGTTGATGACTTCAGTTCACGGGGTGTCTGAGTTCACAGGTCTGGCAGGATATCCAAGTAGATAATGGATGTGATTATTAATTCAGTGTGGTTGCTAGACCCTCTTAGTCATTCAGATAGGGCCATCAGACTTGGTGGAAATTTCCAGAAGGATACGCATATCTAAATGGAGTGGCTTAAGGAAAGGAATTAAGAAACAGCTACATTTGTAGGCAGGAAGAGAGTGATCTGTCAAAAATATACAGATGCAACCCAATAATAGATGCTGAGGGATAAATTATTTCAAACAAGGGGGTGTGCAACAGTGTTGAATGGCACAGATGTTTCAAGGGGTTTAAAAATAGAGAAAAGATACAGAACTCGGTGATTGGAAAGTCAGTATTACCTTCAAGGAAGCAAATTCAAAAATACCAGTAATGAAAGCTAAGCAATTTGGAGGAATCAGGAAGACTATGGGGTCAGCTACTCTTTCAAAAATTCGGTGGTAAAGGGAGAGTCATGGGTGGTAAGCAGAGATGCTACAGGGTTGATGACTGCTTTTGCGTAAGGTCAGAGAGAACTGAGATTTGTCTGAGAATGAACAGGGTAAGAAAAAAAGACTGAAGATGTAAGAAGAAAGGCAATGATAGAACACTTCTCAAATTTTAAGAACTTAATTATGTGGCAGACACGCTTAGGATTCCATTTTTCAAAGTTAGAACCCGAGTTTGTGGGATGTTAATAAGTAGCATATGCAGGATCCCACAAATAAAAGGGGCAGGGCCAGGCTCTAAGTCCGTGTGTGTGTGTGTGTGTGTGTGTGTGTGTGTGTGTGTAAACTCCATAATGCCGGCTGTGCTGTGATGTCAGCTCCTGCAGGAGTTGGGGGGATGGGGGCATTGAAAGTACCCGTGAAGAAGAGAGGTGTTCACTTTGGCAAAAAGGAGGAGCACTTTTTTTTCAAATCTAGGACAAAAAGGGAAAGAGGAATTTTTTTTTTCTTTTTTTGCCTTTTTTTTTTTTTTATCTAGAGCCGCACCCGTGGCACATGGAGGTTCCCAGGCTAGGGGTCTAACAGGAGCTGTAGCTGCCGGCCTACACCACAGCCACAGCAACGCGGGATCCGAGCCGCGTCTGCAACCTACACCACAGCTCACGGCAACGCCGGATCCTTAACCCACTGAGCAAGGCCAGGGATCGAACCCGCAACCTCATGGTTCTTAGTCGGATTCGTTAACCACTGAGCCACAAAGGGAACTCCGAAAAGAGGAATTTAAGGTGGGACAGATTTTGAGACGGAGGAGGAAACTGCAAAGTCCAAGTGGGAAGGCCTTCACTTGCTCATCAGAACCCTCCCTCCAGAACACAAGAGCCAGGATTTCTCAGCTTTAAGGGAACAGAAGCTTCTTCACAGTCAATGCATATATTGTCCTTTCACCACCTCTTAAGCCAATTTTTTTTTCCTTTTTCCTTTTTAGGGCCTCACCTAGGGGTCCAGCTAGGGGTCAAATCGAAGCTGTAACTGCCGGCCTATGCACAGCCACAGCAAAGCCAGATTTGTGACCTGCACCATAGCTTGTGGCACATCCTGACCTACACCATAGCTTGTGGTAACACCAATCCTTAACCCACTTATCGAAGCCAGGGGTTGAACCTGCATCCTCATGGACACTATGTCGGGTTCTTAACCTGCCGAGTCACAACAGGCACTCCTACTTTAGGCCAAGTTTAATGGTTGTTACATATAAAGTTTTCCTTTAGTAAAAAATCATTTGTTTTACATCTTCTAAAAGAATTTGAAATCTGTGAGAATGGAATGTAAATAGTAAATGTAAAAGTTGAGGGAGTTCCTGTCATGGCTCAGCAGTAACGAACCCGACAAGTATCCATGAAGGTGTGGGTTCGATCCCTGGCCTCACTCAAGTGGGTTAAGGATCTGGTGTTGCCACAAGCTGCAGTGTAGGTCACAGATGCAGCTTTAGTCTGGCTTTGCTGTGGCTGTGGGTAGGCCGGCAGCTCCAGCTTCGATTCGACCCCTAGCCTGGGAAACTCTGTATGCCACGGGTGCAGCCCTAGAAAAAAAAAGGCAAAAAAAAAGCAAAAAGTGAAACACTGTATAAATATGCATAGAGTGACTGGATTCATTAACATTTAAAATTGATAAGGAGTTGTATATAGGATTTTACCAGTGGTAATAAGGGATATTATGTTAATTGGCGTTTTTTTCATACTTCTTTTTACCTAATAACCCTAGTCAGCTGGTCATTTTACATCTGGGTCTCTGAGAAGAAAAACACAGAAAGCAGAGAAAACAAGGGGGTTAATTCCTAATTGTTGAGGTTTTGAAAAGTGAACATAAAACTGAGTTAATGCAAAATGATGAAAGTAATACAAAGGGCATTGAAGTTCTGCTTCCATTTGTCTGCCACTGGTGTTTATCTCCAGACTAGATGATCATTTTCTTTGACATAGGTAGAGGTGTGGAGGAGAGATGGAAAGGAATCAGGAGTGAGCAGATGTGGTGATCCCTAACAGAACCTGGTGGACCTAAAGGTGACCACAACCACCCCAAGGAGATCTGAAGATCAAAGAGGAGAGGGCATGTTGAGTGGCTCAATTCAGAGAGGAAGTTCCAGCCTAGTGTCTCTGGGTAGTGTATCTGGACGGATGGATCTACAATTGATTTCGTGTTTCTTGCTATTCACTGGGTTATTAAAAAAAACAACAACAACAGTAAGTGACTCCTGTATGTTGGAAAGCCAGCACAGACAAGGAAAATGTCTGTGTGGGAAACCCAACATTTCTCCAGGCTCAGAATGAAGCAAGAGAGGCAGAATGACTTCAGAAAGAACTTGCAGGAGGTCACCAACAGGGAAAGAGCCAGTTCTGAAGGATGCCAAGGACAAGGGATGACTTGGGGTTCTGACCTGAATAGAGGAGACTGAGGTGCATGCCTGCCTCCTACCCCCTGGAGGGCGTGGTCCTGAGTAAATACACCACTCCCCATCAAAATTCACCTTATGGATATTGGTGAATAGCCACAGTGGTATACTCACTGTGGGAATACCTACAGTTTCAGAAGAATCAGATTTGATGAGTTTACATACCCTAATTTCAAAGGGCTAGAAATAAACGTATAGCATTTTGCTAATTTTTGCTGTACAGCATAGTGACCCAGTCTCAAACACACACACACATTCTTTTTCTCATACTATCTTCCATGATGGTCTATCCCGGGAAATTGGATATGGCATGACAAAGTAAATCAACTATATTTTAATAAAAAGCATATGAAAAGGAAAACACACACACACGCATGTATATATATAGTATTTTCATTCAAATGTCTAGTATTACCTTGAAATTCAACAATCTTGTAAACTTCAGTAGCAAAAACATTTGTATATTGGTATTAGTTGCCATAGGAAGTTGAGGAACTAGAACGTCCTCAGGTTGTACGTGAATGGACTAACACATTTTTAAACCCCAAATGAAAATTTTATAAATTTCTCTAAAGTGTTCTCCTCAAAAGTCAGTTATAGGAGTTCCCGTCGTGGCTCAGTGGTTAACGAATCCGACTAGGAACCATGAGGTTGCGGGTTCGATCCCTGGCCTTGCTCAGTGGGTTAAGGATCCGGCGTTGCCGTGAGCTGTGGTGAAGGTTGCAGACGCGGCTCAGATCCCGTGTTGCTGTGGCTGTGGCGAAGGCCGGCGGCTACAGCTCCTGTTAGACCCCTAGCCTGGGAACCTCCATATGCCGCGGGTGCGGCCCCAGATAAGGCAAAAAGACAAAAAAAAAGTCAGTTATAATCAGGGTAAAGGGAGAATGGGAGTTCCCAACATGGCTCAGTGGAAACGAACCTCACTAGTATCCATGAGGACGTGGGTTTGATCCCTGTCCTTGCTCAGTGGGTTAAGGATCCGGTGGCTCCAATTCGACCCCTAGCCTGGGAACTTCCATATGCTGCTGGTATGGTCCTAAAAAGACAAAAAAAAAAAAAAAAAGATAAAGGGATAATATATTTATTTCCTACCATGTTGATTATTTTAAAATTGTTTCATGTGAGTATTTTATTTCTCCACAGGATGTAAACTCCTGAGGGCAGAGTTTGGGTCCCACCCAGCAGTTAGGACAAACAAAAGGCCTTCATTCAAGAAGATCCTGGAGACCAGAGTGATAAAACCCAACGCTGCCCAGGTCAGCATTGACAGAAAGAAAGATGAATTATTTTAAAGAATGAGAGCCAACTTTTGGAGCCAAAAGGGCAGTACAGAAAGTAAACTCAAAGGCTTAGGGGACCATTAGCGGTGCAAAGCTGCTAGCTGGGCAGTACCAGCTGCAGACTGTTATGACGACGCCATTGACAGGAACCACACCACACAGGGGTTAGCACACCCATGATTCAGACCCTGAGGAGCCCAGGGTCATGATTTTCAAAGCTTTACTTTAAAAGGTCTTTTTGTTGTTGGAAAAAAAGCAGCTAGACTTTGCATGTGGATTAATCTAGTATGGTAGAAAGATCCCAGAATTTGGAAGCAGAAAAGCACTGTTTGAAGTCTGACCCAGGGAAAACAACCTCTCGACCTGCTTTCCTCATGTGGAAAATGAAGTTAATTATAGTTTTTCTACCTGGCAGCATGGCTTAGATGATCAAGTACAACAATACATGAGAAAACACTTTGGCAAACTGTGAAGTGTTACAAAATGGCAGTCACTGTAATTATTTTTGAAGCTATAACTGTAAAACTATACCTTTCCTAGTTGCCTTAAAAAATACAGTGAAAGGAAAAGTATTCATCGTACAGAAAACTTTTCAGAAATCAACGATCTAATCAAATGCATTATGTTTTTATGCTTTTCCTTCTCCTTGTGTAGTTATTTCATGAATCTATATGTGTTTATGAGAAGAGCAGCTGGGGATGAAGAACCACCGCATCTCTGGAGCTTGGCCCACAGGCCCAGAAGAGTCAGGCTGTCTGTACTTGCAGACTTAGCCACCCCCTTCCCGGACTCATTAAACAATTAGCAATTTAAGATTCTGGAATGAAATAGGCTGTTTCACCCCTCCTTGCTTTTATTTAACATTTACTCCTCCTTTCCATTGGGGTACGTTTCTTGGGCGGGGGCTACTAGTCATCCTGCAAGACTCAGGTATCTCTGAAAGGGGGGGAGTGATCATCAGTTAGATGGATTACATCTGTAACCTGCCTTCACTGAGCAAGGCTGTTTTAATTGTTGCTACAAGAAAACCTCACCCGTCCTTGAAGCAGCATGTAGCCTGCTCAATAAGAGGTTTGCCCAGAACTGCTTTCCAGGAACTTGGAGTCGGCTGTGTCTAGTTAGAATTGAACTGGTTCCACCTGGATAGGACTTTGATCCTCCAACTTCGCGTGCGCTGGCAGCAGTGATGTCAGAGGGCTGAAACTCCACCCTCAGATTTCGCCAAGAGCCTCCATTGCTAAACAAGCATCCCCTGAAGAAACTTGCAGCTTAGTTGCTATGCCCGCACAGAGCGACAATTCCCCTAGCTTTTTTTCTTATTTCCAGTCGCCTTTCCCCAAGCTTTGCATGCTTCCCACACCTGAGACCGCCCTGTGTTTTTATCCCATAAATACCCCGAGCCCTTCACCTTCGCGGAGGTGGATATGAGGCTTGCTTTCTCATCTCCTTGGTTGGTTTGGTTTACCTTTTGAGTAAACCCTTTCTTTGCTGCAAAACCTCAACTTCTCGTTGGTTTGGCTTGGTTCGGTAACATCTCAGCAAAGCTTTTCCTAACAACTTTTATATTTTCCTGCCACCCCTGATACCCTCCCTCTTCCTGCTCCTTCTTTCTGTCTCAAAGATGAGGTCTCCTCAGGGAGTCTTTCCGAGCTCCATTAGGGGTCTGTGCCGGGGACCCTCAAGGGCAGAGATTTCACCTGGCAGCTTTTCACCAAAATGTCAGCTCCAAGAGAGGTGAGACTTTGTTTTTCTTCTTTACTGTATCCTTGAAGGTAGAGCAATGCCTGATATGTAGTAGGTGCTCAATAAATACTTATTGCTCAATAGATAGTCTTTTTACTAGGCTATGGGGAAAGATTGATGGTTGACATTCTTGACTGAAACTCAGGTTTGTTATTTTCTCTTTTAAGAATTCAGTGTACTTCCATATAATGGTAAAAACAGATGTGTTGCATTTCAGTGGAATTGTGACCTCTCTTGCATTTTTGTATCAAGGAAATAATATTCAAATTCATTGGGAAAGAAAAGGGGTGAATAAAAATTCATCCTGGGATTTTGCTCTAATGGGAATGATCATTCCAGGCCCTCAGTGCCATGGTGCATTAAAAAGCCATGACAGGTTAGAATATGGGTAGAATGCAAGTTTTCTACTATCAAAGTGAAATAAAACAGTAAATAAGGAATTATCTTTATTATCCCACCCCTTTTTTTTTAAGGGCCTCACCTGCAGCATATGGAAGTTCCCAGGCTAGGGGTGGAATCAGACCTACAGCTGCCAGCCTACAGCCACAGCAGTGCCAGATCCAATCCACATCTTCGACCTTACCGCAGGTCACAGCAACACTGGCTCCTTAAGCCACTGGGTGAAGGCAGGGATGGAACCCGCATCCTCATGGATGCTGGTTGGGTTTGTTTCCTCTGAGCCACAACGGGAGCATCCGAGGAATTATCTTGATAATACAAATAAAACCTATGTTTAGCTTAGAGAAATATTCCTAGAAAAAAAGTTTTGGTTCTAAACTACCATAGGCAATTTCTTCAACTTCTCTGTTTCTTTAGTATTTATAAGTTTTAGCCTTGGGGTGATTAAACAAAAGCTCATGATTATTCTTCTTGAAGAAATGACTGTGTCTTATTTGGAGTTTCGAAAGTTTGTTTTCTAGATCTACTGCCGTGTGCCGTGTTGTTGGCTGCAGAGCTATTGGGACAGCCTTGATTTGATTTGACCATAAGGCCTGATAAACTTCTTTATCAAGTGTTGGCAATTCAGTCAAATAGCACCTGCTACAGCTCAAAGAGATGCTGCTAAACTGAAATGAGTGCTTATGTTACTCTTCCAAGCAACTAATTTCATTAACAAAATTAGATTTCTTGGAGGGGTAATTGACACAATCTGGTAATTCAGAGACTTGTCACTAAAAATTAAGCATATAGGGAAACAATACGAACTCAGCTTCCACTCCCAGTCCCCTGGCAGCAAAGCATCCAAAGCAAAACTATCTCAAAGAAATGTCAGGAGCAGAATAAGATCAAAGGGGAGTCTTCACTGAGTATGCACTGAATCTCTTTGGTCTGAGTCGAGGGAAAAAAATCTGATGATTATATTCCTGTCTTTGTGAAAATCAGTTTATAATTGGGAATATGTAATTTTACTTAGAAAGTATTGAATGCCCTTTCTTAGCATTCGCTAGAGAGGAAGTAAGGAATTTAACTTTGTCTAATCATAAATGCAGACCTGTTCCGAGTTCCTCAAAAATCCAGTAATGCCAAAATTCCAGGAGGTGGTATGACTTTTTATTTGAACTCTAAAATTTTTCTCATAATAAGAATTAGCTTTTCTCATGTGAAGTTCGTAAGTAGGATATAAAGATACTTGCCAGAAGAGTCAGGGAAATCTTAACAGATTCACAGGGAGAAAAGTTAGTGTTTTATTACTCTCTGCCTTCACTCCTGTTTTTCTCCTCATTTCAAGTCCTCTTCTCTACCTATTGCCTCTCCAGCAACAACATTACTGCATCTCAGAAGTCGCCCCACCACCCCAGCCTGACTTATTTTATCTCTTCTGTATGCCCTTTTGCATTATTTAATATCTAATTTCATACTGCACTTAATTTTTTTTAGTAATTTTACTCTGTATTGTATATTTTCAGATTGTTCTCCAGCAATCATGACTCAATTTATGGCATTAAATGTGGGTAGTTTTTTTGCCTGGCTCTCTACCAACACAGGGTTTATCAGAAGAAGACTCAAAGAAATACACATCTAGGAAAAGAAACAAAGAGTTGACCTGCAAAGAAGGACTGGTTCTCCTAATAATGCAGTGCTGAGTATTTAAAAAGAAAATATCCTGTGAAATTAGGAAGGTTTCTGAATGCACATCAGTGTGTTCCAAGCGGAAAGCAGTAACTTGGTGACATGATCTTTGTCTTCACAAAGGTCAAGACAGAGCTTCAACATCTGGCTAGAAGAGGTGAGGGACAAAATTCGCCAGAGAGTCCAGGTTAAACAAAATGTTCGGTAACCGGAGGTGGCCGAGGAAAGGATCTCTGGGTAGAAAGATATCTCAACAGAAACCACCCGAACTGAAAAGCAAACCAAGACTGAAAAAGAGTACAGTACTCAAGAAGAGTGGGACAATTGCGAAAGATGTAACGTATGTATAATGAGAATGAAAAAGGAGGAGAAAAAGAGAAAGGAACACGAGAAACGCTGGAAACAATAATGACCAAGAATTTCCCCCCAATTGATGTCAGACACCAACTTACAGATTCAGGAAACTCAGAACACTAAAGCAAGAAAATGCCAAAATTATTACAACTTGGCTTTCATATTTTGAGTATGTTATGCCTAAGTCAAAGAAAAAAATCTTAAAAACAAGCCAAAGGAAAAATACTCCTTACCGATAAAGGGACAAAGACAAGAATTACATCTAACTTCTCAGAAACCAGGCAAGCCAAGAAGAGTGTAGTGAAACATTTAATCTGATGAAAGGAAAAACCGTTTACCTAGAATTCTGTACCCTGAAAAATTATCTTCAACAGTGAAGGAGAAATAAAGACTTCCTGGAACAAACAAAAGTTAAGGGAATTTGTTCCAGCAGACTTTACCTTGCAAGTGATGCTAACAGAAGTTCTTTGGAGAGAAGTTCTGCAGATCAAGAGGAGCATCAAAGGAGGAATAAATGAAGGTAAAACAAAAGCTTTTATTTTTCTTAGTTGATAAATTTGTTCAAAATAATAATACTGGCAATGTATTTGATTATGCTTATGTGCTTATGCTTATATATATATGCTTGTGTATGCTTAGGTGTAAATGGAGTGAATGATGGCAATGATACAAGAGACAAGAGGGAAGTAATTAAGATTACTTTGTTATTAAAGGTACTCATACTGCCTATGAAGCAGTATAATGTTATTTGAAAGTTGACCAGAGTAGTTGAAAATGTATATTGCAAACTCTAGGGCAACTACTAAAAAAATAATAAGAGTAAATATAACTGATATGCTAAGGGAGGAAAGGAAAAGAAAGCATATTACATACTAATTTAAAACTGCAAAAGGAAGAAAAAGAAATATATAAAGGATAGGGAAACAAGTAGAAAACAGTAATAAATACGGTAGATATTAATTCAACCATATCAATTAAGCACTTTGAGCATCCATAGTTAAATGCATCCATCAAAAGCCAGAGATTGTCAGAGTGGATCAAAAAACAGGACCCAACTCTATGCTGTTGACAGGAAACCTACTTTCAATACAAAGACACAGATAGATAAAGGTAAATGGATGGAGAAAGAAATACCGTGCTAACACTAATCAAAAGAAAGCAGGAGTAGGTATATTAATTGTAGACAGAGCAGACTTCAAAGCAAGAGTGTTATCAGGAATGAAGACGAGCATTACACAATAATAAAGGGATCAGTTCTTCAAAGAGATGTAGCAGTTCTTAATATGTATGTGCCTAGCGGTAGTGTCAGAATAGATCAAGTAAATCTGAAGAATAGACATTAAAAAGAAATTTGTTGGAATTAACTTTGTCAATTTTTGAATGTGATTATATTTTTAATTGGAAATTAACCCACAAAACTGAAGTTTATTAATACCCTTTACCTATATAAAATACACCTAAGAAATATGACTTTTTTTCTTTTTGAAAATTGAAATGAATGAAACAGCTCTCCTTACAATATTGAGCTGATCAAAATCTGGGTAATGTCAAAAAAGCTTATTAGCTTACTATGACTCCTTTTAAAAATAAAGGGACTCCTCTCTGTTACCTAGTCCTTTAGGACACTTAAGACTTATCTTAAGTTTAATAGTTTGTTTTATAATTTTGAAATTGGAACCTGAATTTGCAAAAAACCAAAGCCAAGGTCATCAGAAGAAATAAAACGTGACTATATATCATAAGTTACAAATGACTACAATTATCAGGTGGTATTTGAAAACAGAAATAGCAATTATGAATTAAGCATTTTTAAATAAGAAACTTTAACTGAAATGATTTGAGTATGACAGAAATCACAGATAATTACTTTTTTGGTAAAAGGGACTTTGGTTATTTGAGCAAAGTATAACTTGGCCCTTTTAACAAAGCATAGATTTTACTTTCACTTTTTTGGGTATCATCTATATTTTGATATGCAATAAAGGGTTTGTGAGATTTTTCCTCTTATAAAGTCATCACATTTTCCAACCGTGTCCAAAATTTCAAAACAATATAGTTCCTCTCAAACTCATTATTTACGTATATTATAAACCCAGGCAGATGAGGTTCGTTTCTTAGATCTTCTGTGCTTTTTGTACAGAACATCAAATTTGTATTTCATTATGTGTTTTTACATTTTGGCATATTTTTTCTTTACACTAAATTATTCTCATATCTCCTAATAAGCGAATATATTTTCACTATCTTTTTTCACATAACTTACATCCCATATTTTTACATTTCTTGAAAATGAACATGAGCTTTAACATAACTTAGATTCAACTGTCTTTTTAACCTGTTAGCTGATGACTACTCTATAGTGTAGGAAGTTAAGAGAATAGATATTTTAAAATTAAGCTCTTCTTAAGTATAAAGACTTTTAACTAAAATTAAGGTTAGTTTGTGACCTTAAAATTAAAGGCATGGAATTACAATTTAGGCTAATGTGTGAAAATCTTATGATTTGTAACATGTGCACAGATCGCTTTTAAGGCATTACTTATTAGTAATTAATTCAGTTGAAAACAAAATTTTATGATTTTCTAAGTCATATTATTTTATCTGATACACCAAACCAGTGGAAGTATTTTGGGAAATTCACAGTATATTATTCATTAGAAAATACATCCAAGACATGCATAAACTAGAACGTTGTGCTAGTATTATTTTTACATGGTGGTAAAATCAGGAAGAAGCTGTAGAACAATTTCTATTAAATCGGTTATGGTAAATCAGCTATCAGGGTTATTAAATCAGTCTAATTAGTCCAGAATTATCTTGAGGAAAATTATATGACTCTTTGTTCTTATACAATGATAACTAGATATTAAAACTTTTAAGTTGTCTGAAAGTTGTGTTTTTCATTTTCTTATAACCTAATAACTAAGGGATTCATCGCATTCACATGTCAAAGCTTTTTTAAAAAAATAATTTTTATTTCAGACTAATTTTTTATTTGTATACAGTCATAAATACCTTGAATTTTCACAATGGTAAAATCCTAGAAAACCAGAATCTATCAATCTTAATCTGATCTCCCTGATTATATTTGTGTCTGTGTATGCGTAGTTGAAGTTCCGTGCAGTTTTATTACATATGTGAGTTCATATATTCACCACCTTCAAGTTACTAAACAATTCCATCACCTCAAGAATTACTGAACAGCTCCATCACCACAATCAAGAATCTCTGGTGGATTTCCTCTGATAACTGCATCCCCCTCCCTCCTCCATCCCCTTAGATCCGTTCCTGGTCTCTGGTCACCTCTCCCTCCTGCATCCCTACCCCCAGTGACCCTAGTGCACTTTAACCTGTTCTTTAATTATGAAGTTTGTCATTTCAAGTACGTAATATAAATGGAATCAGAATGTGTAAGCTTTGAGGACTAATTTTTTTTTCACTCTGCGTAACTTGGAAGTTCATCCAAGTTGTCGTGTGCCTCAATAGTCCATTTCTTCTATGACGGAGCAGTGGTCCACGGTATGGATAGGACACACTTCGTTTAACCATTCATCTATTTAAGAGTGTCTGGGGTGGTTCCATCTTTAGCTATGATGAGTAAAGTTGCTGTGAACTTTCATGTACATTTTTTTATGTGAACATAAGTTTTTCTCTAGGATTACCCAAGAATTGTATTGCTGGGTAATATGATAATTGCATGTCAGTTCTTCGAGAGTGGCTTTACTCTCTTATTTTCACACATGCAGTGTAGGCGTAAACCAGTTTCTCAGCATCCTCTCCAGCATTTGGTGGTGTCACTATTTTAGCCATTCTGACACATGTATGGGATGTTACGTTGGGGCTTTAATTTGCATTTTCCTAATGATGCTAAATATCCTTTCATGCTTTTTTCTTATACCATCTGTGTATCCTCTTTGGTGAAATGTCTGTTTATATCTTTTGCCCATTTTATAATTGGATTGTTTTTGTTTTCATTACTCTGAGTTTTGAGAGCTCTAGATACTAGGACTAGATACTAGTCTTGTTGGATATATGTTTTGCAGATATTTTCTCCCAGGCTATTGCTTGTCTTTGTCATCCTTTTAACAGTGTCTTTTTCAAAGGAAAATGTTTAAATTTTAACAAAGTCTAATTTATCAGTTTTTCCTTTCATAGATCAAGTTTTGATATCAAGAACTCCTTGTCTGGCCCTAAATCCTGGAAAGTTTCTTTGTTTTTTTTTTCCTGAGTTTCATAGTTTTAAATTTTAACTATGCACTTTAACCCAAAAGTGATCCATTTAAGTTTAATATTTGTAAGAGTTGTGAGACTTATGTCAGAGTTCGTTTTTTTGTCTATAGAGATCAAACCTTTTTGTGCTCTGTGTGTCGAAGATGCAATAATAATAATAATAATAAAACATTTTAGAGAACCCAGACACTTAGAGCATAAATCCCTTCTTGGCAATATTTTAAACTGACACTCTTGTCTTTCAGAGGAAACCTGCTGAAATCATTATGTTCCCTTAATACACATGCTGTCCTGGAATCAGGCTCTGTATGTATGTGAGTCTGTCCCTCTTTCATTGTCCTCTCCCTGAACTTCGCAGTGTTGAGGAACAAGTAACGCCACTTGTTGCCGATTTGCTGTAGACTCACTTCTCTCTGGCAAGAAACCCGAGAAAATAAGTATATCCAGTCATTCAAGAGGGATTCCTTGGTGACTATTTCCTCCTTATTCTGCTAGCATGAAAATTGATCATCAGATGCCTTTTCCATGACTCTACATAATTTCTATCATCTTTCTCTTGTAGTTTTAAATTCCTCTTATTTGTTCATCAAACTCTGTGATAGTATTGACAACAACAGTGATTACTTGTCAAAGGATTATTTTGCACCAAGGATGTTATGTAATTTTTCTTGGTCCTCACAATTGTTTATACAAAGTACATTTTATTTTACTTATTTTGCCAGTGAGGATGCTGAGGCTCACGGAGCTTTCTTATTCCAGTGCTTTCACCTTTTCTCCGAGGACCTTCTCCTGCTCTATAGATGTCCTATAAATTAGGCTGTGGCTATTATATCACAAACATGATAATCTGCCACAATTTTTAAGTACTTATGAAATTCTTAGATAACCTTAACCTCCAGACTTGAATTTATTAAATTTGTCTCATTCTAGTACTCCTCCTGCCCTTTGAATGTATAATAATCCCATTCTCAATTTTCTTTACTTATGGCTGAGGAAAATTTTAGAATTTGCCATCTTTAATTTTTCCACTTTAACAGTTTCCCCATTGCCTAACTTCAGAAACATACCACAGTGTTCAAAGGGAGTAAAACAACTTCAGGTTTCATTCCCTAAGTGAAAGTTAAAAGTGAAAGATTCTCATAATTCTTTTTATTTGATTGCTTTTCTAGCTCTTTGCAAGGAACCACTCAGACCTTCTCTGTTTAAAACTTTTTTGTCTTTGGAGTTCCTGTCGTGGCTCAGTGGAAACGAATCCAAATAGTATCCATGAGAATGTGGGTTCGATCCCTGGCCTCGATCAGTGGGTTGGGGATCTGGTGTTGCCTTGGGCTGTGGTGTAGGTCGCTGACATGGCTCAGATCCCATGTTGCTATAACTGTGACTATGGTGTAGGCTGGAAGCTGTAGCTCGGATTCGATCTCTAACCTGGGAATTTCTACATGCCGCAAGTGTGGCTCTAAAAAACAAAAAAATAAAAATAAAGAAATGAAACTTTTTTGTTTGATCTTAGGTTTTAAAGTAATGTTCTAGCTTAACTGTGAATAGTATTCTGCCAAAAGATTTTCCTAAAACATATTTATATTCTCTTGCCTAAATATATAAGTATAATAACATGTAATACCATATTGTTATTTTAAATGGATACTTTATTGGATCTGATGATTTTGATAACAAAAGTAAATTCTTAATGTTTTACATAGGTATTAAAAGTGGGAAGAGTAGTTTTTTTATGCCTTTGACAGAGTTGACCATAAATCAACCCATACAATTTTAAAAGCAAATAAAATCCACTTCATGCCTCTCCATTCTTAGCAACATTCTCTGCCTGAAAGTGTAATAGCTTGTTCTCCACTGAGCTCTGTCACCTCTACCTGAATGCTATAAAACTGAACATTAGTGTTTTTCTTTTTGTTTTTTAATGACTTTAGTATCTGGCTATCTTTTACCACTCTCCTGTGTAGGGATTTTACTCCAGATGAGCTCACCATCTCCACAAAGCTTTCTCTTACCTTCTTCTCACTTTTCTCTAATTATTCTACTGAATTATGATGTATTCCTTCCTACAGTCTTTTCTATCCTAGCCAGTATTTAGCATTGAGACTAAAATATATCTTCTCAGAAAATCTCTTTTTCTTTTTTTTTTCTCTTTACGGCCGCACCTGTGGCACATGGAAGTTCCCGGGCTATGGGTCCAGTCAGAGCTGCACCTGAGGCCTACACCACAGCCACAGCAATGCCCGATCCAAGCTGCGTCTAGGACCTATGCCACAGCTTGCAGCAAACCAGATCCTTAACCCACTGAGTGAGGCCAGGGATCAAATCTGTATCCTCATGGACACTCTGTTAGGCTCCTAACCCACTGAGCCACAATGCAAACTCCTCAGAAGATCTTTTTGATAATCATTCCTTCAGTGCCATTCATCTGCCCTTCTGTCCATCTAAATATCCCTCCATCCATCCGGCTATTTATCCAGTAATCCATCAAGTATCCACAGAGTACATAATATGTGTGAGACATTGTGGTAATCTCTCGAGTTATAAAGGCATATGTTGGGTGCAGTGGGAATACAGGCATAATTTATCTTAAGGGAGTTGATAGGAACTCTGCTTGGCTGGTTGCTTGAAGGATCAGGAAAGTTTGACAACCAGAGAAGTGTAAAGGGAACATGTGAGACAGAGGCCATCTGTGCAGAGCTGTGAATGTTGATGAGAGACAGCAGGCTCCGTGAGGGATCTATGAGAGACTTGGTGCTACGAGAGCATAAAGTACAATGTGGAAAGAAGTGGGCAGTAAGGCTGAATATCGTGAACACTGTATGCCAGTCTAAAAAATTTGAGACTTCGTGATAACATTGTTTTCTTCTTTGCTTTTTAAAAACTAAAATTGCTTGCCTTTGAGGTGTACAACATGATTTTCATATACATATTCATGGTGAAATAATTACTACAGTCCAGTTAATTAATATATCTCCTCACACGGAGTTACCACTTTGTGTGTGTGTGTGATAAGAACACCTGACGTCTGTTAGCAGATTTCTAGTATTCGACATAGTAATATTAACTTAGGCACATTTTTGTACATTAGATCTCTAGGCTTATTCATCTTACATAACTGTTAACACAACATAGTAATATTAGGCACATTTTTGTATTTTAGATCTCTAGGCTTATTCATCTTACATAACTGCATCTTACATAGAATGAACAAGCCTGGAAATCTAAAATACAAAAGGTTTGTTACCTTTTAACCAACATCTCCTTATTTCACTTATCATCCTGTCCCTGGTAACCACCATTCTATTCTCTGTTACTGTGTATTCAACTTTTTAGATTCCATATATTCCATGTATGATATCTTCTGTTCTTTTTTCCTGTATTTGTCTGGCTTATTTCACTTAGCAAAATGTCTCCCAGGTTCATCCATATTGTAAAAGGAAGGGATTTCTTCCTTCAGTTTGAACGATATTCCATTGTGTATATGTGTCCCACAATTTGTTTATTCATGCATCTGTTCAGGAATACCTAGGCTTTTCTCTGTCTTGGCTGCTGGGAACAATGTTGCAATGAATACGGAAGTCCAGATATTTCTTTGAGGTACCGATCTTTTGCCTTTGGGTATATACACAGAAGAGTGATTGCTGGGTCATATGGTAATTCTATTTTTAGGTTTTTGTTTGTTCGTTTGTTTGTTTATTTAAGTAACTGCCATACTATTTACCATAATGGTTGTACCAATTTCCATTCCCACCAGCAGTGTACAAGGGTTCCTTTTACTCCATATCCTCAGCCACACTTGCTATCTTCTCTTTATTTTTTCTTTTTATAATAGGTGTGAGGTGATGTCTTAAAAGGTGCGAAGTGATATTTTATTGTGGTTTTGATTTGCATTTCTTTGATGATTAGTGATGTTGAGTACCTTTTCATGTATCTGCTGGTCAGTTGTATGTCTTTGGAAAAATGCCTGTTTGGGTCCTTTGCCTATTTTAAAATCATTGTTCTTTGTATTTGCTTTTTGTTTTGTTTTTTTATCTTGAGTTGTGTGAATTCCTTACATATTTTGGATATAAACCCCCTATCAAATATATGAATTGCAAATATTTCCTCTCATTCTATGGAATGACTTTTTATTTCATTGATTGTTACCATTGCTGTGCAGAAGTTTTTTAGTCTGATGTTTGGTTTCACTTTCGTTGCCTGAGCTTTTGGTGCATATCCTAAAAATCATTGCCAAGACCAATGCCAAGGATATTTTCTTCTAAACTTTCTCCTCCAGTTTTATGGTTTCAAGGTCTTTTAAGTCTTTAATACGTCTTGAATTGATTCTGTGTACATTGCAGATAAGGGACCAATTCAGCTGATTAAGTGCCTTAGCTGGGAGCTTCACCAATCGTACTATAAGTGGCCTTACTTTGTCTTGGACCTCTCTGTTCATGGCACCAGCATGAGGGTCCCCAGAGAGAGTATGCATGGGGCAGGCATTCCAAGAGACTAGAGCTCCTTCGACCTCATCGAAGGAGCCACATAGGGTCACTTCTTCTGTGGTGTGTATATAGTGTATTGGTGGAAACAGGCACTTCCCTTCCAGATTCCAAGGGAAAGGAATTGACCCCACAGTTTGATAAGGAGGGTAAAGCCCCACTAGAGAATATGGAAGATGGGAGATTTGTGGAGTTGCAATCCACCATGGTTATTGTTGTAGCTGCTGGCAGGTAGGTAGAGTTTTTTCATAAAAACATTTTCTTAGAGGCTTCTGAGTCTATTTTGCTACGGAAAGAAAAAACTAAGGAAATATTAATGGTTAGGAACACTGAGAGGTAATTTAGTAATACACTCATACAACTCAGTGGAGATTATAGTATTGCAACTTTGTACAGCATTTGTGCAACATTTTTAATTAATAGATTTTCTTTCTGAGATTTTATTTTTCTTAGCTCTTGACAACAGCACAAAATACCATTCGTTGCTACTTTTTCAAATGATAAATTGAGTTGCTACAAATTTTCATTAAGGTTATTATTAATATCTCCTATTACAGCAAGCTTCTAAGTACTTCATTTATAACATCGCTGGTGGTTCTTTACTTACATTTTATCAGGGCAGTTGGCTGGAAAGATAGAACATTCGATATGCAATAGAGATAAATGATGTCAGAAAAATGGATTCTGAATGTTCCTTGAAAAACCACAATTCTCTTTACTGAGTTGAGACTCTAGAAGTGGCCACACTTAATCATCAGCTGTTCATTTTTTATGTTTTTCGCTTCTGGGCCACTGAATAGAAAACAAAAGGACTACTACCCCCTTTGTATGTGGATATATCCCATTCTCTTTTCTTAGGTGAATAGGATACATACACATACACGAGGCCATATAATTTTATGGTTTGTCTGCTATACCTGTTATCAGAACAGTATCTTATTTTCTTAAGGTCTGTAGGTTTTTAAAATTTTTTGATGACTTTCGTTGACAGTTTCGTTTCGCGTCGGGTAAATCTACTTGGCTTAATCAATTATCTGTTTCTTAACATGCTTATATATGTGCAAAAAAAAAAATGGTTCCGGTACTTAAGGTAGTTTCCAATTTAGTTATGAAGGCAAATCACATACAGGCAGTTTCATAAGAGCAAAAGAAAAATAATGTGTGCAATGATTTAACATTTATCAACAATCCTTTTCTTTTTCTGGGTCTTTTGTGTGAGGGTAATTGTGGGTGGAGAAGTAAAGAATGGAGTTAGAGTAAATTTCAAAAATAAAAAGAGGTAAATTATTAAATGACTCATTATTAGCAATAATATAATGATTTATCAATAACAACAGTATACTATACTTTCAGAGAATGCTCCTAAGCAAGAATGCTTCTTGCTGCTACCACTAGCAAACATGATTTTTTTTTTTTTGGCTATAGTTGCATTCCAAGGTCCACTTGCCTGCTTCATGTGGATCCTGGGGCACTTTAGCAATAGCAGCGGTTTCCAAGTCCTTGGATGTCAATGACTCCAGAGAATCCCCTAGTTTTTCAACTTCCCAAATGTGATTCATCTGATTGCAAGTCCATAGTCAGACAAAGCTGACTATTTTATTATCTGAAGTGATTCAATTGTTGTAACAGCTAAACCCTAAAATTGCATTGTACTTAACAGACTTTATTTTTATGTTTTTAAAAAAATTGTTTATTAAAAATTTTCAATTGCTGTACAATATTATTTAAATGCCAGGTGTACAATATGATGATTCAAGATTGTTAGAGGTTATACTCCCTTATAGTTATTATAGAATATGGGCTCTATTCTCCACGTTGTACAAAATATCCTTGTAGCTTATTTTATACCTAATAGTTTAACACACTTAATAGCCTTAAATAGTTCCATGCTGGTTTTCTTGGTTGGCTGACACTTTCCTTCTGTTTTGTGGCTCTGGAATCCCCTAGGCTTTATGTTCTGTGTCCAACTAGCAGAAAAAGAAATGGATTTTGGAAAAAGCACATGTTTTTCTTAAAATTCTTGCTGCCGAAATGACACACATCACTGCTTCCATATCCACTGGTGAGGGCTATTAAGTGACTTGGCTTTACTTACATTGAAAGAAGTTGGGAGATGTGGTCATTGGACAGTTATTTTCCAGTAACAACTCTACAGTAATAAAAGGGGCATGGAATTTGTATCTGCCACAGTAGCTTTTTCTGGATGTTATTCCTAGAACACCAGACAGTAGAGTCCATTCCTGCATCTCTTGCAGTGACTTTTCTTTGCTTCTTCTTTCTTTTTTTTTTTTTTTTGTTTTTTAGGGTCACACTTGTGGCATATAGAAGTTCCTAGACGAGGGGTCGAATTGGAGCTGCAACTGCTGGCCTACGCCACAGCCACAGCAACACCAAATTGGCGCTGCAACTGCGACCTATACCATAGCTCGTGGCAACATTGGATCCTTTAACCTCCTGAGAGAGGCCAGGGATCAAACCCACATCCTCATACTTTGGGTTCGTTACTTCTGAGCCACAACAGGCACTCCCTCTTGTAATGATTTTTAAGATTCTATTTCCTTAAAGTTCTTTTTACTTAAAGTAGCTAGAATTTCTGTTTTCTATAACCAATGTCTATGTTATATTGATTTTATTTCTTTTTAATCTTTACAGTTCATAAAAATCAATTTCTAATACCATTAAAAGTTCCCTCTTGACTCTCAAATCCTGCTTCCATGACTTCTATTTTATATTGCAGGGAATTGTGAGTCTAAGTTGACTCTTTCTTTTATTATGAACATATTTTCTGCCTAGATTTAAATATATTATGGTAATTCAAAAATTTTGACATAATGTGTCTAGAAAGAATTTTCCTTGGAATACATTGACCCTTTTTCTTCTGTCATGTCTGGCCTTTTTTTTTTTTTTTAACTTCAGGAAAGCTTATGCCAAGCTTAAATATATTTGATTCTTTTTCAAAGGATTTAAATTCCTTTTGTGAGAGCACCTATAATGTTGATGTTGAATTTCTGTCATATTTATAATGTTTATTAAAAACCTTGTAGAATGACATATACACATATATCTGTGCATAATTTTAATAAAAATGCAACCTAAATATTCCATAATTGTGTTAATAAAATACCCTCCCAGATCTCTCTTAAACAATAGGTTTTACTAGAAGGAGCAGACATTTTTGTTGGCAACATTAAACGTCTATGGTAAGGACTGTGTAAATAGTGAAATATCCTTGCATTGGAATGTGGTATAAGCTTTAAAAGTAAACTTTTTAAAAGCAAAGAAACAAAAGCCTAACACCTGAGAAAGCTCATTATATATTCATGTGAATGAACTTTTGAGACATGCTGTTTAGGGATAAACTCAAGTTCCACAACAGTGATACTCATGTGCTATGTTTTTTTGTAGAAAGGGGATGAAGGAAGAAAATGAATTTATTTTGCATAGGCATAAAATACCTTTTGAGGCTTATGTTAATAATTGATACCTTTGATTGTTCCTGGCTGGATAACTTGGGTGGCTCGGGTGAGATCTAGAGAGAGGTTTTGGCAGTTTTTGCCCTTCTGTACCCTTGAATATTAAACTGTGGGCGAGTGTAAACTGCCCCCGAAAATGAAATAAATAAATCCTGTATGATAACCCAGAAATTACATCATGTATGTTAAAGTATTGATCTACAATTCCTTCAATAAAACTTTCAGTAGAAGGAATATTTTACAGGCCTTTTTGAGGGCCTAACCCTGTCAGATATTGGGAATGTGCTAGCAAGAACTAGGACAGTTCTGCTTTCAAGTACATGAAAGTCTAGGAGGGGCGATAACGCTATAAGCAAATCACTGTAGTATATGTGGTAAATGCTGTAATGCAGATCAAAACATTCTTATGCTGTCCAGAACCCACACAGGGAGACCAACACATACTTAGCCTCGATGCCTTGCCAGCCTAAAGCAGCAGATTAAGCTAGAGTCCTTGACTTCTATGCCAAATGCACAGGCAACCTGTATAGCAACCCTCTGTGACCCTAACTGATTTGCCCTAATTTATTTGTCTAAGTGCTAGGAAACGGTGGTCAGAAACGTCTCTGGATTTCTAGGCTTGCAGTTTTCATTCTTGTTCAGGAGAAATATCATAGACTTCTCCCACAGAAGTAT
Source organism: Catagonus wagneri (assembly GCA_004024745.2). Classification (NCBI taxonomy): domain Eukaryota; kingdom Metazoa; phylum Chordata; class Mammalia; order Artiodactyla; family Tayassuidae; genus Catagonus; species Catagonus wagneri. The sequence goes on from PVHT020000080.1 coordinate 13,114,425, forward strand.
GGAGTGTTCCTACTGCAACTTTCCTGAAGCACTGTTATTCCAGCATTTGACTTCACTGATGGGAAATGCACCACCTCTTGAGGGGGCCCATACTAACAGCTCCTGCCTCTTCCTCTGCTGTGCCTCCCCTTCCCACAAAAGCAAACCTCCTGAGAGTCAGTATGGTTCAGGGGTTAGAAGCTTGGGCTCTGAGGTCAGACTGCTTGATTTTGATGATTAGTTTCAGAAATTACAAATATGTGAACTTGAATAAGTAATGTAAAGTCTTTTGGCCTCATTTTCCTCATTTGTATCAGGAAGATAATAAAAATACCTTTTATGGAGATATGAAAATCAAACGATGGGACTTCCCGTTGTGGCTTAGTGGGTTATAGACCTAACCAGTATCCATGAGGATGAGGGATCTATCCCTGGTCTCACTCAGTGAGTTGAGATATGGTGTTTATTTTTGTGCATGGTGTTAGGAAGTGTTCTAGTTTCATTTTTTTTGCATGTAGCTGTCCAGTTTTCCCAGCACCATAAGATCAGATACTGTAAAACTCTTAGAGGAAAACATAGGCCAAACACTCTCTGACATAAATGATAACAACATCTTCTCAGATCCATCCATCAGAGTAAGGACAATAAAGAGAGAAATAAACCAATGGGACTTAATTAAACTTCAAAGTTTCTGCACAGCTAAGGAAACCCTAAACAAAACGAAAAGACAACCCACAGAATGGGAGAAAATATTTGCAAATGATTCAACTGACAAGGGATTAATCTCCAAAATTTACAAACAGCTCCTACAGCTCAACACCAAAGAAAC